>JADBJO010000385.1:623929-686429 GCA_016801955.1 Conus betulinus
CAATAACTACATATCTAAAACTATAGCTGTCTTTATTACTCCCTTCGCCAAACACACACACACACACATATTTCTTTTCATGCACATAAACAATACACATAATATACTCACATAAGTACACCGAGATGTCTACCGCCTTCCCCCACCCACCCCCCCCCCCCATTCCGTTTTTCCCTATGGCAGTTTTTTTTTTTTTTTTTTTTTTAAAACCAAGGCATAGGGGAAATGTGGATTTGGGAGGAGTGGGAGTCTGGGGACAGAAGAGAGAGTAACTACAAACAGTGAAAAGAAAAAAAAAAAAAAAAAAAAAAAGGGGGGGGGGGGGGGGGGGAGATTTACCATTGGAGATGGGGTGGGGTAGGGTAAGGTGTGTTACAATGGAGGTCTTTTTGGGGGCAATTAATGGGCTTTAAACTGATATTTCCTGGAACATGTTTCATGATTTGAACAATAGAAATCGACTTTGTCTAAAGTATTCTATTGAAAATGAATTTAAGTTATGCCAGAAATTAATATTCCTTAAAAAAATGTTTTCCCCAAAAGACTGACAATTCTTTAAGTTTTATAGGCACTTCCTTTACATTCAAGAAGTGTTTTATGGCAAGTTATGTAGTGTTTGATCGTTTATGGTGAAAAATGAACAGCAGGACTATGGAAGGATTATACTAATAATGATACAATATTGGATATTTATTAAAGCACATTGTGGAAGGTGGTGCCTCTTAAGATTTATGGTACTAGGGATGATTATGTCTGCAACTCAGGGTACTCGTTTCTTTTTCATTCACATTAATTTTGTGCATAAATCTTCTTGGCTCCCTTGACACAACCACACTTAGGTTCATGTGTTGTGACAGCTCTAGCTCTGGCAGTCCATACAGAACAATCAATATCAAGTTCCTACTGGGCACCCTACCACCAGAAGAAATATTGCATTGTTCCCAATTGGGCCAAGTGACTTTAGTGGTGTTCTGTGGTGCCTGTTCTGACCTATTCATTGCTTGCTAAGCAAATTCCATACTAATATATTTACCTAGACATGGAACAGTAAGATTGAGAGCAAGGAGTGAGTGCCTCTCTTCAGAGAATGCTAGGAGCATGTTAATCCAATTGAATAAGTCTCTTTGAACCTGCCGATGCCGGCAATTTTAACTTACCAGGGGCAAGAATGTGAAGAGGAAATGCAGATGACTGCAGGATGTGAAGAGCCGTAACAGTAGATGATTTCTTAAGTATTTTCCTTGCCTTTCTTTTTCAAAGGTGATGATGATAATGATGATATTAGGGCGTTTCATTCTGGTCCGAGACTACATGACAAGGATGTTCTCTACATTTTCTTTCATTATTCATCCCAACATCAACTAGACCTGAGTATACCTGTAGTGTTGGTCAGGAAAATTGAGCGACGCCCTCATATAAGCAAACTTAAATGGATGATACTTGACTGTGAGCTGCCTGGGCCCCCCCATAGAATACCCGACTCAGGAGGAAAGCTGACCAGAGCCAGAGAAAATCCCACAAAAAAAATGCCTGTCATAGAAATCAAACTCCTGATCTCCAGTCACAAATCACAACACTTCATCACAGCAGCTGGGTTTTGTTTGTATATTTTCCCTTTCCTGTTTTTTTTTTTCATTTTTTTTTTTTTTTTTTGAAATATTTTACTTTTTTGTGGGCATTTATACGGATGTATCTTGAAGAAGTTTTTTTTTTTTTTTTTTTTTTTTTTTTAAAGTTTGGTATCGGAGTCAGTGAGAAAGAAACTGAGCCAACAAATGTCCAGAAATTGATATGCTGAAGACTTCCAAGAGCTAACATTAGACACAGTGAAAAATCACAAATTGAAACTTTATTTCCTTGGTGTTATTTATTTATTTATTTTTTAAACTTGTGAATTTGTGAAGATCTGAGCCTTGTTTCAGAGCAGCTTAATCCAGTCAAGTTGTGTGTGTGTGTGTCAGAGTGTTTTTGTCACAATAAACAATATTCTGACAAAAGCACTCTGGGACCAGAGAAGAACTCAATACCTTGAAGCTGCCATTCAGAACAGATGGGATCTTACTGCCCCCGGCAGTTATTGTATAAGTCCGCCAGGTTCTATTCCGAATCGAAATTTATTGCACAGAATACAGGTGGATGGCTGGTTAGGCAGGTTTTTAAAACCATCTCCTTTGTGTGTCCGTGGTGAAAACCTTAATGTATCTCATTTTTTACTTGAATGTTCCAAAACAAAAGCATGTTTTCAATGTCTTCATGATAAAATTTTGTCTAAAAATCTACCTTTAACATTGCATAGTGTTTTTTGTCCCAACCCATAAAATGGGTGGAGTCTAGCCAGTTTGGCTGTAAATCTGATCAAGTCTCATCCACTTGGCAGATATTTCTAACAGATTTCTTTGTTGTTTTGTTTCTTTTTGGTTTAGTGGTCAGATGTACACGTAGAGCAAAGAATTTGTTACATGACATAGCTGTCCGACTCTCACGTGTACTAGGTCGCATTATTCCATTTACGAAACTTTTTGCATAGGTTGTGCGCGCTACGAGAGAGAGAGAGAGAGAGAGAGAGAGAGAGAGAGAGATAATTTGGTTTTGTTTATAGGCGAGTGCATGTTCTGCGTACGTTTATACATTTTTTTTTGTGTGGATAAGTTTTTTTGAGTGTGTGTAGGGGAGGGGGCGTTTTGTGTGTGTGTGTGTGTGTGTGTGTGTGTGTGTGGTGTGTGTGAGAGAGAGAGAGTTTTGGTTTTATTTGTTTGTCAGTGAGTGAATATATGTGCGTGCTCGCATACACGTGAGTAGGGGGAATGGGAAGTGTGGTTTTTTGTGAGTGTGTTTGTTGGTTTTTGTGAGTGTGTTTGTGTGTGTCTGTGTCTGTGTTTAAGGGGGCGGGGGGTCTTTTTTTGTTTTATGATGTTCTCTCTGAGAGAGAGAGAGAGAGAGAGAGAGAGAGAGAGAGAGATTTTTGATTCTCAGTACAGTTGAGATGTAATTTGGTTTATTACAATTTCTGATTTTATTATTCTACTTACAAATGTTAAATGTTTCCCTGTTAATTTTTCCTTTATGATTTTTATGTCTTTCAGATGTTATTTGTATTATTATTTTCATTTTCTCATTAACTGATTTAGGTTTATCCTTTTAAAATGCCAGTACAATACTATGTTGATCTGACAGTAAATGGTTTCAGTCAGTGTGTGTGTGTGTGGTTATTTTGCTAAAGTATATTAGCAGCTGATCCTGCAAAATCACACATAACTGGACAAGTCCAATCTCTTTTTTGAAGAAGTGCTGCTCAGCTGACTAGTTCCAGTATATTTGCTTGTGTAAATGACTGTGATGAGATAGTGACAGAATTGAGCATCGTCATAAGAAAGCTGGCTCAGTAGACTATATTTAGCATGGAATCAGAAATGTTACTGGTTTTGGACATGCGTATGGCTTTCTTATTGGTGTGCTCAGAGTAGATCCATGCAGATTTTTTAGGGAAAAAAATCTGATAAAGAAGAAAAAGACAGGGATTATTTGACACTACCCAAAAAATGTTGCAGCATTGAAAGGTTTCATCTTGTGAGTGACCTTTGGGCGACAGCATATACTAATGACTGTCACAGTGTAAGTGACAGTGTCAAGCTAGAGTATAAATTTACTCCTAGTCTATGTCCCCACTGTGTTTTTACCATGTTTACCCCATTTCAGATAATGGGACTGGGAGTCTGCAAGATCCATACTCGTCAAAGAGTCTTCTGTTGTTTATATCAACTGATGATGTCGGTCTGTCAGGCACCATATTCAGTACACTGCCCTGTCAGATTACCAATGTTTCAAGTATGGCTCTTCCACTAGTTTCAGGACCTGCATCGTTTGGAAATGTATAGTTCATTTGTCTCCCTTTCAAGGCACACACACCAAAGCCTTTTGTCATTAGCTGTGGCTATAAAAGAAGGCGTTTTTTTGTGCACTTTCTCTTGTGCATGCTTGCTCCCTCCAGTCTGTTTTTTTTTTTTTTTCCAAAACCTTTTGTCATTAGCTGTGGCTTTAAAAGAAAGTTGTTTCTGTGCGAGCTTGCCTCCTTCTAGTCTCTGTTGCTTTTCTTCCTTTCATACAATTCTTCCTTTCAATACAATTCAATACGGGGCTGAAATATGGGTGTTCGAAGGTGGCAATGTTATTGAAAAGCTGCATCTGTTTGCCATGAAACGCTTTTTGAACGTCAACAGTCCTACTCCTGATTTTTGGTATATGGAGAAATGGGGAGGTATCCTACCTATTTAAACTTGTACGTTAAATGCTTCAGTATTGGCTAAAATTGACAAGGATGGAAAATTACAAGCTACCATTTAAAGCGTATAAAGTGTTATATGATCTTGATATTAATAGAAAGAAGACTTGGACCACAAATGTTCGTAAGCGCCTATATTCTTATGGTTTTGCTTTTGTATGGGACAACCAAGGTGTCGAAAATATTGCAGCCTTTATCAAATGCTTTAAACAAAGACTCATTGACTGCAGGTGGCAAGACTGGCACAGTTACATGCACACTTGTGACCGATTTGCTGAATATAGGGCATTTAAGACAACAAGTCTTGTGGAACCATGTGTTGAAATTGTAACGGATAGACATGTTAAAAGTGCTCTTACAAAACTTAGATTTGGTGCGTCAGATATAGCCAGCCACCGATTAGATACCGTGGAAATGCAGGTGAAGTTATGTGTCGCTTGTGTCATGTTTGTAAGGAAGATGTCATTCATATATTCTTTGTTGCCCTGTTCTTCATGATTTGAGGATGAGATATATTCAGCCCAAGTATGATAATGACCCATGCCAGTTCAGGTTTAATCTACTTATGGCATTTAGAAATGAGAGTGCATTATCTAATATAGCACTATTCACTTATAAAGCTTTAAAATGTTTGTGTACTGCTTCAACATAAAAGTGCTATGGATGGCCCACATGCCACTGACATTTCTTTGTTTTGTTTCATTATGCTTTACTTTATTTTTGTTTAGTGCATGACAAATGCTTTATGATCAGTGTCTAAATTGCGTTATGTAAGTACATGTGTGTGTGTGTAAGATTATATGACTCGGTGAACGACCACCCCCTTCAGATTGGGGCCTGGACCTAAAATCTGAATAAACATTCGCATACAATTCTGTCTCGACAATACATAGCCACATTAGGTTCATTCTGTCACAGCCTCAGTGCCAGCTGTACACAGCTTTAAAGCACTTAGTACCATTATCATATGACTGTAGGGCAACCACCAGAGGAGGTATTGCATTATGGCAGCTATGTTGGTGGTGTTCAGTGATGTCTGTTCTGATCCAGTACAACAGGACATTCTCGACTGCGGTGTTTTTTGATGATTGTGGCTCAAGTCCTGAAGTCAGTGTGAACATCCCCATCCAGAAGCTGTACTGCCACTGCTTATGCCACTTTTTTTTTTTTTTCAGTTCTAGTTTTGTCATTTGAGCTATAATTGACTGGAGTGAGGGCAGTCTTCTTTTTTCTTTTTTTTCTTCTTTTTTTTTTTTTTTTTTGGTTGATATATCTATTTAGTCCACTTCTACAAATGTGAACGGTATATTTGTGTTTTATTTTGGGTGTAGAAGTTGAATGATGATGAATTCAAAAAAAAAAACTGTTGGATATTGTTTTTTTCCCACCTGGGTGACTCGGGACAAAATTAGAGAGAGGCACAGAGAGACAGAGACACTCTCTTGTTGCATGTGGCTTTTGTTTTCATGTGCAATTCACCTTCAGAAGAAAAACATGGGAATATCATGTTAGTGTGGGGGTGTTATGCTTGTATGCACGTTCATGTGTTCTTAGTCACATCAATCTTACTGAGGTCTCAAGTCTGAAAGAACATGCATGTCTTTGAGCTTGAGTGTGTCAGTGTGCATTTGTGCATGTCTGCAACTAAGAGCAAGCGTGAAAAATACACAGAATCAGCATGCTTTTGTGAGCAATATCAAAAGTTTAATAGATGCATACACATATTTATTGCACAACAGACAGGCATACTCAGTGTTGCTCACATTTTGACAAACTGGCTTTTCAGACTCCCCCTAATATGCAGGATGCATGTCATTCATGCATTATAACATTTTTTAGCTCCCTAAAGTTGTGTTTCATGAGTAGGCCACATTCACCTCTGAAACTGATGCTGATTTGCTTCTTGTTGGCAAAGGAAGCAAAAGTATTATCTCAGAACTACGATGATCAGTTGGGTTGCTGCTAATAACTTCCTCTTTTCTGTGACTTTCTTTGATTGCAAACAAACAAACAAAAAAATCCTTTTGGTTTTTCTTTACAGTGTTCACAATTTGTCTGCCTTTGTGGACCATTCTCATGTCCCTTTTCTAGAAACTCGTAGACACACACACACACACACACACACACACACACACACACACGGATTGACATGTTTTCTTTTGTGACAGCAGCTTATGACATACCAGTTCTATTGTAATTTGGCAGTTTTACTGTACTCTGGCAATTGCCTAGTGAAACTGTATTCGTAGTGAATGAATGCAAACCTTCCATTCTGCAGTGTCTCTTCTCCCATATAGCTGGTTTGTCTAATTATATTTTTGTGGCTGGTAGAAGTTTTTAAATCATCATGGAGTGATAAGGGGAATATCCTGAGCACTCAGCTCAGCCTAATCGTATAGTCTGTTAAGATGTCAGATGTTTACCTGACATGATGTAACTGCTTTTATTGTTTGTTTCTTTTTCAAGATGAAGTTACATTTTCCTAGGCAGGTTTGACAGCTCTATGTAAAGAGACCTTCTGTGGTCGGTTCGTCTATAATAATTATAACTTGAAATCTACTTGAATTGAATATATCTAAAACAAGCACATTTAAAGCTAGCTACTGTTGTAAAATTTTTCACTTTAATTGTTATCCTTCTTGATTGATTGAAAATTGATTTTTACACATATGGACTGTAAATTTGCGAACTTACTTCTGTCAATCTCTCGACGTCACCATCCCTTCTACTATATTTTGTTTTAGTTCTTTGTTTTAGTTCTTGATGGTTTCAATTACAGGCTGGAGAAAAATGGGGGAGAAGTGGCTACCTTTCTGATCATTCATTTCTATAGATGGAATATATATTTTCATTTTTATGCACATTAATCATTCTTAATGGTATTACTTGACCTGAAGAAATCATGCTCTAAAGGTTTGGAAATGAGGCTGAAAATACTCTTTAAAATCAGATATGGTGTGCAAACAAGAGAGCCCTGCTATCCATGAAAAATAATGAACCTCTCACACACACATACATACATTCATAATACAAAACAGCCCATTATTTGACAAAATTTCTTGAAAGCAAAATACATACACACACACACACGCGTGTGCGCGCACACGCGTGTGTGCGTACAGACGCTCAGAAACAGATACGTTTCTTTAGATTTGGTCAATCTCACACACATACACAAACACACACACATGCATATATATACATCGGCATTCAAAGTGCACTGGAGAGACTGATCACATTAAACTCCCCCCCACAAGTCAGTTTCAAAACTAGAGACTGCATCTCATCAATCAAATAAGTCAGTTGAAGATATTACACACACATAACATTTTTTGTGTTTGTATATTTCGATAGTGACGGGCAACTCTGTCGACCCGTTCACGACGAGCCGTGCACTGGTGACGGCAGCACTGCAGTACTGCCTGGACGTGCCGTGCCTCCGTGACGGCACAACTATAAAAAATTCCCATGCTCTCTCTCTACCGTCTAGGGGATGCAGCTGCCATAAATATTTAGAACAGGGTTCTAACCACTGGGAGGGTAAGTTTACATGCACTAGCGATGACCGTTGTGACCTTAGAGCAGTCCGAACAAAGAGAGGAGAATGACATGTGGTTTTAGAACTGGTTCAGTAAAGTAGTTCAGAAAATGAGGGGGTAAAGGTGTACACGTTTTTTCGAAAGAATCTGAGCTTCATTTTTTTTATTTGCTCTGTGTATTTAATAGTTTTATAAGTCGTATCATCTGAAACAAAAACAGTGAAAAGTGTGTACTGTGTGCAATGATTTAAATGCCTTAAAAAAAAAAAAAAAAAAATTCACTTGGATTACACATATTGAATACCTCAGGCTTTCTCTGCATCTGTTCAAAGTAAGAGCGAAGTTTTATGCCCTTTTTTCTTCCTCATTTGCTGTTGTCATACTAACCAAAAAAACGTAAACTAGATTGTGTTCTCCTACATTTTACTTATGTTGTTTCCGTAACAAAAGCATTGCTATTTTACCAAAAATATATTTTAATCTATGCTCATTACAAAGTTCGCACTTTAACCCTTTCCGTTGATATATAACAAACTGCTTGTTAGGTTTATATTAGGACACGTAAAATAAAATAAAAAAGTGCGAAAATCGCACGTCTGCAACGGTTGTAAGCACGTGCGGTGCACGCGCATGCAGGGAAGCGGCGTTGCTCTGCCGAAGCATCCATCATGGCACCCATCAACCTACTGTCATGACGTGACGAGGTGATAAATTATGAAGGGTCTCCATTTTTTTCCCTTTCAACTAGCAAATTAACCTTTCCATCGATCTCAGTAAGGGAAGACTGTCGGGCAGGATATAAGGGATTTGCCAACTTCTTTGTGTGTAGGAACTGCACAGCTTGAAAACCTCTTGATGACATTTAGTTTCAGGACAGGTAAATTCACCCTCCAGCTCTTAGAAAGGCCTGCGCCACAGAACCAGATCATTTCCAAACCATATGTCATTATCCTCTACCCAGCACTACTGCAATTGTCAATGCTTCCTTCAGTTTTTGGGCAGGCGGTACACGCCAGAGTTGAAGATAAGTTTCTGCTCGCGCACCTTGTGGTCAAGGAAGGCCTTGAGCTGCTGCTGGGTGAACTCCCCTGACTCAGGGCCCTGCACAGCAAACATGCGCAGCATGCTGTGGATCCGCTCCAGGGGAAGGGAGTCCAGGTTCTGCAGCATGCCTGTGATGTAGGTCCAGAACATCTGAAAACCACCACCAGGACACTGCTGCAGGAAACACAGTATATTGCTGATATACATCCAAATCATTTGAGACAACTGATATACATCCAAATAATTTTAGACAATAGGTGTATTCGTATTAAAAAAACAAGATGCAAAGCATATAAACTACTCCGTTTATCTTGAATACGTGTGAGATTTTCCATAAAGAGGAAAAAAACGTTTTGGACCATTATAGCTGCCCGTAATGGCTATTCTGGGTAAACATTGGCCATCATTTGTGACCCATAATGAACACACCAACAAATTTTCAGAAAGATTGGCCAAGTACTTTTCTGAGATTTTCCACAAAGAAGAAAACCCTTATGGGCGTTATAGCCGTTAGTAATGGCTATAACATTAAATAAACATCGGGCTTCATCTGTGACCCATAATGAACATACCTACAAATTGTCAGATAGACTGGCCAAGTACTTTCTGAGACATTCCATAAAAAAGAAAAAACATTATGGGCCATTAGTAATGGCTATAACAGTAAAATAAAACAAAAGACATCATCCGTGACCCATAATGAACACACCTACAAATTTTCAGAAAGATCGGCCAAGTACTTTGGAGATGATCCATAAAGAAGAAAAACTGTTATAGGCCGTTATAGCTGTTAGTAACGGATACAGCGGTAAAATGAAACATTGGGCATCATCTGTGACCCATAATGAACATACCTACAAATTGTCAGAAAGATTGGCCAAGTACTTTCTGAGGTATTCCATAAAAAAGAAAAAAACGTTATGGGCTGTTATAGCCATTAGTAATGGCTATAACGGTAAAAAAAACAAAAAGACATCATCCGTGACCCATAATGAACACACCTACAAATTTTCAGAAAGATCGGCCAAGTACTTTCTGAGATGTTTCATAAAAAAGAAAAATCGTTATGGGCCGTTATAGCCATTAGTACCAGCTATAACAGTTAAGTAAAACATTGGGCATCATCCATGACGCATAATACAAATTTTCATAAATATCAAACAAGTACTTTCTGAGATATTCCATAAAGAAGAAAAAACTTATGGGCCGCCGTTAGAGCCATTAGTAACGCCTCTGTGACCCGTAATGAATGTACCTACAAATTGTCAGATAGATTGGCCGAGTACTTTCTGAGATATTCCATAAAGAAGAAAAAAAAACTGTTATAGCCGTTTATAATGGCTATAACGGTAAAATACAACGTCGAGCATCATCCGTGACCCATAATGAACAGACCTACAAACTTTCAGTAAGATCGGCCAAGTACTTTCTGAAATATTCTGTAAAAAAGAAATACCATTATAGCATTAGTAACGGTTAAGTAAAGCATCGGGCATCATTTGTGACCCATCATGAACATACTTACAAATTTTCTGAAAGATCGGCCAAGTACTTTCTGAGATATTTATAAAGAAGAAAAAAACCTTCACGGGCCGTTATAGCTCTAGTAACAGCTATAACTTTAAATTAAAACATCGAGCATTATCCGTGACCCTTAATGAACATACCTACAAATTGTCAGAAAGATCTGCAGGTACTTTCTGAGATATTCCATACAGAAGAAACCCGTTATGGCCATTATAACTGTTAGTAACAGCTATAACGGTAAAAAATAAAACATCGAGCATGATCCATGACCCAAAATGAACATACCTAAATAAAGGTAAAATTAAAGATCGGGCAGCAGCCGTGACCCATAATGAACATGCCTACAAATTTTCAGAATGATCGGCCAAGTACTTTCTGAGATATGCCATAAAGAAGAAAATCTGTTATGGGCCGTTAGTAACAGCTATAACAGTAAAATAAAACATCGGGCATCATCCGTGACCCATTCATTTTCAGAAAGATTGGCCCAGTAGTTTTGTTTGGAGCGAGTGGAACACATTTTGATCACGGACGGACAGACAGACAGTATTTCTTCATTCCCATTGTAAAGTAATCCCTGTTCAATAAGAACTGGGAGTAAAAAAAAATGAAAAACAGTAGATGTTAATAAAATGATATCTGTTCCGTGAGGCTAAGCCAAGACAAGACAAACTCTGTGAGAAAGCCTTTTCTTCCCCCCCCCCCCCCCACTTAAAGCTGACATCTTTCCACTCTCTCCTCCTCCCTCAACCACAGATCAAAAAATCTCTCCACCAACTTCGTAGGTCTACTTCTTGTCAGCTCTGCTTTGTATAAACCATCCTCCCTCTTGGTTGATTTGTAATCATTTTCTAAAAAAGTGAACTTCATAAGGTTTGGGCTTGAATGTCTCAACTTAAAACAGGTGTCCTGTTAGCACTGGGGTAGACATCCGTTTAAAAGGCACACCTTGAGACATCCATCCATCCGAAAGTTGCAGGTTTGAATCCTGGCAGCATCAGGAGAAAAAAAAAAAAAAAAAAATGGCAGTATAAGCACATCTGGGAGTCATGATCTAGATGTGTCCCAGCCCCCTTAGAGTGTGAGGAGTTCAGGGCTGAAACACTTCTTTTGGGGGGGGGGGGGGGGGGGGTCTTCTCTTGAAGACCTTCTGCTGTCAAGCACTCCCTAGAGATTTTCAGCACTTCAGTTTCCTCGCTTGTTATTTTTGACAGCACTTCAGTCTCCTCACTTGTTGGTTTTTACAGTACTTTCACCTTTCTTTGTTAATTCAGACTGTACTTTAGTCTCCCTTCTTGTTGTTTTTATTTACAGCACTACCCTCTCCTTACTCCTTACTCATGATAGCAGTCAGTTTGTTAACTTCACTCGTAAAGAAATGACATAAAGATGCCACCTGTAACAACAGCTGAACCAGCATACAAACCACCTCTACAAAATACCTGAAATACCTCATCTTGCTCCCTTTGCTGGGCAGCACTAGCCATGGCTGACTCCAGCTCATCATCGTCATCTGCTGCAATGACCTCCTGTGGCCCTGAGCGTCGCTCCTCCACCAGCACAAAGACATCGGCCTCCTGTTCCTTGATCACCCCCTGGCTCTGCCAGAAGGCCAGCTTGCGGCGCACAGCCGACGGCGCCATCTCCAGAGCTTGCCCTAGGTCCTCTACTGTCCAGCGATCTGAGTGAAAAAAAAAATTTGTTGATTTTCTTTTTCTTTATTTTTTTAATGTATTCAATGCAGATCAATCAAAAACTGTCACATCGTGGCTCAGCTTCAATGGTCACTCTCGGCTCTAATTAAAAATGAAGCTGTCTTTAAGCTTACGTCACACAAGGCAATAAGTCTCTCATTCTGTAAATGCGCTCGATTTTTGGCACTCAAGTGTGATCACCTTGGGAAGTGAGTGCACAAGCAAATCATCACCAGTTTGAAAATCTGATCATGCTGAAGTATGAAATTTTCAGGCATGACACACAGCAAACCAGAGCAAAGGTGAAGGTCCTGTACATAGCAACCAACCATCTTGTCTGGACAGGATTTTTCGGTTTCTTTTGGTCTTCACCAAGATCAAGAATTCATCCTCATTTTTACAGAACTGTCAAATTCTATGTTATTGGTGTAGCATGCTACGATTTTGTTGACAATTCCATTCCCTTTCCTGCTCCTTTTTTGGACTCATGGTCACCACAAATGATCTGTGCATGTGGGACTAGCAATGGAAACAGATTCATGCCTCTTTTACTCCTCCCTCCTCTTTTTTGCAAAGTCTTCTCAAAACAAGACTTGTAACTGTGCAGCAACCATCTGTCACACACTCCTCATTGCTGCTGTGATATGCTGATCCAAAGGGATTTCACCCAAACTGAGAACATTTTTGTGCGCCACTTAAAGTTTGGGTCATGTAATCTGCCGATTCTAGGGCCTACAGCTTTTTTTGGACTGTACAACTGTCTTTGCGACATCAATTATGTTCAATATAGCTCCCTGCGATGTAGTTCTGCAGCCAAAACTGGTTTGTCATCTCTGTTTTGCTGCACAATTGAAGGACTTGGAATTCTTATTTGAGTGTAGAATTATAAAAACGAATCTACACTTTCCAGTTAGGGAAATTCGTCCAACAGCAAATTGAGCCTATCTTTGTCCTTTTGGGGGGGGGGGGAAGGGGGGGGGGGGGGGGCAGGTTTTCACTTTGCGTCAGCTCTTTATGCTCAGCACCTGCCTCCTCAGTGCAGGCTTGCTCTTCTTTTTTTCTTTGTAATGCTTATTCTATACTGAAGCAGCAAAGACAGATGTATGAACAGACAGACAGTGATGTGTTGACGCTTTAAAAAAAAAAAAAAAGGCACTTACATCCATGAAACCTCTTCTACGCCTATAACATTTGTCCTGGACAGATTAAAGCCATTTATTTACCCTTTAATCATCACACATTTTTTGCGTCATTTCATTCCACATAATGTCCACTTTCATGGAAACATCAAACTAAGGTTTTCTAGTACTGCAGTTAAACTGGTAAATCAATGTCTCTCCCTTTGGTCACTTTTCTTTCTTTTCCTTTTCTTTTTCTTTTTTCCCCCATAATCTTTGATCAAAACACAAGCTTGCTTTTCACTGGGTTAATCCTATCAAACCCAATTTGTTCACTCTGATTTTATGGGCTGACTGATCTTCTGCTTAGTTTCCAGCATACTATAAAGCTCACTGTGTACCAAGTTAACTGGCAACAGAGGCTGAGCAGCTGTTTCTGTCTTTTCTGGCTTCTTCCCAAATTTTATGGATTGTCCACTGATACCAATCCCAGTTTCACCATTATGCTGAACTTTCATTTTACTCTTGAACATGTCCATAATAAGAACTCAAGCGCACAACTGTAAACATGTGCTTTATCAGTCTCCTCAACAGGGAGTAAACAGCTTGAATTTGCTGTTGGGTAGCTTGAATTTGATGTTAAGCAGCTCTGTGTGCATTACTGAGTTGTCAAGTGTTACACGTTCTTATCAAAGAACCGCTGAATCAGACCAATTCACCAAAAGTGGTCAGTCATGACTAAGTCAAGGCACAAATTATGTTTTAGTAATATATATATGAATCAATAATAGGAACAGAAAATAATAATACTATTTCCTGAAAATTAAGCCACAGAGCTTGGCCTCTCGTCACTTCAGGACGTTGCGCTGCAAAGTGCAGGAAATGCATGCCCTCTTGCATGATCTAATGTCAGAGTACAACGGAGTGAAATGTACATTTCAAACAGAAAAAAAATAGGGAAACAACAACCTCAGACTGGCTTACCGTTTTCATGAAGACCATACTGAGACAAAGCAAATATTGATGATAAGAGCACAGAATGAACCCTGCAATGACAGGAGAGGACACACACACACACACACACACACACACACACAAACGTTCACTCACTTTGCTCCTGGAACTGCATGATGAGGGCGGCCTGCACAGAGGACACTGAGAAGTTCAGCGTCTGTTCCTTCAGCTCCAGCTCAATGTTCATCACCCCTGGTGAACCGATATGTCATCATGTGAACCGATATGTCATCAGAGTTAAATGGGGAGAGATGGAACTAAAATTGAGAGGGAGGAAGCTTAAACAGAGATGGCAATCTAAAACGCTTGTAAATTCATACCATTTACACATGTTCTCCTCCCCTTTCCTATCCCTGTCTCATTTTACAATTACAGGTCATCTGACTTGTGAAGAAATCATCATGTTTAATCTGTCACAATGTATTGCACGCTTTTTGCTATTAACTATTCTATTGCTGAGTTCTTTTCCAAAAGCATTCAGTGGCACTGAACATTAATCAGCACTGTAATATTTTACTTATTCACTTTAGTCTTTTTTGTAGATTAATCTTTACTTTACCCGTGCGTCAAGGTATTGAACAGAATGATCAAGCGCACTTGAACTACAGTCACACTTGAAAGAAAACTGAAGATTAATTTATTGAAATAAAGTTGAATGACTGATTAACAACAATACTAATTGGTGAACATTTGAAATAAATATGCTGAATAATAAATGAACAAAGATCTGTGTACAGAGTACGTAAAACGGAGACGCAGATGCTTGAACTGAACTAAGGTGCCAAACAAACAAACAAACCGAATACGAACATGATTGAATAAAACAAACGTCCACACTTCCTAACACACTGGCACAGCCATCCAAAACCTCTGATAAAACAACAACCGCTCGATAATGTCTTCCCCTGAAATTACAAAACATTTAATGACATAAAACCTGGAACTGAGTCACTCGGAACATAAGGAATAGCTAAAGTAAAACAAAAGACGATAATATAAACTACAGGTAAGTTCAAACAATGGTGAAAATGGATTTAAATAAAATAAATACTCATTCAACAGTGACAATGTGTATGCATGTAGCACACATAGTGTCAGATGATCTTTTTTTGACAAGTAATGCACAAAAACACCATCACCATTATACCACAAAAGCTTTGATGTTGAAAAAGTATGTTCTATCTGATGTGCACAAATGAATCTAGAGCAGTCTTCACTGCATTCCCCTCACCAAACACATAAATGGAAATTCATCCTCACCCTTTCTTTCTGTCCCCTCCCCCCCCCCTAACCCATCTTAAGTCCAAATCATATGTAGGCATAAGAAGTAATAAAAATCAACAAAAATTAACATCCACGGCTTTCAGATACAGACACAACTCGATTCACAGTCCTATAGTCAGACAGGCATCACAACTGCAACAAAGCAAATGGCACGATAAAAAAAAAAAAAAAAAAAAAAAAAATGTGTACAGTACCATTTGAGCTTAATACAGCCTGCCTGTTCAATCTTCTGTGCATTCTGTCAGACATTCCTCACCTAGATGGGGTTTCCACACTAAGGTCCGGTTGCCTTTCAGCATTTCATACTGCTGGGTGTAGGCATCCAGACTGTTCTGCAACTCTGGTGGCAGTGTCACCTTCTCCTCGAAACGAAGGCCAGAACTGTGCTGACAGGATGATTGCGCTCACGTCCACATCCTCCTGCGCAATACAAAATTACACGATATAAAATTGTGCATTGTGAAAGATATATGTAACCAACTACATGCATGTATGCTCATGCGTGTGTGTGTGTCACCACCCTCATGCATGCTGCTGTCTTTAGGCAGCGTTCACCTTGATGAATGATCATCCTTGAATCTATGCAGACTAGAACAGAAGGAAGCAATCGTTCACATTAAAGATCAAGAGCTAACGATAGAATTTATTGACAGGGAACTACCATGACATCATTCCAACACTCTTCTAAAATCCCCCCCCCCCCCCCCCCCCCCCCCCCCCCCCCCCCCCCCCCCCCACACACACACACACACACCTTCCCCCTGCTCTTGAGACTGTTCAGTTACCTTTCTACAGTGAACACAGACCTAAAACCAAGATTAAACTCAAACTGGTTTTGCCCATTCAGTTCATGGTTCAAAACAAAATTGTTTCCCTGCAAGGGGAAGTAATTAGAGGTACGGTCTCTGAAGGAGTTATTCTCCTGCATATTTCCTTTTTTTTTTTTTTTTATTTATTTTTCCCCCCTTAAATGGTATATCAAGCACATGAATCATAAACGGTTTCATTATTCGGAAGTTTAAATTCTTGACAAAAATGGACAATCATATGTCACTCAAAGATGCACTACTGATACCAAGTACATTTTTGGCTGGAATCAAAACACCTCAACCCCAAGAATGTTGAACTATACTGCTCAAGCTCCCCAAACACTCTGGAAATAAAATGCACGGTCACCTTCAGTGATCAATCAACTGTTAACTGATAATGGCACAAAGCCAGACATGGGTGGGTCAGCAGTCAAGGGGTTACACATGAGACAAACAATACCACTTCAGTCTGAAGCTCTAGGAAAAACTGGGCAAGGATATCTTGTATGTGTATGTGTGTGTGTATGCGTATGTGTGTGTGTGTATGTGTGTGTGCGCGCGCGCACATGTGCGCTGTTAACCACAAGTTTCAAGCACTTTTAGTGACTCACATCAGTATCTCCGTTCTGCTGCTTGATTTCTGCAATGCATGAATTGATGCGACGCGAGTCAGCCACGTCTTTCAACATCACCTGACAGCCATGTAGGGGATTCTCTCCAAACCTCAGTTTGAGCAACTCCAGATAGCGCAGTTCTCGTTCCAATGAGTTGTTCATGCTGAAATATCCGGATACAAATTATTATCCCCAACATGCTTGGCCATATATTGCAAATTACATGCAAACAGGAACATGCATACAAATAAAGACTGACATTTGACACTCTCAAGACCTGAAAAGAAAAGGTATTAATACTGCCACAGGACATAGACAAATTACAGGAATATGAGAAGTGGTTTCTCGTTCTTCGTTTTCATTGTCCTAAATGTTGTTTGTTTTTGACTGAAGACCCACGAGGTTTGAATGCTTTGTGTTTTGTCCTGTAATCTGTTGTATGTGTCTGTGGCCATACTTATACCTTTTCTGTTTAAATTTTGCTTCATTTTCCACCCTCAAATCAACTCCTTTTGAAACTAACTCTAGACCATCGAAACAAGCAATATGAAAATGAGACCATGTTCACCATTATTTCTCTGTATTTGCTGACAGTAATATGCATGGGCACACAAATTAAAACAAATTAAGAGCAGCACACACACACAAAAGATGCATACAAAATACACACACAAAAGATGCATACAAAGTACATACACAAAAGATGCATACAACATACATACACACACACACACAAACGCTAACACACTCACACATAAATATACACACACACACACGCACGCAAGCACACATGCACACACACACACACACACACACACACACACACACACACACACATGCACACACACTCACTCACTAACACACACTCACACACACACATGTACAAACACCTGTATCACAAACATACGACTCCACCTCCCACATATACCACAAGCTGAGCATACTCTAGTTTATCTCCAGCAGCCATGGCAGCCCCAGAAGGGGAGAGCAGCCTGTCAGCCAGCAGGGTGCGATACTCTGTGACAAACAGCTCCTGACTGCCATACACATTGACCAGCGTGGAGATGATGTCCTGCTCTTTGCGGCGCTTCGAAGCTGTCTCTGTGGAGGTGTGAAAACAAAACATTTTTCAATTATTCACACAATTCTGCATTCTGATCTAACATCCATGCCAATGAAAGGTGATATGGCAAACAGGATTTCACCATCCCAGGTTTAGCGGGGGTGTTGGCGATCTCGCTCTACATGGATGCCACCAAGATGATGATAATGTGCTAAGATGGAGAGCAAAATGGTACTTGTCATGCCAAATGACAGCAAGACTGGAACTCACAATGCCCGAGAGAACAATGTTCTGAGCTGGGCTATTGGGCTAACCAGGCACCTGGATGTTTTTAGTACTTTCTTTCTGGTTTATAAGTTGCAACAAAACTGAAAACTCACAGCAGGATCAAATTACGTAAAAAGAAAATTTAGTAGTATGGAGATTAAAATACGCAAAAATGTCAATGTGAAAAGGAAAAAATGTGAAAGGAAATTAGGCACATTCACTCTGCTGCAAACTGAGCATGACAGCCTTTTGTTTAAATCCAGCTGGGTGTAAATTTGAGGGAGAAATCTTTCAATCTCACTCTTTAGAAGTACCGCTGCATCTCTGTGTGTGTGTGTGTGTGAGCATGCGTGTGTGTGTGTGTGTGTGTGCACATGTGTGCATCTGTATGTATGAGAGAGAGTGTGTGTTTGTGTGTGTGTGTGTGTGTGTGTGTGTGTGTATGCATGTGCACATGTATGTGTGTGCATGGATGCACATGTATGTGGGCATGTCTTTTCATATGCATACATGTAATTCATTTCCTTGAAAGATAGATAGACAATGTTTGCCTGTACATCTGCATGTGCAGAAGCATGTGCACTCATCTATTGACATGCAAATACACAGCAAAATGACTGAGACACCAGAACAAATTCACAACAAAGTGAAAACCTCTGGCCAGAAGATAAAAAGCAAACCTGCAAATCCCCCCAATTAAGACAACAACCAGCTCCAGACTTGTTTGCCCTGAAATTAACGTACCAACCGGAAATCACACAGCCAAAAAGCTGAGCGCCTGCCAGCGCCTGGTAAAACACGTGGCAACAATGGGCGCTGCCATGTTTCTTGTAGAAAAGGAAGTCTCGCGAGAACGTGATTTCCTTCTTCCTGTAGCCATTTTTCTAACGTCTGCAAAAAAAAAACGTGAGTCGATGCGTGCCGTGGTTCACGAGTTACGAATTTTTAAAGTTTTGAAGTCGAAATGCTGTTTTTCACCATGGCTAACTTTGATTTCTGCCATTCTATAATGAGATTTAGTGATGGAGATACTGTGATTTGTAGAATTTACGGCATAAGACTTGGTGAAAGTGCTGGGTAATGAAGCTTAGAGTGACCTAGATTTCGACTGGGATAAGGTTCCAGGTATGATGAACAACGATTCGGAAGAAAGTTCTGAAGAAGAAATTTTTTTTTTTTTTTCCTCCGAATAAATGGCTCATGTGGCATTCTTCAAACTTACGATATAGCAACATATATATCGTAGGATTTTAAAAATTATTTTCATTTCATTCTTTCCTTTTGCTCTCTTTTAAATTATTTTTTTAATTGGGTAACCGTGTTCAAATTACGGAGTTACCTATCTTGCCGATGGTTTTCGGTGTGTAACTATGCTCAGATAAGTGCATACTGAAGAAGGTTAAACCACACTGCGGCAGACATGAATTGTTTGTATCACAGCAGTAGATTGGTAAGGTAATGTTGCTTAAAGCCCAGCCGTCTGCGAAAGGCCACATCAGGGCTGATGTGGAGGGGAGGGGGGTGTATGTGCCATCACACTGAAAGACATCTTCTGGTTGTAACCACCTGATCCTGCATAAATGAGCTCATGCTCTTTCGCCGGATTTTTTCGATGTTTGAAGTAACAGATATTACTTAACGTTTATTTATCGCACGCAAGTCAGCAAGAGTTGTCACACTTTAGTGAAAAACTCCGCCATGGTTAGACTCTGCAAGTACATTTACCGCTCAAGAACTTCATCTCTAGAAATTTCTCGACATATTCCTTTTCAGTTTGTAGTATTCATCGTGTTTCCACCAAACGTGTACAAAATACAGTGAAATCGCACGAGTAAACAGGTCTGCAACACCCATCAACATGGACTGCCGCCTTCCCTGAGCCCTGTCTCACCAGGATTGGCATCCACAGGATCAGGCTGCCAGGCCTCCCAGTTCTCTGTTTCATCTTCAGAGTCGATGCGTTCGTCCACATGCTGGGGAGCTCCTCTCAGCAGCTCGTCCACCAGCTCGTTGCTCTCGTTGTCCGTCAGCCCCGCTACAATGCAGCGCACTGTGTCCTCACGTGACCTGAACAACGCAGCATTCAACACATCAAGTTCCCTGGGACACCACAGTAGTTAGGAATGGGGGACTGATGGGGAAGGTGAATGTGTCAGTGTGTGTGTGTGTGTGTGTGTAAGAATGGGGAGGAGAAGAGAGGAAATGTGTGTGTGCCTTTGTGTGCCTGTGTGTGTGTGTGTGTGTGTGTGTGTGTGTGTGTGTGTGCATGTGCCTGTATGTATAAGAAGAAGAGGGTTGGAGGAATGTAAATGGAGGTATGTGTGTGATTGAACACACCTTTTGTGATGCTCAGTTGTGACTGTACTTCTTTTTTTCCAACCTATATCTTCATGATCACCACTAATTCCTCAATTCATTTACTGACATTAGAGAGCATGGTCAGTATACATTTGCATGTTTGATGTTTCTTATTCACGGAATTCTGCCAGTTAGAATATGTGCACTACTTTCCTTCTCTTTTCTGTCAATAAATATAGCCTCAATGTTTGGGCTCATAATGCTTGTTAGTATTTTCATATACTTATGAAATGCACTTTTTTGAGTCAAAGAGCATAATCTTCACAAGGGCAGAAAAAAAAGTGCCAACAGACATTTATCCTTCAAAACAACATTCCAGTCACCCAATCAATGCTGGCCACAAGGAAATAATAAAATGGCCTTTAATAACCTGACACACATAAGAAAAAAGCTTCCAAGTGAGACATCAAGCAACAGACTAATAACTAATCCATGTGTGTACACTAACGACAGCCAAAATGAAAGATAGTGCATGTCCTGATATGATTTGACCAATTCACCCAAAGAAATCACTTTTCAGGAGACATGTAATATAACTGACTAATCAACTAATGCATGCATGCATGTCATGTCATACTCCATGCTTCCCACAGTGAACTGAACAATAACATCAGATCATCTGCTAAAAGGGCATACTAAAACCTACTTCTGTTACAGGAAAACATGATACAGACAATATTCTCAGTTATATAATTCATTCAATGACATAATACAGCAATTTCAGGAAAACGCAATATAGACATTATTCTCTATTGTTTACTACATAATTCATTCACTGACATAGTATTTTCAAGAAAAACACAATATAGACAATATCCTCTATTACATACTTCATAATTCATTCACTGACATAACACAGCAATTTCTATAAAGCAGTCATATGACAGAGTTATAGGTCAGGAAAATGCTAAACAGGCCAATACTTTCCATCAAAGTTTTAACTCAGCTTGTCCCCTCTCTTCCAAACCTCTTTCTCCCTCTATCTGCTCTCCATATCATCCACTCCTCCCTCCTGTCCTTTCTGGCTGTGTCACAAGCTTTGTACTGCTTCTCTTCAACCCCTTTCCACTTTCAACATCTCCCTTTCCCACCTCAAATACTTTCCCAGGTTTTCTCCATTTTCACTCTCTATCTTTTCAGTGAACTATCTTAAATTCAGAATGTCCAACTTTTGTTTCTGTCGCTTGGATCTAGTCATTTTCTTTGCGGAAGGGTTTAAATAAACCAAATACTGCATTACCGGTGGATCTTCAATGGCTTTTAGTTTTCATCACTATATTGACTGCAATCTTTCATATTCTGAAAGAGTCTCTGCACTCATATGCTGCTATGGCAATAACATATATATATATATATATATATATATATATATATATATATATATATATATATATATATATATATATATATGTCTATGATGCTCTCTCTGGTAAAACACCATTAGTCACATGAAAATATATCAGTTAGTCACATGAAAATATATCCCTTCACACGTGTATGCTCTCTCTGGTAAAACACCATTAGTCACATGAAAATATATCAGTTAGTCACATGAAAATATATCCCTTCACACGTGTATGTTCGTGTGTGTGTGTATATATAAGTATGTGTGTGTGTGTGTGTGTGTGTGTGTGTGTGTGTGTGTGTGTGTGTGTGTGTGTGTGTGTGTGTGTGTGTGTGTGTGTGTGCGCGCGCGCATGGGTGTTATGTGTGCACATGAAAGTGTGTGTGCATGTGTGTGCGTGTGTGTGTGTGTGTGTGTGTGTGTGTGTATTGTATTTAGGTATGATCTTTAGTAGAACAGGACATTTTTATAAATGTAAAAAGTATTTGTATGACCAAGCGCAATGTGCAATGTTTTCTTTACTGAAGATGGCAAGATTTCAAAATTTGCCTATAAACATTGTACTGGAGTTATACCAAGTAATGGTTCTGCTGTACTTTTATATGGCTGTAATAATTTGGGGATATAGTGATGGAAAGTTTTCAGCTTAAATTTTTTAAGCATCTTTTTCATTTAAATCGTTCTACTAAAACAGAACTGATATATGAAGAATTAGGAATGTATCCTGTTTTAGTTCAAGTATATGCATGAATGATAAAATTCTGGTCATCCTTACTTTCATCACAAACAAACAAATATTCATCTAGATTGTATCAAGTATTGTATGATTTATACAGAAATCAGGGTTTTCAATCTAGGTGGCTGATGTGTATACGGAATATCCTTATTGAAACAGGATTCGACTTTGTATGGGAGACACAAAAGTTTTCGTCTGTTCACAGTATCTGTAGAAATGTTCGTAATTCATTAGAAGATGTTTACATACGTGCATGGAATGGTGCTTTAGAATCTTCAACATTTGCTCACCTTAGATACTTGCGAACTGGTTCACATACCAGCTCAAGTATGACTCCTGCAGGATCAAGAGCTCGCAGTGCACGTATGGCAGAGATGTAGGCAGTAAGTATATGGTTTGTGTTCACACCTGGCGGAAAAAAAACAAAGATTTGAAAGTGGAAGCAATTGATGCCTTCTTCCTTTACGTGGGAGAGGAATGAAAGCAGCAGTACGACAGGAAGGAGTAGTTTACGTGTGTCTGTATGTGACTGCATGTGTGTGAAAATATGTGAGTGTGGTGAGTGAGTGTATGTGTGTGTGTGTGTGTGTGTGTATGTGTGCGCGCGCGCATGTGTGCATGCATGTGTGTGTGTGCGTGCGTGCGTGCGTGTGTGTGTGTGTGTGTGTGTGTGTGTGTGTCTGTCTGTGCGTGTGCGCACGTGTATATGTGTCTAACAGTGTGTGTGCGTGAGAGACAGTCTGTGTGTGTGTGTGTGTGTGTGTGTGTGTGTGTGTGTGTGTGTGTGTTGTTCATGAGGTTACGTAGGTGAGGGATGGAGGTGTTGGTGGTGCTCCAGTGCTTGGGGCATTTTCTTTCTTTCTTTTTTTTTTTTTTTTTTTTTCCATTTTAATGTTTCAGAAGCTTTTGTTATGGTTCAATAGCCACTTTCACTGATACACAGTGTGTTTTCAGGTTCAGGTAGTTATAAAAGCTTCATATTAAGTAAAACAACAACAGTAACAAAACAAAACAAAACAAAAACAAAAAAAACCCACGCACAATGTATGTTTCAGTGTCTATCTGACTGCCCTGGGGTGTGTGTGTGTGTGTGTGTGTGTGTGTGTGTGTGTGTGCGTAGGCGTATGTGCGGGGGCATGTGTGTGTGTGACTGCGTGTGTGACTGTGTGAGTGTGACTGTGCGTATGTGTGCATGCATGGTGAATTTTAAAGTTGCCAGTTTCTAGGAAAACATATGAATACATCTTGCTCTGAAATCAATCTAAAACACTTAGACAATTAAACAATCAATGATAATGCAAGCCCGAGGAAGGGACTGCATCTTTTCATGGTCAGCAGGGACGCCTTAATCCCAGTCATTTCACTACAGTGCTGAAAACAAGTAGACAAAGTATACACAAAATGGCATATCTTAATATCTTCAAAAACAAAAGGGACATTTCTTGTGCCAGAAAATGTTCAATATCTTAAAACACAATGCAAATGAATGAATATGATTTGTGAGTTGACTTCAACACCATGACAGCCCTCATACGGCCCTTTGTGGACGGCTGGGCTACAAGCAACATTACCATTTACCAATGAATGTGGAAATAAGTGCACAGCAGGCACTTTGCTCTGGACACATACCAGGGTGCAGGAGACGAACCTCGATGGCACGCCTCAAAGAGCTGACCACAGTGGATCGTAGGTCCGTCTTCTCCAGACACTGGCGGAGGTCCTTCAGAGCTGGCTCTGAGTCTGGGAACTCGATGACAATGTTGAAGAGCTGGTCGATGAGGAAGTTGGCATGAGTCTCCCATATGAAGTGCATCAGGCGACCCCGGAATGAATCGATGCTCTGCGTCTTCTTCTCAGAGTGCTGATAGATTAGCCTCAGCCACTCCAGCACTTTGGTGTCAAGGTACTGAAGCACAAGGTTATGAGGATTTACTAAAGTGGAAAACATAATTCAAATCTGTTGAACACTGAAAAAAAAAAATTATAGTTTCTCTTGCTCTTAACAAATATTTCAAATATTTGAAATGCCATCAAACATTGAAATCTTCCTTGTACTTCAATTACAGATTGTCTGTGATCATGAGCAAGCATTTTCCAAGAACAACACTCCCTAAAAGGTGTTTTGACTTTGAAAAAAAATCTTGATAAAAAAAAAAAAATACACACATATGTATGCCACAACAGACTGATCAGCCATACACACAGACAAACAAACACAAAGCATCAAGAAGTGATCAATCAAGAGAATACAGTGTAAGCAAAGAATGAGAAGCACAATCTGTGTCTATATCACATATGTTATCCATCTACATCATAGGAATCAGTGGTGATTCAGCAACATCTTGCAAAGAGTACAAGCAACAATGAATTTAATTGGACTGTTTTATGGACTAAACACATCGGTCTTTCAAGATGGTGGATGCTGAAGTTTTGAAGAGCAATGACAGTAAATGTCAGCACAAATTTAAAGGATTTTTTTTTTACATAAAAGTTGTAACAAAGTGACAGATGTGATTATTCTTATTTTTGCACCAAGATAATTACATACATACAGATTATAAAAAAAAAGACTGGTTACACAAATTAACAAACTCTTGAATTAATGATGAAGCCGCAATGATTTGAATATATTACAGTCAAACCAAAGAAAGTAATCAGATTTCAGTTTTGTAATAATCTATAATTAGGGCATTGCCAGTATAGTGACAACAAAGGTGAGAATCAAGAGAAAATGTGCTGGCTTATAGCAAAGTAACCACTGTACTCTAATCCATCTCAATCAAAGAAGAAATGTCAAAGACAATTAACAGTGTCCATAACACACTATGCAGGCAACCTGGGCCGTTTCTGAAGACACTGCGCAATACATTCTTGAGTAGCATCATAAATGGCTGGTGCACAAGGCTCTTTATGGGAATCTGGTTTCCTACTTCAGTACTTGTCACTCACCTGCAGGCTTTGTTGTTATACCCATACACAACTCTCCAATCCATAATATTAATCAAGTGTATACCTGTACATACTGACATCTTCAGTGACAAAGACACCAGAGGGTCACCAGCCAGCCACACACACTTGGACTGACAAATTCTAGACTGATTTACTCTGTCACAACATTTTCCGTAGATAAATCATTGTGCACGCTCACAATTCGATCCTGAATCAATTCAGACATTTTAGTAGGAAAACCTCGAATGAATTCAAAATTCTGGGAAGTTTTGCTCAATAGAATACTGTAATAAGGACAAAATGAGTCAGAAGCTTACATTTTCCAGATGGTTCAAATAAGGAGTCTCGAAGTCTGCCTTACACGTTGTATGGATGTAGGAACGGATGTGATCAGTGACCACGGATGTGATAGCCGTGCCAGCAACATGCTGCCAGTAATCCCATCTTGTGTCTGTGACAAGACAATGAAAGCAGGTTCTTACAAAAATGCACACACTGGAAAACAATATATCCATATCTAAAGGAGCTTCATGCGCTTATATATACATGCAGAGGCCCCAAACACTCAAGAACTTTTCTTATGACAAGAGAGGATTTTATGTCATTTCGTTCTCCCGGTCTCATAACACCCGAGAATTTGCTGAGGCAGTGCAAGTGACTTCCAGATGGTAACTCTATGCTGATCTCTTGCCTTAAATTTCTCAGTGTTCTGTTGTGAGTTGATAAAGGAGAGGTTCATTCACGCCCTCGTATATTTCTCTCATCTCTTCTTCTACTGTCTACTCCGTTTGCCTTGCGCTCCGCCCTCTTAGATATTTTGTGACAGGCTGCTTATCTTCAAATTTACCTGCACTATTTGCCCCTTTTTCCTCAAAAATGATGCTCTGATTATATATGGTTCCATGACGCATCAAACTCTGTTGCATTATTATAATGGATAGCTGTCAAAAATGTCATTCCTTTTCCCACCCTGGCAGAGCACTTTCTTCTGTTCAAAGTTCTTCATTTCAAATGAACCTTCTTATTTCCATGGAAACACTGAAGAAGCAGAACAAAAATAAAATCATGAAGTAACCTGCTGGATGAAAACAGAGGAAAAGAAAACTAAAACTAAAACAACAAACAAACAAACACAACAACCATCTGGTGGTGCTTTTGTGCAATATATATTCAAATAATACTTCAAGATTCAAATCATCACGTAAACAACATGTGTCCAGTTGTGCTTGTATTTTCTTGTCACTCAATATCCAGTACATAACACATATGTGACAAGGATCTGCTATATTCTTTTTTGTGCAGGAAATACCACAACCTTGCTAATGGCATCAGCAGATTACGCATTACAAACCTATCATCATAATTTCATTAGCTCAATCAAGTCAACAAAAACTATGGAGTAGCTGCCCCCAGATTCAACAGCTACGGGGACTGTTGTAATACAGAAAAGGCAATCACTGATTTCACAAACATTAATTCCTGAAAGTGAAACATTAATTCTATAAAGAAACATCAGATGAAGTCTGCAGCCTGAAAATTCTTGTTGTTAATACAAGATGAAAATAAAGTATGTGTACAATGATTTTCAATTCCATACATAATACAGTCAGAATCATTACGAAACATATTCTCCTTAAGACAAATTCTACAGTTGTTCCACTGTCATAATAATAAGCAGATTTAAACATATTTCAGTCATAAACACAGCAACGTTCAAAACCACTGTCAGCATTTTGTTCAGAATGGGCACCACCATATTGAAACACATGTCAGTCTGAGACACTGACTGAAATCAAGCCCACACAGCAAAGGAACTGCAACACAAATGTCTCTAACTCATTAGAGATTATCAAAACAAAAAAAACTGCTAAAAAAAAAAAAAAAAAAAATCCATCTGATGTGCTCTCAAAGGAAATATAAGACTTACACCACTCAACTGACTTCACACAAAATCTTTTCAAAATCATATACAGTGCTCTTTGCATCTCTCTTTTCCATCCCTTCTTGACAATTCTTTGACCTATCCTTCCTTGCTCTTTCATATTATTATGCTCTGAAGGTTGATGATTATATTTCAATATAAAAATACTTTGTTTATGGCACTAAGGATCTAGGCATGTATAATGTTACAAAGACTGCGGAACCACCAATACATCACAAATTATAATGTATGTAAACAAAAGAAACTAGTCCAACAAACACAAAAAAGTGCTTCTTGCCACAGGAACTAATCAAGATTATCCAGCACCAAACACAACAACCATCTAATAATATGCACATTTCTGTCAGTCTTTCTCTTACCTTACCTTCACCCTGACACAACTAGCAAGTAATAATATGCACATTCTACTGTCCACTCTGTCTCCCTGTACCTTACCTAATACACACTGACAAAACTAGCTAAGTCAGCTAGTTACATTCTACATTCCACTGTGAAAATTCCCTGTACCAGTTGGCTAATACAACGATGTTGTGACTCCTCTGGCAGAGCAGATACTCACAAGGGCAAAGATTAACAATGTTGCAAAAGATCCAACATACATGTCATTGTATACACACACTTGGAAAAATCCAACTTGTGTCTGCCTCTGGCAGAGATGAACCTAAAAATAGACCCAAAAAGCATCAGAGCCTTTACACTGGGGTCGACTGTACCATAATACACATAACATGTATACACACTCTTGCCCATCCAGGAACTTTCTCACAAAGAAAAACATGTACCAAGATCGTTTTCATGGCATGAAACACAATGGCATGAACCTAAAGATTTTAGACCAAAAAAAGCATTTGTGTTCATGCCTGGATACGTGCGCACACATGTCATTACATAAATGGGTCATACATTCTGTACTCATAACACACTTACAAACATGATCTGTTCTCTGCCATTCCTTTGGAAACAGGACTATCCAGGAACTATCTGCATCCACTCTCAGTTCCCTCTCAGAACTTTGACTACTTTCTGATAAAGTATGATCAGATGTTAATCATGTTCTTGTGTGTATCTACAATATATTACTATAAAATACAAGAGCTTAAGTGAAGTTAAGTGAAAAGAGGACAGCACAAAATATTGCAAGAAATAAGACTATGACTGCACCAGAACAATTTTGGCTCAAGAGTAACAACTCACCGTGTCGAAAATGGTGAAGGCATGCGCATAAAACGTCTGTACTGCCTCTTTGAAGTTTTGTGGGAAGGTTGAAAAGAGAAATGACTTCAGAAGCAGCACCAGATGGTCTTCAATACGTCCAGGTCCAAACCCCCCAGAATCTGTCTGACTTCTTCCGCTCCTCCTCTCC
Organism: Conus betulinus; assembly: GCA_016801955.1. Classification (NCBI taxonomy): domain Eukaryota; kingdom Metazoa; phylum Mollusca; class Gastropoda; order Neogastropoda; family Conidae; genus Conus; species Conus betulinus. Next base: position 652,875 of record JADBJO010000385.1, read on the forward strand.
CCCCCCCCTCCACGATCATCTGCCACATTTTGCAGTGACAGCAGCTGCTGAATACTTCTCACGATGTTTAAACATGCAAAGTACCCCCGCATTATGTCATGCAGGTAGCTTACTGCTTTGGTGAACTGTCTGGGTAAGTGGCCTTCTTCTTTCAAGCCTGGGTTTTCAGAGAGGTCGAAGAATTTCCAGAATTCTTTTACGACCCGTCGCCTGATATCATCTTGCATGGCCTGCTGGAACCATGCTGGAACCAGGTGAAGAATTCCGCACTGGTGGAGGGTGCCAAGAGCCTTATCCAGTTCATCATGTTGCGCAGCACTTGCATTTCTCATTGCCTGAAATCAAGAAAGCAAAGGAAGGTGAAAAATGTACAAAATGTCCAAGCTCATCGCAAAGTGGGAGTTCGCAATATACTTTCTGTCTGTGTTAGGCTAGTGTACTTACCACATCAAACTGATGCAATTTATGACCAAAAGGTTTGCTCAGCTGGCCATAGTTTTCTGACTTCCTCAGGGTTATACACCTCAAGAGGCTTACTTGTCTGCTAGACAGTCAGCACTCCTCCCTCAAACAGCCTGAGGCACATTCAAATTTCATCATTCCTAACCCTATGGCTTGAATGTTAATGTGTCTGCAACACAGCAGATAACATCAATAACTTGGAATGTGTCAGCAGTGTGGCAGATGATGTTCAGTCTTTCTTCACTGGATAATTAAAAATCAAAGGAGTGAAATTCTCTGCTAATATATCAAACTAGTGACGTAACTCTTGATTCCCCATCATCTTGAGAGTTTTCATCCAGATTGCTCCTGGGTTTAAGAAGAATTTAATACAAGACATTAGGATTATTGATGGCAACACAGTTAATATCTTACTGTTCATCCTAACTCTGACGTTGGGCTGCCAATGAGGTAAGGCGATCACTATAGAAGATCCAAGAGAGCAGAAAAGGAAAAGAGTGTAAGAGAAAAATAATTGAATTGGACCATGGACTTTTGTATGCCCTATCTAAACCACCTAGTTGCGTTACCTGAGGGTTAGTGTGTGTAACTTGCAAGGAAGGAACTCCACCACTCTGCAGCATCAAAAAGTGGATAGGCAGGACCCAGGAAAACCCCAACCGCACTGTTCTGGTGCATTTGACCACAGCATGAAAAGAACTTTTTACAGCTGCATACTATAGACCGGAAATACAGGATTATCAAATTGACTTCTTGTTCAGTCAACTTGACCATTAACATTCAGCCCACACCAAACTGGGTACAGCTTGTATAGGTTGGACATAATGCAGTATATGAGAATCATGATGATATATAATATACTGATACCAAATTTACACAAACTACGTTGTTGTTCTACCCCTTCTTCACTTTTTATTACATAAAATTGTCTTCAACTTGATCATTTCAAAACTAAATAGCTACTGTCATTGTGATGATCTTGGTAAAGCAGAGGAGTCTTCTCACATTGTGCCATAAGATTTCAAAGAAATCAGAGAACAAAGCACATTTAACGTTTACTGATACAGTAGAAATTCTATCAATCATCAATGGGAACAAAAGCACAAAACACAAGGTCGGTGAGAAATGAAACAATTCTACTGATAGTAAACTACCTTCTAGTTCTATCTTCTCTTGAAACTGACACAAAACATTCAGATCCAACACAACGATAACAATTAACATATGTATAACAAACTACATGGTGAAAATCATGAAAAAGAATAAGAATGCAGTGATAATATGTTGCTCTGGCCTAGGTTTAGCTAATAAAAAGTAAAGTCATCCAATAAACTAAAGCCACAGCATCAACAGACGCAAGGATCAACATCAAGCACACACACACTCATGTCTTGACTATACTGCTCTTTTATTCAGAACTTGGTAATTTAAATTCTTTTTACTTTTCTTTATAATTCAATTTATTTCAGAAGCCTATGGGTTAAAACAGAACGTCTGTATGAGTTCAAAACTGATCATTGGTTTGTAATGTCACATACATGTCTATCATATATGTGATGCATTTATGGCTGAAATTTTTAATGAAGCTCCAAGATTATTATTTCACACACACACACACACACACACACACACACACACACACACACACACACACACACACACACACACACACACATTTTCATGTACTGACCTGCCTCATTATCAATCACCTGCTTCATTACTATTACCTGCTTCATTATTTATTACCATGTATTTTCCTCAAACTTCACACCAAGTGAGCATGTCAGAGCATGCATCAAAGTGGAGCAAACATTTTAAGATTGGTAGATTTGTTGTTGTTTTGTGCAAGCTGCAGAACTACCTTCATACAGCTTCTGTATTCATTCAAAATCAAAAACAGAAGTCAGAACAACCTTCCAACTTCAGAAAGCAGTCAGAAAGAACGAAGTATGTGAGACATTGATGAAAGGTTTATGAAACTGGTTTGGACAAAATGCTGCCAGTCATGGAAAATATAAAACACAGTGTTGCTCTCTTGCTATTTAACTGAAAATGCCTTGTCTGCTTCCCTAAAATGACGTAGAACAGGACTGTCTTTAAAAATATTTAATGTTGTGCTATTTCTCATTTCTTCTTTCTTTCTTTCTTTCTTTTTTCTTTATTTTTGTTTTGTTTTGTTTCAAAAATCAAGATAGTGATGATGTGTGTAGTGCTTTATGTTCCTTGCACACAGTCTCTCTCTCTCTCTCTCTCTCTCTCTCTCTCTCTCTCTCACACACACACACACACACACACACACACACACACACACACACACACACACACACACACACACACACACACACACACACTGCATGCTCACACACAAGTTCAATCCAAAAAAGTTGAGAAGTTTGCGGAAGACAAAGGATACATTTCACATTTTCAGGAAAAACAAAAGGTTTAGGGCCAAATGAATTTTGTATGATTATGATTGCCATGAAAGACGACAACTACCTCTGGCAGTCTGATTCATTGAGCTGGCAGTGCTAGCTTTGAAAAAAAAAAAAAAAAAGCCCAGAATTTTGATTCAATCATTGGTATCTATAGGCCATCCTGTCCACATGGACATAGTCACATACACATCACAACACAGCCATTTAAACATAAGAATATTTCTTTTCCCCTACAACCTCTGATGTCAAATACTGAAATAGCATAATATAAACAGCCTGGTATGAAGCATGCTGGAAGCATCTGGATTCCAATCTTTGAAATATTTATATTACTCAGATTTGTGAAAATTCACTAAATGGACACACAGATTTTACAACAATGAAAATAATGATGCACAAATTTCTATCATGCTGGTCAGTCTATCCTTTACCATAGTAACATGACTAGGAGAAAAGCTTTTGCACGCTATTCAGATACTGACACGTTACTTACTGATTTGTGACATTCTTTTGCTGCAGTTATATGTTCCACTTCGTCATTTCCACTAGTTCTTTAGAATCAGTTTCCCTACCAAATAAATGATTACTCATTGCAGCCTTGGACAGCAAACAAGTATTATCATGTTGGCTTGTTGCATGCAATCAGAAATGATTTTGAAGAACTGGAGTCTACAACTACTCACATATTCACTGAAGAAATTTATGAGCACAATACTGATGTTATGCAAATTTAACGAAACATGTGTTCGTCAGTTGCTGGGGTCAAATTTAATGTTGACAAGTGGGAGATAATTCCTAAATGTCAACAATGTATGTAACTTCTTTTTGTCATTTAGGTTAGTCTTTTTGTTTTTAGGATTTTTTACTTTTTTTTTCTTCTTCTTTTCTCTATTTCTTTTATATTTTTTTTTTTTCAAGCTTGTCCTTATGAAAACTACCAATTCAATTTTGATGAAACATGGTTTTCAACAAACTAAAGTTCAGATGCTCTCTTGCATTTGGGAAAACCCTCATCTGCCTTCTTTTTTTTGTCAGTTGGCTAGATGTCAAATGCTTTAATTGCTTACTCCATGAGAAGATGATGTCATTGGTCACATACAAATACACTTTTGGCTTAGTGGACACTGCGTGTGTGCACACGTGTACATGAGTAGATTCTGTGTGTATGTGTGTGTGTGTGTGTGTGTGTGTGTGTGTGTGTGTGTGTGTGTGTAGCAGGGAGTGGACGGGGGTGGAAAAAAGTGGAAATGTGAACATCATTTAGAAAGAATTATCCTTCACAAATGTTATATTAGACATAAAAAGTAGGAAATAATAAAGGAATGGAAAGGAAAGAGAAGGTGGGTTGAGAAATGATAACTGGTGGAGATGGGTGGGGCTGGGTGTATCTGTGTGTATTGTTTTCCTGTGCTGCTTGGTCATACAGTTTCTGTCATAACATTTGCAAACTGTAATGCTTGACTGGCTTAAGAGAATACATTGGTCATATCAAGTTAGCCGGTTACCATGTGCACTGCCAGTCTCCAGTTTGCCTTCTGCAGCATTTTTGCCACTGCTGATTACACGGCACAATGACCACAGAGTGTACCCAGCCTGCAAATACAAGGGTATGCTACTCTACTCTTCCTTGAATCCTGAACTCTGCTGCTTGTTTCGATTCCAACAGTTGCAATACTGGTGGTTCTACTTTTCTCTTCCACCCGTGGCTAACTAGTCTTCTTGTTACCACAAAGCGCTTGCGCAGCTGCTATGACAACCCCGACATCAACAAAGTATGTTTTCTAATTGATTGAATATTTCAATAACTTACCGCTGGCTGCTTTTCAGGCGACGACAAAATTTCAACAATAACAGGCCAGCTTTTGTTCAGTGGTCCAAAATTTTCCGCCATCTTTAAACCGGATGTACACTTAGATCACCGGAAAACCGAAAAAAAAAAACAACAAAACGACTATAATCAACCTCTTCCAACAGATTACTCAGTTGTTTTTTGTTGTTGTTGTTTGTTGTTGTTGCTGCTGCTGCTGCTGCTGCTGCTGCTGCTAATGCTGCTGCTGCTGCTGCTGCTGCTGCTGCTGTTTTTTTCTTCTTCTTTGAGTGTCCACAGTCAGCAATTTGATTTTTTATGACACTTTTCAGGTTTGGTTTCGCCCCCCGCGAAGAGAAGAAGAAGAAGAAGAAAATCAGAACAGCAGTTTCACTCTTGACTGGAAGGTGTCAAGAGTAGGGGTGGCCACACTCTCTGTCTGGGGGTGGCATTCTCTGCTGGCAAGCTCATTCCAGTCTCTGATTGTTCCGGCGAAGAATGAGTGCTGCCGGTACTATGTGCGGCACTGGATGGCAGAGTAAGCTTACTGTTGGTCATGTCCTCTTCTTTGGCGGACTGGAGCTGAATGAAGTTTGTTTTTGTTTGTTTTTTCCTAGTTTTGTAGACAATCTGTCTTTTCGTTTTATTAAATATCACTTAAACAACAGGTGACCATGACATGCGGCTGATCTTGTATCCACTCTGACCCTGATTTTCAACTTATCCGTACGAGGAGGAGTATACCGGACGTCATCCCCTTGATTAAGAACGGAGAACGCCACCATCCTGAGAACTACCGACCCATCTAACTTACCTGCATCGCCCGTTCAATAATAGAACATATTGTCAGTCACATCTTGTGGTACGAAGAAAATAATGACATTATGGTTCCAGGGAGGGAAATGCTTTTCAGCGAATAGGGAGGGTTTATGAAACCCGGTCTTAGTTGCCTACTTGATCAATGAGCTGCCCAGGATCTTCAGACAGGGAAGCAGGCTGACCTAGCAGTGATGGATTTTTAGAAGGCTTTTGATATGGTTAACCACAGCCTTTATTCTGACACACAAGTCGTCTTGCTATGGGACCATGCGTTGGATAAACGCATAGCCTAGATCGGGAACTTTCTTAAACACCGACAGCAATAAAGACCAATAGTAAGCAGCTGTCATCGACAGAACAAAGTCGAGCTTTATCAGATTAATTCAACGCTCATCTTGCGCTGAAGTGAAGGAAGATAAGTGATTGTTCGTTCATTTTTGTTGTCCTGAGTGTTTTGTAGCTTGCCTGAAGAAGACCTAAGAAGTTGAAATGCGCCGTGTTTTGTCTTGTGATTCCTTTGTCTACGTTTTCTTGGCGGTTCGCTATTAATTACATTTAAAATCTATTGCAGTAGATTGAGGAATTCCTCAAAGCTCTGATCTTGGTCAAACGTTTTTCTTCCCCACCATAGCTGATCTCCACCTACCAGACCGACTCCAGAGAGCAGATTTTTTTTTAGCAGATAACACCATTCAGTTGCCAAGCGCCCTGGGTAACGACTAGGTCGTGCTGCAAGAAGATCTCCAGAAACTGGAAGAATGGAGAGACAGCTGGAACATGATCGAGTCTCCATCCCGGAAAGTGACATGTCCTCAGAGCATCCAAGCTGAAGAAGACGTACAACAGGACTTATGTTCCTAATGGCCAGACACTTAAGGATGTTACCACCACCAAGTATCTTCTGTCAGGAGGCACATACTCACAGAGCAAGCAGATCCCTGTTTGTTTTTTTTTTTTTAGGAGGACTCTGAGTGATATGAGTGAAGGACAGGGCCTACAGGGCGACCCATTTTGTCAAACCAGCACTGGAATACGCTTTCTCCGTTTTGAGACTCTCATAATGACAAGCATGTTGACAGCTTGGAGGCTGTCCAACTTCGAGCCGCGAGGTGGAAGTGCTAGAAATGTAGGAGAGCTCCAGCGTGGTTGATTCTGTCCAACATGGATGATATGCTGTGTCCTGCTTCGAGTGGCTTTCACTACTGTGTAGGAGATGAAAGTCACGCGTCACATCCAAACCCCAATCTGGCTGATCATGACCCAGTTAGGGTCACTTGACCTTTTGTCTTGCTCTGGGTTCATCATAACCAACTTGGGCTTTTTGCTCTGCAACGTCGTCGTCTGAATCACAGTCATACACTTTGCATCAACTTGAATTTTAACCTCACCTCTGTCATGATTACATAATCACTGTCCACTTAACTGGATATGTGATCAAGGTCACGGTAAACTTTTTTTTTCAGTCATCTGACCTGTGACCTTTCTGTGGGTCAACATGACACATTTTATGTCACTCGGCTTTTTACATTGTACTGGATCACCTTCAGTCTTGGTCACCGATACCCCTTGGGGCTACTTGACCTGGCACCTCTCGCTGAGTCATTGAAATTAATTTGAGCCACCTGATTTCCACCTTGTCGCTTTCACCTATTCTGGAAAACTTGACCTTTAACACGATCAGACATGATTGCCGATTCGGGTTACCTGTTAATCTACGCTCCAAACTGTCTACCCTGACCATAGATTTTCAGTGCGTATCGGCCTCCTCATGGTAAGTGCAGGTGTGTGTGTGTGTGTGTGTGTGTGTGTGTGTGGGGGGGGGGGGGGGGGGGGGTGCGTGTGTGCGCGCGTGCGTGCGTGCGTGCGTGCGTGCGCGCGCACGCGCGCGCGCGCGCGCGCGTGTGTGTGTGTGTGTGTGTGTGTGCGTGCGTGCGTGCGTGGCGGGGTAATAGTGGGGCGGCATGGGAGAAAAGAGGAAGGCACGCACGTGAAGAAACTAACGGAGACGATTTTTCTTCTGTCTTTAGTCAGATTACGTTTTATAACACAATCAATATTGCAATGACCCAAGTGATATGACCTTTCGGTGTCGACTCACTCACCACTGTCAACTGAACTATACACCTCAAATGTCAAATTCTGTGTCACTTGACCTTAGACAATTATGGATCATCATGGCCTATTCTTTGTCTGTTGACCTTTGACTTCACACACACACACACACACACACACACACACACACACACACACACACACACACACACACACACACACAAGTCAATATTTATGGCAATGTAGAAGTATTACAGGTAGATTCGTATCGCCTATATCAGGAAATTAGCTAACGTTTCGAAATTTTCTGGTTGACAAAAGTTGTGCCCAGCGGGAGGAAACCCTGAAGAGAGCTTGCCCACAGAAAGTCATCACAAAAGAACACACATCCTCCCTCCCCCCCCCCCCCCCCCCCCCCCCCCCCCCCCCCCCCCCCCCCCCCCCCCTTCGCCCCCAGACAAATGTTTTGATCCTGAACTCCTTATACTCTAAGGGGGCCGGGCCGCAGCCAGGTCATGATTCTCAGATTTACCTCTACTGCCAACTTTTGTTCTGGCGCTGCCGGGGTTTGAAACCCGCAACTTTTATTGACTGGATCCAGCTGGAACTCTTTTCAGCAGCATATACTATTGTCCTCAAGGTTCTGGTCCTCTTCGTACCTGAAATCCTGAACTGCTTTATGAGATCATAGGCTGATGAGCCTACAAATCCCCTTGCTTTAATCTCCATGGCGATAAACGGACTGGAGATCGGATTCCTCACGCTGGATATACTGGAATACTTCTAAGTCTTGTAGATGTGAGCTTGCTCTAGTCTGTTTTCGTATGGAAAAGTGTGTTCGATCAGAACCATTTGTTTTTTGTTTTGAGGAACCTGTGTGTGTGTGTGTGTGGGGGGGGGGGGGGGGGGGGGGGGGGGGGGGGGCAATGTGCAATATTCGGTCTCACGCCACTCTTCCTGATGGTCTCTGGATGATTGTCTTATCTTGAAAGGTCAACGGTGCATTTCCAGTCATCTGCTCTGCATTATAAACATGCTTCCATGCTCTTTATATCACAGCTGTTCCGGTGACGGCCTCCTGCCGTGTAGAACTTCGTTGTTGGAATGGCAGTGCTGACCGTATAAGCGATTTTCATGAGCACTTGGTTGCGCCTCCATGTATACCTTCCCTGGGTTAGTGCGGGTTTGCAGGAACTCAGGACGTTCCACTGGTTGCTTGCTGTGACAGAGTGGACACATGGGATCCTCAGAATCCCCCCAATTTAACTGGGGTGAGTTCGAGGGCAGGAAGTCATCTACAGATCTGAGGATGTAGCGCACTCTTGGACGTGCCTTGTGCGATATATCATTCCAGGTGAGTGGAGTGCTCTCCCCCGACATTTTCCACTGATTGTTGGCCTTGCTGAACTGCCTGCTGAATTCTCTTGGCATCATTTTCTTTCTTCAGCTCCTCTCTTACTATGTCTTCTTTGCTGTCCCTTTTGCTTTGACCACCATTTCATTTCTGTTGATCCCAGCCTCTGTTTTTTTGGCCTGTGTGTGGCCTGTTCTTTCCTCGATCTTGAAGGATTTAACAAACACATGATACACATAATTTTAAATGTAATTAACAGCGAACCGCCAAGACAACGTAGACAAACGAATCACAAGACAAAACACGACGCTTTTCAACCTCTTAGTCTTCTTCAGGGAAGATACAAAACACTCAGGACAACGAACATGAACGAGCAATCACTTATCTTCATTCGCTTCAGCACAAGATGGGCACCCTCAACTTTCACACCTACGCAACCACATCTGTAATCTCATAGTTTCCCCTTTTTTTTTTTTTTGCCGTGGTATTTGCACCATAATTCCCACACATTTTCCCCTCCTAATTCTTGTATACTACTACATCAATCTTGAACTGAAATGTTGAGACATAATCGTGTGTTGGAAAGTATTGTGGTTCTGATTTTCAGGAAAGCTAATATAAAAAAGTGCACTTATTGTGCGTGTGTACGTAATTAACACAGTAATACAATAGACAGCATTTTTGTTTCAATGTGTTGATCTTGCTATTGTATATGCTTAATAGTGGATATTATACCACAGCTTGCTGAGAGACAGTTATATCAGAGTGAGAGATCAACCATTGCATAAGTTTGGCTTCGTTTTTTCTTCTTTATTTTTGCCAATGTGTTGAAGGTATACATAAACGGATTAATAGCCGAGTTCATGGGCAATAGAAATATAGCCAACGCCACGTTCACCTCGCCAGGGATGGGGGTACCAGCCAATGCCAAACATCCCACACAGACCAATGGGAAACCAGCACACGAAGTCTGTCACTGCCACAGTGATCAGTCGCTGGGCTATGGTCATGTCCCGTGATACTTTAGTCGAGTTGTTCTTGAAAGCATTGTTCTGTATTGACAATAGATAAGCGCTTGGCCGCCAGAGATAAACAAGAACAGAATGAAGTTAAGGACGATGAGTAGACTGAAAGAATATTGTTTTCCTTCAAAGTTTCGCTTTGTCACTGGTAGCGGAATGCAGATGCCTGTTTGACCATAAAATCCCAGTGTGACAGAACAGGGAGGAAAGGCAGTGATGCTAAAATCAAGCCAACGAACCACGTAAACAGACAGATCATGGCGGCTGATATTCTCCCAAATCGCAACGTGCTGAAGGGAAAAAATGAAGGACAAGAAAACGATCCAGTGTGATCAGCCATATGATGAACGCTGACACTTCACTGGACAACAAACAGAGAAAACCAGCCACTTGGCAGGCTATACTGTTTTTCCATGTATCATCTAATTGGAGATACCTGCCACGAAATTGTTCATCAGCCACTCCAATGATTGCAATGTAGATTCCCATCAGAAAATCTGACAACGTAAGGTTGAGGACAAACACACTGAATCCGCTCGATGAAACCATGCTCCTCCCCAGTAAGCGTGCACAGAAACAGAAAAGATTACCACTCATCGATAAACAGGCTGTCAGCCAAAGAAACCCTCGATAAAACCATGACTGTAGTAAGTCTTCACATGAGGAAATTTCGTCTTTAGGGGCATAACAAGCAGTGTCTTCAAATTTAGTCAACAGTACTTTTTTGCAACATATTCTGTAGTTGTCCGTCGAAACGACTTTCAAACGGGAGAGATCGGTGAACATGTCAAGTGGAAAATTTGCCACTGGGCTGCCATCCATTAAGAGAGTTCACTAAGTGTGGTGTGAACTGAAATCCACTTGCGCTGATCGTGTGAATACTAGTAAACGTTAATTGAGATTCTGTAGGCGAACGAGTGGCGAAAAGATTCGAGAATCAAACACAGACAAGGCAGTGAATGACAGATCTACCAGCATAAGATTACTGTGCTGGACGACAGATGATGAGACAGAACAAAAGGAGGTGATTGGGTTCTTGGAAAGTGACAATGTTTGTAAATTATTCAATCCAAGAAAAGCAGTCATGTTCACCTGCTTAAGCTTGTTTTCGCTAAAATCAAGAAACTTCAGATTTAGCATTTTAACATGAGGAAAGAGCCTTAGATAACAGTGGGCAAGAAACAAGATAAACGAGGTAGATGATCTGACTCGCATCAGAAAGTGTCATTCCAGAACTGGTTGCATCCAAAGAGCGAAACAAAAGGGAACTGTGCCACAGAGAAAGTCCGAGGACAAAAGAAGGTGTAGCTTTGACACAGACAGTCCACAGGACAACTTGTGTCACACACTGTTTCATCATCACGCATTGGACAGTGAGGCCAGCCATCACACAGTTGATCAGCGTGTAGACAGGTTGTTGATGCTCTGCACTTGAAGAAACCTGAAACACACCATGTCATCACATCCATCTTCGTCCTCACGGTCTATGCAGTCGTATATCCCATTGCATCGTGTGTAGATAGGTAGACAGTCATTAAGTTCACCAGAACAACGAAAATGACTGTCAGGACAGGATTCGTTGGAATTCATTAGGACGGAATTGAAGCTACAAATGCCATCAAAATTGATCAGCGCAGGAAAGGAGCAAATAGAGACGGTATCCCGCGTATTCTGTAAGGATTACATCCCTGTTCTTCAGAGTGATCCTGGCAATGGGGTACTTGATCACATACTTTACTGTACGAAATACACTGGCCATTAGTGCATGTGAACGTTTCGATACAACTGGGATGAGTACAGAATAATTCATCACTGCTATCTTGACAAATCGGGTATAAAATTGCACACCAGAGCGTATGACAATGTCGCAACGTCGTTACTGCATGTGAACATAGGAAGCAATATGTGTATGTTTATCTTCTGAGCGTAGGTAGGTATTTTTGTGATGAATTCTGTTGAAAATGACAAGACAAGTGGTGTTGGGTACACTCTTGTAATTGATGAAAGCCGCACACAAAACAATGTGTAAGTTACATGACCATCACGGCACACAGTTATTGGCTCTCTTGTCGTCCAGTCAGCTCAAGGTGAGTGTCGATTGATAAAACTGGTTAATATGAAGTGATTGTACACCAGTTCTGTTTGTTAGAAATGTACAAAGCACGCCCTCGAAATACCATGCCTTTCTAGGATCAATCACGCATTCTGCAATCATGTACATCGTAGGTGGCCAAACAGAGTATAATGGCAAAGCAAGTGTCCACTGTGTGGGTAGGTTTGATGCTTTTGGAGTACATGATAACCCACTACTTTATCATGGAAAACTGCCTGCCTGTACATAGGAGGTTTGACAAGTCATTTGAAAATGAACCAGCCCAGAAATTTGACAGCTCTGTCCAACGTAGCTTTGTTATGTGTAAGATTCTACCGAACCAATCATGCACACACCAGGGTAAAGACAGTGTTCCCCCAAGTGACTGACAATGCTCCTGGCACACTTTTCTCACATCTATTCTATCACTATTGAATTTAGGCAGACTGTGGACAAATGAGTAACAACGTCCACACACAGTGCTATCATCCCCTGACAGTCAGGACTGCTGAAGGGACAGTGTCCAGTTTCATCTCGTCCATCCTCACATTCTATCTTCAAATTGCATTCTATATTGTGGCGGAAACTGGAATAATCATTCACCGAACAGTTTCACACAAACCATTGGAGAGTTTCACGGGTGCTTCATTTTCAGATAAAGGGGTAAAAGAAAATTCAAAACATTTTTGCAGGCTTTTCTGTTAACACTCAGACTCCGTTTTCTTAAACTGTATGCATACGTAAAATCAAGGGCGGGAAAAATGGATGTTGCCATATTTTTCGTAATTTCTCTAACTTATCTAAATGACTGGTGAAATAACAAAAAACATGTGGATTGATAAAGATCGCATGTGAAGGCGAGAGCACATCTTTCCGGGTAAAATGTTTGGTGTGTGTAATCAAATCTGCAGTCTTGCTGTCTAGTAGCAGGCTCATATAAGACCTAAAAACACGAGACATGTGTCCAGATTCCCTTTGTCGCATTCTGTATTGATCGGTGGTAATGTGTGTATGATTTCATGTTTTGTTATTTACCAAAACTTTTTAGTTTACTTGTATACTGCGAGAAAGGGCAGAGCCGCGTAAACGTTGCCTCTTTGTTCTGAAATGCTGCAATGAAGACGCAGCGACAGTGGACAAACACTTCACTTTAGGGAGTACCTAATTCACTTGTAAATTAAACATGCTTTTGCTTTGTTATGCTTCCTTCCCAACGTAATTTTAATTGCTACATACCATTCTATTCTTTCTCTTTATAAATAACTGCAGAAACTCAAAAGCTGGCGCTTTCTTCACTATTAAATGTCATCGTATTCGGTGGAGATGAATTTTCTTTAAAAGGGAATATAACTGGGGTCACCAAACTCGAGCTTTGCCCAACAGCTTTTCAAAATGCTGCATATTCAAGATAGTATTACTTCTTTGTCTTATTGTTGAAGTGCGTGTGTGTGTGTGTGTGTGTGTGTGTGTGTGTGTGTGTGTGTGTGTGTGTGTGTGTGTGTGTGTGTGTGTGTCTGTGTGTGTGTGTGTGTGTGTGTGTGTGTGTGTAGGTAGGCAGCAGCAGATGACGCACAGTGCCAGTTAACGGTACTCTGTGACTGATTTAACCGGTTCACATCTATGATAGGTGTATAGATTATGCTCTGCAAGTCCCATCATAGTCAGAAGACAAGCATACTTGAATAAAATGGTTGAAAGATTAATCTGAATCAGCATGTTCAATTTCGTTTTCTCCTTTAATCACACTTTGCGTGGGAATTAGTGGTGTCAGATATGAAGGGGGCGGGCAAAATAGCAAACTGCCACCCAGTTCGCTTCATAAGTTGAAATATCATTTGTATCATATGGTGAATCTCTCCATTTACCCCTTGACTATTTTTTTTTTTTTTTTTTTGGGGGGGGGGGGGGGGGGGGGGGGGGGGGCAGGGATGGATGGGGGTAGGGTGGGAGTGTGTTCTCCCGCTTCCAAAATTGTCCCACTGTCATTTCTCGTTTTTTTCTGACTGTTTTTTTCATAGCAGGACCTCTGTACTCCTATTTTTGCCCACTGCCTTTTCACCCGAAACAACCCACGCTCACTATATGCAATGTCTGTCTTTCATTTTACACTGGAAATTCAATTCGTTTGCTGGTTTTAATGAGTTTTTTTTTTTTTCATTGACACACAAAAAGTTAGGTTAATTCATGCACTAAGGTAAAGTATATTAAACATTTTCATTGTGTTACGTTTACTGTATGATATACTTTTATTAAGAAAAAAACTACTATCGGTCTCTCTCGTCGTTTCTCTGTGATGTGTGTGGTGTGGGTGGGTGTGTGTGTGTGTGGGTGTCATAGTCGTGTGTCGTAGTGCGTGTGGGTGGTGTGGTGTAGTGGGTGGTGGAGTGATGTGTATGATGTTGGGAGAAAAGGGGTGGTGTGTGTGGGGGGGTGTACACGCAATATACAGTGTAGTGGAGGTGTTGGGTGCACGTGTGTGGTGGATTAATTATGGGTGGTGAAGATAAGTGCGACGGGCGGATCGGTCTCAGGAGTGCTGTGACGGTGCTTGCGCGCTGTCGCAGCTGGCGGTGTGCGTAGAAAACATGCAAGTGTGCGTGCGGGACGGAGGGGGACCTGCTTGCTGTGCCTCCGTTTATGGTCTTGGGGGGGGGGGTGCGTGTTCAGATAGTAATTTGCTAATGTTTTTTGTAATTGGTGGAAAATAAGTAGTGTGGGGTGTGTTTGTGTGTGGTTTTGCAAAATGTGGGATAAATGAGTGTGAGTGAGCAGAGAGAAGAGCGAGGGGAAAAAAGAAAGAAGAGAGAGAGAAAGTGTTTGTGAGTGGTAGGTGTGTGTGTGGTGTGGGTGTGATGTGTGTGGTGTGGTGTCGGATGGTGTTGTGAATTGTGAAAACGAACAGGTACACTATATGGTAAAAAAAAATGTGGGTTGGGATGATAGAGAAAACCTGAATCAACCACAGGAGGATACCCAAATGACAATTAATCATTCACCGGGAAAAAAAATGCATAAAGTGAAAATGAGAAGACGGAAAGCTACAATTATAACCTAACTGTCTTATCCACCCCATGGTGGTTAGAGATACATTAATCTCTTTGTAATAAGAGGGACTTATGAGGCGAAGGCTGGAGATGGTAATGATTGGGTCAACGGGCTAATTTCACATTCCACACATACAGGACAAAATACTTGGGTGTTTGAAAAAGCGGTATTTTTGATGCGAACGCAGAGAATGAATTATAAAAAGAAACGAAACCTGTCTGTTCAGGCCGGGAATTGACTTTGAATGAAATACGGACAGAAGCATAAATCGGTTTATATTTTTGTTTTGTTTTGTTCTTAGCATTTTCTATACTCTACTGTAATGAATCACTTTAGAAATTTTGAAATTGTCGGTCAAAGACATGTTCGTATGACGCATTTACGTAAACAATCATATAGCCTTGCCCTTGATAAATCTAACCGGGTATCTTAACTGGAACTGATCCGAAATCATATTAAATGTTTGAACGCTAACCTCCCTTTCCTGCAACACTCGTAGAAGAAATATCAAGCCCTCGGTTTTAAAACCACGGTGCGAAAACTCCCACCCTAGCGCGGAGAGCGATCAGGGCGGAAAATGAGACAGGGCACTTACTAGCGGGGACACGAAAGGTAACAGACGAGCAAAAAGGAAAAACCCCCGCCGTATGACTGGCCTAGATGTTCCCAACTGCGAAACCAGAAAGTCACGAAAGAGAAAGCTCATGCTGTAATATACGCGCCCGCCTACAATCAAATTGATCAAGAGAGAGTAAGGACATAGAGCACTAGTGTTAATGAACTTGACTTAAACGAATGTCAATATTCACAAGTAACATAAACGAAAGACCATAGGATCCGATCGACGAAAAAAAATTGGAATTCCTGCAGACGTCGATGGTTTGACACAAAGAGAATATCACGTCAGTAGCTATTGAAACACCTTTACGGATACCGAGTAAACACAGGGAAAGCAGGGGCACGTGGGCTGACCGGAGGCAGTCACCCAAGCCACCCATCGGCACTTACCACAGTACAGACACGGCGAGGTAGAGATATCGGGTGTTGGCCGAATAAGGCGGCAACGCTGTGTTTAAGTGTACATGATCGAAACGCAACGTCATACTTGAACAAATCAGGCGAACAAAGAGCGTGAAGAGCAGCAACTCAACAATTAGATGAAATCGAGCACGCAGAGCTCGGACTAGTACGCGAAGGAGAGTACAAATGATAAACTGAGCTCCCGGTATAGGCGGGAACGTCGTGAAAACTTGAGCGCCGAATCCTCCATAGACGACGCAGACACAGACTCAGGCATATCAAGTAGAAACCGGTTATACGCCGATGGTCTAATGGAACCCAAGAAAACTACTGAGAACAACTGGGAATACAGCGGAGCAGAGACGAAAAGAAAATAAAGGAGAACAAAGGACATACCAAAAATAAGCGGAGGGAAAAGATGAGACCTCGCACGACACTGGATGATCACGGGTCGTGACAGCTTTTGTGGAAGAGCTGAGTATACGCGCTAGCAAAAGCGTCTGGGATCGGGGCCAAAGTAAAAGTCTACACTCGAAGTTAAAATGGTGGGCATCCAGAAAGATGGTGTATAGTACTGACAAATAGCGGGAGCACAAACCAACAGAGAGCGACAAGCGAACCGCGCAAGAGCAGGGAAGGAAATGGACGGAGTCCATAAGTGACAAGGGGGGGGAGGGTGTGAAGGTATCCCGATATTGGGATATGTTTGTGTGATCTCTATCAGCTTCAGGGTGTCAGCTTCCCACTTACTAAAGGCTATGAGCGAGGTGCGACTCAGAGGGTACTAGAAGGTTATAGGGCCTACTGAGTGCCTTTAATGGTGTAGTAATATGAGATACTTTTTTAAAATTTTTGAAAGTCAATTGGGTTTATGCATTATCGTAATGAATGGCCTGTACTGTGAGGAAATCTCATTGCAAATGAAGAATCGACCTCGGGAAGTCATGAAACCGGTGATGGATGGGACACAAGACACCACTGGCTTATGAGGAAGGGCCCCACAGCTGTAACCGGAAATCAGGCAGTGGTCTTCAGTACAACAAACTTGCCTTGAATAAGAGATCATGTACCGAGAGCCAGGTGGCCTACATATCGGGTAAACCATATGTGGAAGCCGAAAGAAGTCTCAGCTCATCAGAACATCCACACACCACAACACACCTCATAACCCTCCATTTCTTTTTATAGCACGACCCAACCTAAAAAAAAATTAAAGTGGGATGCGCATCACGCCTGCCGGAAAATGGCATGGCAGAGAAGAACAGAGCAGCACGGGAGGGGCGGATAGGAAGCACGGCAGATGGGTTGACCGCGCAGACGAGTTAATTCTAGTGCTTATTGCAAGGTCTCAACCGTCTTTCTGTATGATAATCAGCATAAAATATGAAGCGCGAGCCAGAGTTCGTAGGCAAGATCGACCGAAACGTTAGACCACTACATAAGGGACATATCCCAAGGAAAACAGGGCGGCCTAATGCCAAGCATAGACACAAAGAAATGCGATCGTGATGAGAAAGCAGCTCAACTGACGTTGATCAGTAATCTATAATTTTTTTTTTTTTTTTTTTTTTTAGCTGTCCCAACCTCTTTGTGCCACCTCAAGGCAGTGCAGCACACACGCCGCTCATAGTCCGACAGCACCCCGTCCACAGCCGCCGCCCTGCCCGGTCGGCCCCAGCCGCCGCCACGGCACCGGCATTCTGTCTAACATACGCAGTGGTACACACCACCTACTAACCCCCTACTGACGACAATAATTGCTTAGTCGCGGAGCCGGCGTGAGTGAGCTCTCTCTCCCTCCGGAGGGGCGCCACCACGTCCGTCCAACGACAGCCCCCCATGGACCTCGCCGATACCGGTGACCCCGACGGAACCAAACCAAGGCCACAGACGTTGGAGAGGACATCGAAACTGAGGTCACCATGAGAGCAGGGGCATGAAGGGCCACACAGAATTGAGGATTTTTTTTTTTTTTTAATGCTGATCGATGAGAATGAGGATGATTAAGATGATGCTCTACGGATTTTCCATTTCGGTCTGAGACTATATGACAGGGCTGTACTCTACGCTTCCTTTCATATATCCCGCCGGCGTCACCAGGCCCGATAGATACAGGCACCTGCAGTGTTGGTCCGGAAATTTGAGCAACACTCTCAGAAACGCATCCATTAAGTGGATGAAACTCGAACTGTGTGGTCCCAGTCTTCCCAACTGAGTCCGCAGCAAACTCAACTCTGGGTAGAGCCGTCACGCGTCGGGGCAGAAAAACCCACATGCCTCTGATGGGATTCGAAAAGACCCACGACCATCCCCCAAGCCGGGGAGTCCTGCGACGCTAGTCAACGCACCTTTCGTCACGGGGTCACGGCGCTGGTCGCTGGTATATACCTCTTGATGTAATTTTCAGAACCCTGTTTTGGTGTTTTTTCCCTTTTCAATCATTTTTCCATTGTTTACTCTCTGACTTACTTTCCATCCATAGACATGGTTCGGTGGCATATTGAGTTAAAAGTGTATCTTTCGATAACCTCCGAGAGATCTGACATTGAAATACTGAAGAGATCTATTATTGGAGTAGGAGTTCCCAATCCTTGTCTGTATTGATGGATTAAGAAGAAAGCTTTCAATGAAATCAAATACATTTACCACAGTTTTTAACTTTTCGTAACTTTGTCAGCAGTCGATTATACCATACTTGGTCGTATGCCTTTTTGATGTCAAAAAACGTAGCAAAAACATTCTTTTGTCTGGCAAACTGTTGCTTTATTTGAGAAGTTAGTTTTTTCAGGTGATCAGTGAATGATCTGCCTCTTCTAAAGCCTGCCTGATTAATTGGAGTAACCTTATATTTTTCAAAAAATGATTGTCTCCTTAATATATTTCTCTCCAGAAGTTTGCATGCACTTGGCGTTAACACAATTGGTCTATGGCTTTTTTATCATTTCGGGGCTTTCCTTGTTTGTGAGTGAGTATAACAATTGAATGTGTCCATATTTTTGAGAAATAAAATGTAAAAAATGCAACAAATGTGGTGACAAATGACCCGAACATTTCGTCAGAAATTTCATCAGCCAAGTGATGTTTTTTATTGCTGAATTTAGAGATACTTTCTTTTAATTCTTCTATCGTAATTGCAACATTAAAAGATAGATTTCAGGTCTGTTCTGTGTCTTCATCACTAAATTAAACTCATGTTCTGCTCTATACTTTCTATCGTTGTCCTTATAGTCCATTGCTGTGGCTATTTATGTCAGCAAAGGTTTCCGCTTTTTTTTATAATTAGTTGGCAGATCACAATGACGTAACTGTATTGGATACTGTGGCAATTTTACGCTATTCTTCATTGTTTCCAGTGTTTTCCCATACTTTCTGGAGATCTTTATAATTTGAAGCTTCATTTGCACAGACAGATGACCAGTATTCCTATCCCCTGTTACATTTATATTTGGCTTTTTTTTCATTTCCACATGATTTTCAATAGATTGGTGCTTTAGATAAGCATCAAATTCGAGCTTTTTTTTCTCGCCCTTTGCTCTCTGTCAAGCTTCATTCCACCAAATGTTACCGACATGCTTTTTTGATGCTTTTGACTTATATATGGGAATGGATTCGTCAGCGGCATGCACAACAGCTTTCGTACACATCGTGTATAAGGTGTCAACATCCTGATCAGATGTTTCAAACACATCATAACAAAGTGACATGTTTATAAATTTGTTGCAGTCAACACTTTCGTAATTATGTTTTGGAACCCTGTCTTGTTTTGAGTCTGTAACTGATGGTTGATCTAGTTAAAACCTTGTCACAAGTGGTATATGATCACTACTCATAGGATCGTCTATTGGATTCCAGGTATTTAAGGATGTCAAATAAGGTGACACCAGTGTTAAGTCAATGGACACCTCAATGGCGGTGACCCTATGATTAGAATTATTGGGTATGCGACTCAATTTTTACTTTACAGGCTTACACGTGGGAGCACTGTCAGAGAAAAAAAAATCGCTGCTTTCCAAAATGAATTTTTTTTTTTATCAGTCAGTTTCCTGAGCAGGAGCACCAGAACCTTGTACATTTACAACAGACAAATACTTGACAGCGCTTCAAATGCTTTTGTTTTGCCTTGGAACTTGCTGCATTCCTTGCCATCATGAACTGGGCTCAGGATCCAAGCTAGAGACCGGGTCACATTGTCTTGACTTTTGCCATGGTTCTTCACGACCCTCGCGCACGTGCGCGCGCGCGCGCGCGAGTGTGTGTGTGTGTGTGTGTGTGTGTGTGTGTGTGTGTGTGTGCACGTGCGCGCGCGTGTGTGTGTGTGTGTGTGTGTGTGTGTGTGTGTGTTTGGTGGACAGAGCTGTGGAAGCAAAAGTGTCACAGAGGTCTAGTGCTCTCTCTCTCTCTCTCTCTCTCTCTCTCCTCTCTCTCTCTCTCTCTCTCAAGTTACAAATTGCATAATGATTCCTTAGGCCTCATTAGTAAGGTTCTAGAATAAGACAGAAAAAGAAAGAGGCTTTTATAAATCGTTACTTGAATGTTCCGAGAATTTTGATTGGCTATGTCACGTGATGGGGGAGACGAGTGAAACGAGTCAAATCATCCAACTTCAACCGTTGCGCACAGACAGTTGATGTGTCGAACGCTCACTACCTCTAGAGACGCACTGGGGCACGGAGGCCGAGATGATTGATAGATAGGAGAAAGTAACAGAGTGCCATTGAAAGCACCTGCAGGTAAGACTGACATTCGTATATGTGCTAGCTGTGTTGTGATTCTTCAGCTGCCATTCTACCATAACCTGCTAGTGTTTTGACGTCTTCAGCTGCGGAGACCTATACGCTTTAGAGGATGTGAAATGCTGTTGGCTGTAGTAGAATCGTAATGGAACAGGAACTGGTAGTGAGGACCAGAACGCTGGTCACCAAAGTTTTCTTCTATCAATGGATAATTTGGCCAAGGAGGGTCTCACAATCAATCATTTTAGACAAGAGTTACCTTTTCGGAGAGTCTAAAGCCCCGTGCCTACATACATATCATCAGCAGCCACATCAAAGGCTCCAGGGCAGCAAGATGACCTGTTCTTCGAGGAAAAAGTTCTTAGTACAAATCGCCTTGGCCCAGAAAGTGAAGCTGTGTCCATAGACATTTATAAGAAAAAAGAAGAGCAGGTTTTTTATAGCATTCTCGTAATGTAAAAGTATTTTCGATATTAATTCCTTTAGAAAATGGGAATATAGATCCGGCTGTGCAATAGACAGAGAGAAAACACTAGAAATCAAGTATAACAAGCCACAAAATAAAAGTGAAATTGTTCCTAACAATGTTTGTCACATTATTCTGGTTAAAAATGGTACTTTTAAGAAAATGGAATTCTCCTTAGCGTCTTCGTTTTTGACAAAAACATTTCAGTGTGAGTAAGTGGGGGAGAGGGTAAAGAAAAAGTATTAGAAGAAGGATGTAGTTGAAGATTAATAAGGAACTGGTTTTGTTTTGAAACGATGAAAAAAAAAAATCTGATGAATCTTTAAACACATTATTGTATGGGCTAAACAGTATGTCTGCTCAAAGATTGTCCCTTACATTTGTGTACTGTTTGCATGTTTTTAGTTTTCAACAACTTTTTTTTCCACTCCACACTTTCGTTTGGTTTAATTCTACTACCTTTCGCTGGCTGCTTTGGGGGTGCTTTTGGATTCTTTTTCGAACCCTTGGCGGTCGGAACACCACAGAATTATGGACTGTGGTGTGTCTCTATCTGACGCCAAGAGCACAGACACAATTAGCCGTGTCTCCCTGATGAGTCCGATCCAACGGACGAAAGGCCTCGGAGCAGGCGATACATATAGATCTGCCTTCGAGAGGGATTGCGATAGTTTTTCTCATCATGCAGCTAGTGAAAGGGTTTTCATATTTATGATATACATTTTCCCATTTACTTCATCTTCAATTTTTTTCCTGTTCTCTCCATTTCAAATCTTTGCCAAGTCATTATTATAATGATGGAAAAATTGTTAACCTGCACTTGTTTTTCCCCCACTACTTAATTGTTCAGCATTATATATATATATATATATATATATATATATATATATATGTGTGTGTGTGTGTGTGTGTGTGTGTGTGTGTGTGTGTGTGTGTCTCAATTTCAAATCTTTGCCAAGTCATTACTATAATTATGGAAGAATTGTTAACCTGCACTTGTTTTCCCCCACTGCTTAATTGTTCAGCATTATATTGTTAACAGTATCTTTTGATCTCCCTTGCATCCTTAAATGGATCCTCAACCATAGGCTCAGAGATTGTCCCCTACATTTTATACTGTTTGCATAATGTTTTTAGTTTTCAGCAACTTTTTTTCCTCTCCACACTTTTGTTTTGTTTTATTCTACCTTTCGCTGGCTGCTTTGGGGGTGCTGTTGGATTCTTTTTCGAACCCATGGCGGTCAGAAGACCACAGAATTATGGACTGTGGTATGTCTCTATTTGACGCCAAGACCACAGACACAATCAGACGTGTCTCCCTGATGAGTCCGATCCAGCGGACGAAAGGCCTCGGAGCAGGCGATACATATAGATCTGCCTTCGAGAGGGATCGCAATGGTTTCCTCATGCAGCTAGTGAAAGGGTTTTCATATTTATGATATACATTTTCCCATTTACTTCATCTTCATTTTTTTGGTCTCAATTTCAAATCTTTTCCAAGTCATTACTATAATGGTGGAAGAATTGTTAACCTGCGCCAAGTCAGTACTATAACGACTGAAGAATTGTTGGCCTGCAATTGTTTTTCCCCCACTACTTAATTGTTCAGCATTATATTGTTTTGGTCAATAAGTGGGATATTGCATCTTTTACGAGATCCAAGTAAAGGTTGTTCTGTACAATTCTTAGCCGCTGACAATGCTTGGGTTATTGAACAGCAGAGCTGACCACTCACACTGTTCCATATCTTTTGATCTCCCTTGCATCCTAAAATGGATCCTCAAGCATAGGCTCAAAGATTGTCCCCTATATTTTATGCTGTTTGAATAATGCTTTTAGTTTTTTCAGCAACTTTTTTCCTCTCCACACTTTCGTTTTGTTCTATTTATTACCCTTCGCTGGCTGCTTTGAGGGTGCTGTTGGGTTCTTTTTTTGAACCCTTCGTGGACCACAGAATTATGGACTGTGGTGTGTTTCTTTTATTTGATGCCAAGACCACAGACATAATCAGCTGTGCCTCCGAGATGATTCCGATCCAGCGAACGAAAGACCTAGGAGCAGGCAATACAAATAGATGTGCCTTTGAGAGGGATTGCAATGGTTTCCTCATGCAGCTAGTGAAGGGTTTTCATATTTATGATGTATATTTTCCCATTTACTTCATCTTCATTTTTTTTTTTTTTTTGTCTCAGTTTCAAATCTTTTGCCAAGTCATTACTATAACGACTGAAGAATTGTTGGCCCCCACTACATAATTGTTCAACATTATATATATATATATATATATATGTGTGTGTGTGTGTGTGTGTGTGTGTGTGCGTGTGTGTGTGTGTGTGTGTGTTTGAAAGTCATTGTCAAAATTCTATCTTCAGATTGAACATTGAATAAGCAATAAATCTACTTTTTGCATCAAACCATCCATACAAACAAAATAGACTAAACGACGAAAAAATCACAGAAATTTATAAAATCAAAGATAATAAAGAATAGAAGCCAGGGAAGAAATGGATTGGAGGGGGGGGGGGGGGGGGGGGGGGGAGGCTAGGCAATGTACCAATGAGAAGGGGGGAAAATCCGGTAACGGAGGAGAGAGAGAGAGAGAGAGAGAGAGAGAGAGAGAGAGGGGGGGGGGGGGAGGTGTTATGTACATTGTCTTCACAAATTGTGCACGGTATGTATACTCCAGGAATACTGTCGACGCTGACAATACCCTTTCCTTTGAAGCATACACACTCATGCACGAACATGTACATAAATATACATATACACATGCATACACTGTGTAAAATCATCATTCAACGTTATTTCAAAGGGTTCGGAAAAAATACAAGTTATGAACCATTCATGAGATACCTTTTCAGATTATTTTTAAGTGGATTTTATTGCTAATATTTTTTAAAATGTGTTGGTAACTTTGTCAACACTTTTCCACCAGAGTAAAAAAAAAACAACAACTAGATTTATAAAGATTATTTCTTGGTCTAAGAAAAGATGAAAAATGATTGTGTCTATGGATATTAGTTTTAAATGTGTCGCTTATCTTTTTAGGAGCATTGCCGTTTATAACATTATGCATACATATTGCCTTATTGAGCAAAAGTCTGTTGTGGAAAGTTGATACATTAAGGGTTTTTTAATTTAATTTTTTTTTTATAACATTCTACAGTCAGAGTGCTTGATTTTTAACAACACTAATTTAAGTGCTCTTTTGTACACTCAATGAATCGCTTTTAAGTTGGTTTCACTGCAACTGTCCCATAGTGTCGATGCATAATCAATTATTGATAAAATGTGAGCACAGAAGAAAAACTTACGAGAATAGGTATCAAGGGAAATTCTAATCTTGGCTAGCTGAAATAATTTTTTTGAAAGACGTTTTCCCACTGACTTCGTGTGATCGATCCACGATAGATCCTTATCAGTTATTACACCTAGCATTTTATGTAAATCTACTTCTTCAATTTGTTTGTCAGATATAAACAATGACTGAAATTTTGACTTCGTTCTTTGCCCTTTTTTGTCTAGCACATACATACATTTGGTGTTGTTTGCATTTAAGGACAAATGATTCAGGTGGTCCATTCAATAAGCCTATGAATATTATCTTGTAGTTTATTTGCTAGGCTATGGGTGTCTGAATCACTGGAATGGAGAGATGCATCGTCGGCAAACATTTCGCATTTACATAAAAAGGTAAATCATTAATATAGACAGAAAACAGATGAGGACGTAATACAGAGCTTTGTGGTACTCTGTATTTGACAAACAAAAAGATTTGACATTTGTTGTTAACTGTTACTGCCTGTTTCCTATTACATAGAAAAGAAGACATGAGATTAATAAATTCTGGAGTTAATTTATATAGTTCTAATTTGGGCAATAGGAGAGGATAATTTATGACATTAAAACCTTTCTCAAAGTCTATCAAAAGAATACCAGTAAATTTATTTTAATCTATACTGCATAGAAGGCTATCAACGAGCTGTATGAGGGCTGTATGACAGATATGATTTTCACGAAAACCAGACTGATCTGCATTGAAAAAATCATTTTTAACAAGTTAAGATAAGAATAGAGGGACTTTTGCAGGTGCTTTTCAATAGGATTAGATCAAGCTGATAAAATATAATTTATGGATTTGATGTATCACCAGGATTATGGAGAGGAATAGCTTCCTTAAATTTTTAAAGGAAAAGTTTGTTTCTCTATGCACAAATTGTATAAATATGTTAGCGTGTCAGAGATCACTGGGCATGAACTTTCAGTATTTTTACATCTAAACCGTCTAAATCGGTGCACTAGATTGTTTTAAAGACGAGAAACTTTTACTGACATCCATAACCATCATTGATTGGAGAGTAAAAGGAAAGCAAACATTCTTTGAATCAAGGTAAGTTTTTAATTGGCTGAGATCATTTTCATTGGACCTGTCATGTAATTAGCAGATACGTCTGTAAGAATTTGCTGACTTCTTGATACCTGTTTATTACTCAACATGTTGATAGCTTTCCAGGTCTGACGTGAATCCTTTTGTAAAAATTAATATCTTTTGGAAGTAATTGCGTTTAAGATTTCGTTCCATTGACTTTACCTTATTTTTTTGTTTTCGAAATTCTTTACTTGTTCCAAAATTGCTTAATTGATTTCTTTTATTAATTTCTATATCAATTCTTTTTTGTTATCCACTGTGGTTTTGTTTCTTGTTTGACTCTTCTTTATGAATGGAGCATGCTTGTTATATACAGAAGTAAATGTAATCCAATTCAGCTGCTTCATCAGGATCTCTTGTTTGATGTATATATATAATGCATCTGTGCCGTGGCAAAATCTGAAAGGAATTTTCTTCTTTAAAGTTTCTAAATCTTCTATAATATATAATCTTATGCCCTACCTTTGGCATTTTAACACAGGCTTTGAACCAAGTAAGACAGACGGACGGGATTGTGGGTTTAGGTTTCGTTAAATCCATATTAAAATCTCCCAACATGACAGTTTCAAAAGTTAGCATTGATACTTCATCCATAAGGACACTTAATTTATCTTGCCAGTCTGTATTTTTCAGATGGATTTCTGTATAAAAATCCTATGATTAGTGGTTTACTGTTTTTCATGTCAACTTGAATCCATACAGATTCAATGTCATAATTTTCAAGATTATTCAGTTTTTGTTTGTTTGTTTGTTTGTTTGTTTTTTTTAGTTTTAAACGAAGATGCAAGAAACAACAGCATGCTAGTGAATTGGGGCTTATGTGGATCTAGTCAAATCTGGTATTCTAGCATGTTCATATCAGCATCAGTTATTTGTGAGGACAAACGGGATTCTGTGAAACAAAATAAATGAAAATTGTTACCACTGTTGTGAAAAATAGTTGCAATATCGTCCTTATTCGTTGCATTGTTAATGTGTCAAGTAGCCTATTCGAAGTGCTTATTTTATTGGCCATGTATCTAATGTTAAAGACGTGTTGCAAATCGTTTGGGAATATCTTCAGTAAGTCTAGAAAAGTTTTCTCAATTCTAGAATGTTTATATAGCAAGTAATGCAATGTATAGCTAAATTATAAAAAAGTTCAAAGAGTAAACAAGATAGGACAAATTGTTCGGTAAGTGAACACCATCTTCATCGTTCCTAGATACACAATACACACACTGTACATTCTACACTGCAACAGCAATTGAGTTCAATGGAAAAAAAAAAAGAGATTTACAAAATAATCTCTCTAACACTCACACACGCACTCACCCTGATATATATATATATATATATATATATATATATATATATATATATATATATATATATATATATATTAAAATAAATACCACTAAAATGCCTAATAAAAATTCTTAAAGTGCTCAACCCCCTTGGGGAGCAACATCTATTAAAAATAGGATGGTAAAAGGAAAACTTCCTTTTACCATCCTATTTTTAATATATATATATATATATATACACACACACACACACACACACATATATATATATATATATATATATATATATATATATAATTATGTGTGTGTGTGTGTGTGTGTGTGTGTGTGTGTGTGTGTGTGTGTGTGTGTGTCCTTGGAGACTATAAGCTTGCTGAGGACTCATTTGAGAAGCATTTTATATTCCCTACTCATCCTCTAAAGCACATACTGTTAGTTAGGTAGATTAACTGCTACTGCAGATATGAATGCTTATGTCCCCCTGTTTCTTCACTCTAAGACATAAGAGCAAGTTTTGTATTCTTGCAGCAGCCTTTGCAACACCAAGCTGCTCTGTAAGTTGCTGGAATGGTGCTCGGTTACTTATCCTTGGAATTTATTAGTCAGTTATATATATATATATATATATATATATATATAAAAATTATAGACATTCAATTTATAGACAGTTATAGACATTATAGGCAAGAATATCCAATTATAGACAAAGTTGCTCGTATGTCTTAGACAAATTTTGTCTATAATTGAATATTTCTTGCAGTCATTGCAACACCAAGTTGCTCTTGTAAGTTGCTGGAATGGTGCTCAGTTACTCATCCTTGGAATTTATTAGTCTGTTATAATTTAGTCCCTTGCGGATTCGTTCCAAGAACTGGCCCTCAGCACTTGTGTCTTAAGAGGTTATCGTTTTATACTTTCTACTTTTCACAAGAAAATGTAGCTTGTTTTGCTCTTTCATGATTTTATTATTCTGCTTCTTAGGTGGCACCTTTTGTTTTAAAACTCAACAAACATGTTACGGTATTGCACACCAGCCTTTTTCTGGGATAGCATTCTTCTTACAACCGAAAGGGCAGAGAAGTCAAGCTACTACTTTCCACGGTCACTGAGGAGAAATAATCAGGTTTCCAAATACCAGTATCTGACCAATAGTTACATGTTAGTGAGTTTCCTCTCCATTGGAGATTGTTTCCCCCCTTGGAGATTATAAGCTTGCTGAAGGCTCATGTTGTGAAGCATGTATTATTCCCCATTTACCTTCTCAAGCATATACTGTTAGTTAGGCAGAATTATCTACCACTGCAGATATGAATGCATATATCCTCTTATTTCTTCAGTCTAAGACGTAAGAACAAACTTTGTCTATAACTGAATATTTCTTGCAGTCATTGCAGCACTAAGCTGCTCTGTAAAAGCAGAAAAAAAAAAAACCACAATAGAAATTTTAGCAGTCCACCAAATTCAAGATTCAAGGGTCCAAAATTAGTCACCAGGCAGAAGTCACTGCAAGTTCCCAGGTTCGATATAAACAAAAAAACACACATTTACCATACTAACATTCAGACTTGATATATTGCTGTCGATTGTCATGGGAAAAAAAATCGGTCTTCACTCCAATAAAAAAGGTGTTACAGGTGCGGGCATCCGTGTATGTACACATGTACTCCCCCCCACCCCCTTCCACTCCTCCCGTCCCCCTCCCCCTCCCCCCCCCCCCACACACACACAAACGCGCGCGCGCGACGCATAGCACGCATGTGAATACAAGCACTCGGTTACTGAGGTCTCTGTTGGTGGAAAAGCTGTGATGCCGTGTTCATCAGCTGAAGGGTGTATTGTCCGGGTTGTGTCGGTAAACCTTCAGGATACCACGTATTGGGGAGTGGCACAGCTACACGCGAGTCATGGAGTAACCACTGATGGTTTGAGGTAGCTGTATAGTTTGGTCACCCATGACTGAAGGTGGATACAGGGAAGAGGGGTACCAACGTCCTAGGAATGGGTAATGGGGTTGGTTGGAGCACAAAGGAAAAGGGACGCTATGGGTTTCCTGAGCAGATAGTTTGCCTCTGTCCTGGGGCAGTCTGTGGAAGGAAGGCTGAACGGTCTGGCCCATGGCGTCCAATTGCTGCAGTGCAGGAACATGTCGAACAGGAACAGGACCCTCAAGATGAACTGGATACAGCCTGTCGTTGAATGGCCCACCACCCCTCCGAGATGGCAGCTCGGGATAGTGGGCCATGGAAGTGATAAAAGGGACTCCTGGAACATTGCTACTATGACCAGAGGGTCGACTCGGTTTGGCACGAGAGTCCATCCTGCCACTATGGAGTGTGTTGTTGAAGGCATCTGAAAGCTCTTCAATTTGCGGATCACTTCTGGGGTTGTCTTCGAGGTGGAAAAAGCCCCTTCAGAGTGTTGGCCAGAGTTGTAACAGAAGAACTGTGGCAAGTACTTCATAAAGTTAACAGCGAGCTTCGTCGTTCCTTTAGACTAAGATGAATGGACAGGGTCTTTGTATAAAGCGAGTCTTGGAGCACTATGTTTTGAAATAAAAGTGTCATGATTGTCAATCAAGTTAATTTTAGATGTATTACAGGCTGAGTGCAAGGATCTGTTGGAGGGGAGCTCGCTTTATTTAGAACATGGCGTTCTCGTGCTGGAATGATAGAACTGAACGTGACACAAGCTTCCGGAAAAGATTTTTTGCACAGAGTAATCTGTTCTGTCGACTGTTCAGCAGACACTGGGCCAGCCGGACAATCGTTGACCCCAACATGAACAATCATGTGTTGGACATGGGTGAGCTAATCGGGCAATGCTCGAAGCCACTGGATCATGCACTGTACTGTCATTCCCGAAATGCACAGTTTAGATAAACGATCTGCTTCAGCTCCCAACGTCTTGGATCAATATACATTAAAACAGAGTCACCAATGAGGACTGAAGAAATGTTGTCAGGAATCTTAATTTCTTTAAACACCTGCGAAGGGGATCTCTGTCGTGTGGGTATTTGATTTCCTAAACTGTGTTGGGAAGTATTGTTACCTCCAGGATCAGCACTGCTTTCACTCCATTCAACACTTGCCTGTTTTTCAGAGGCACAGTTTACTTACACTAAAATTTCAAAACGATTTTGAGTTGACACAAGAGTTGTGAGTGATATGTGTGTTTCTAGACTGTTTTGGTTTTGAGGCATACACTACCGTCTAATATTCTCTTTGAAAAAAATACGGCGTTACTTGTTTCACTTTCGAGTGTGTTTTCATCACCGGTTTGATTTGGAGGATCTTCAATAAGAGGAGTAAATTTTTTCTCCTTGTTTCAGCTGGGTGGGGGGTGCTGCACTTCATATTGAGTTGAGGTTGTTTGAGGTAGGACCCTTGTCCATCAGAAGCGTAAGTTTTGAATGAAGAATTTCTATTGGTGTTTTCAAGGAATGGTTTTCTTTGCTTAGGGTTATCATCTGGCTTTCTAACTTGGAAATATAATCCTTTATAACTTCTATTGTTTGATGAAAATTTTCATTTTTTGGGGTGACTTCATAGATATTTTGGCGTCTTCTAGATGGGAGATCAATGCATTTTGAAAATGACTTAACTGCCATAAGGTCCTGGTTGTCTTCTAGTATTTTGGAGCTTTTGATGGGTGGTTTTGTAAAAAAAAATCGTTTTAGGGAAAGTACTTGCCTTCTGTCATATTTGTTTGACTTCCAGCGTCTGGCACGTTTTTAAAACTTAAAGCAATATGTTGTGTACTTGATTCACTTCCTTTGTGGAAAAACTCACTGTGAAGAACTGTTGGTGTTGACTGCTCGGTTTCTGTGTGATCCAAAGGACTACCTTTCGTTTTGACTTCTGTTTGTTCTGTCTCTGAGTTTTCATTTCTTTTTATATAAACATCAGTAGAATTAAGGTCTGTTTTTGTTTCATTTCTGCTCTGAATTTCCGGACATGACCCGGGGGTGAGTGGAAGAAGTAAATCTGCAGGTGCTGAAACGGGCCAAGAGAGATGGATAATGTCAAACACCTCATGTACGAAGGAAATAGGATGTCGAATCAGTCCACACTGTAAGATGGTAAGTCTTCAGACTGACAATAATCTGACACCAAGTCTCTGAGTATCTTGCATTTTTCTTGGCTCCACTGCCAACAATCAGCTCCCTGGAAGAGAAAGTGCCTGAACCATTTCTGGTAAAGAAGAAAGTCAGTGTAATCCTCTTGGAATCATAGACGAATAATCGAACGAACCACTGATTTACTGAGACATGCGGGAATGAGGTGGGGTACAAATCCATGTTGGAAGAGAGAGTATTTTGTTTTTATTATCAAAAATCTGTTCTTTCAATTCTTACTGAACTTTCTACAGTTGCAGAAAATCGATGAAATTAAGTTTCTCTTTATTGTCAATTCTTTTTCTGAGCAAGTAATTTTTTTTGGTCGGGAATCTAACGTCGGCTGAAGTTTACTTTCTTTAGTTATCGATGATTGTTCCATGTTTTGGAATTTATCATGTTCTTGAAGTTCATTTCAATTCTTTTCATTTCAAAGTGTTCCGCACAGACATCGGACCATGAGCCAGCATATTTACTTCATATTTTGTAAGACATGACGCTCGTTATATGATCTGTAAAACCAAGCTGACGAGGAATGTTTTTGGTTGTTTCTTCTGGCGCTTGTAGTAGACCGATTTCTTTTCTTTCTTTTTCATTTAAAGAGAGGGAGAGAGAACACTGATGGAGGCTTACGAACCCGTTTCACGTGCACACAAAAAGCAACGCTGGGGTCACCTTTGATTCAACGTGGATAACACTGCGTGATCACTGTTTACATGTAAGCAATTCAACAATTCCGATTTCTTCATTATATATAGTCTTACAAATTCGTTAATTGCTGACCTTGTAATTTATCATACACCAGTCAAAGTATACACCCTATTGCACAGATGCAATACACAACAGATTCAACAAAATCACCTTGGTCGAACTTCGCCTAATTTCACTCAAACATAGAACAATGCTGTAACATGTCTTGACACGTCCACCATCTCCCTCTTGTGCGTGCGCGCGCGCGCGCGCGCGCGCGCGTGCGCGCGCGTGTGTGTGTGTGTGTGTGTGTGTGTGTGTTTATCTGTATACTTGTCGACCTGTCTACCTATCGATAAAATAAATGTTTATATACATACATGCGTACAGACACACACACACACACACACACACACACACGCACACGCACACACACACACACACACATATATATATATATATATTTGTTCCTCTCAATTTCAAATCTTTGCCAAGTCATTACTATAATGATGGGAAGAATTGTTAACCTGCACTTGTTTTCCCCACTGCTTAATTGTTCAGCATTATATTGTTTGGTCAATCAGTGGGTGATTGCATCTCTTACGAGATCCAAGGAAAGGTTGTTCTGCACAATTCTTAGCCACTGACAATGCTTGGGTTATTGAACAGCAGAGCTGACCACTCAGACTGTTTCATATCTTTTTGATCTCCCTTGCATCCTTAAATGGATCCTCAAGCATAGGCTCAAAGATTGTCCCTTACATTTTATACTGTTTGCGTAATGTTTTTTAGTTTTCAACAACAACTTTTTCCTCTCCACGCTTTCGTTTTGTAAAATTCTACTACCTTTTGCCGGCTGCTTTGGGGGTACTGTTGGATTCTTTTTCGAACCCTTGGCGGTCGGAACACCACAGAATTATGGACTGTGGTGTGTCTCTATCTGACGCCCAGGAGCACAGACACAATCAGCCGTGTCTCCCTGATGAGTCCGATCCAGCGTACGAAAGGCCTCAGAGCAGGCAATACATATAGATCTGTCTTCGAGAGAGATTGCAATAGTTTCCTCGTGCAGCTAGTGAAGGGTTTTCATATTTATGATATACATTTTTCCCATTAACTTTATCTTAAAAAAAAAAAAAAAAAATTTTGTTCCTGTCAATTTCAAATTTTTGCCAAGTCATTACTCATAATGATAGAAGAATTGTTAACCTGCACTTGTTTTCCCCCACTGCTTAATTGTTCAGCATTATATATATACATGCATATATATATATACCTACAAGCATTCATACATGCAAACATACATATATGCATACATAGTTGCATACATACGAACGTGCGGACATACGTACGCGCATACATACATGCGTACATGCATGCATAATTAGAACCATACATATATGAAACTCCTTGAGAAACGCTGTCTTCGAATTTGCTTTATACCACTATTGTGTCAAAGAGTCCTTCTTTTTACGCAACTGTACGCACACTTTTAATCTGATTTTACATCCATGACTCCTGGAGGAACATTATGCTAGGTATCTTTCTTTTGCATTCTGATTAAAGCTCAACGTGCGATTTAAGAACAGAAGTTGCTTTTTCAGTCCACGTCTTGTACATAACGATAAAGTTGGACCGGTTGCAACGAGCAGTTACTCTTTGGGAAAGCTCACACCCTGTTTACCTTCCTAGATCACCAAGTGTTCACTCTCACACACAGCCATGGAGA
>JADBJO010000385.1:688929-701429 GCA_016801955.1 Conus betulinus
CTGCTGCTATTATGACGATGATAATGCTGCTGCTGCTGCTGCTGCTGATAATAATAATAATAATAATAATAATAATAATAATAATAATAATAATAAAATAATAATAATGATTATAATGATCATAGTAGTAGTAGTAGTAGTACTAGTAGTTGTTGTGGTTGTTGTTATAGCAGTAGTAGCAGTAGTAGTAGTAGTGATGATAAATGTAATAATGATTCAACGCCCATCTTGATCTGAATTGCATGAAGATAGGTGATTTCTCGTTTATTTTTGTTGTCCTGGGTGTGTTGTATCTTGCCTGAAGAAGACCTAAGAGGTCCAAACGCGTCGTGTTTGTCTTGTGATTCGTTCATCAACGTTTTTCGGCGGGCTTTATCAATAATTTTTCAAATTCGTTTAGCTTTCAGCCTGCAGACGCCTCACTTTGCAAGTAGATTTTTTTTGTCAGCTTAGTATTGGAGTCAAAACAGAGAAATTAAACTTTTCTCTTCTTTTCTTTCTTTTTACTTTTTTTCTGTTTGGGGTTTTCTCTTGGCTGTCTGCGGCGCCTCTTTTTTTCCTACTGGGAAGAAAAATGCTTATCTGTCTGTTACTTGTCAAACGACGTCATATCAGCTTGTTCTATGGATGTCTATTCTTTTCTTGTTCCACGATCTGAACGGGCCATGGCCTACATTTTTTTTTTCTCGTTCTTTTGTTCGTTCGTCCGTTCTCTGTCTCGGTCAATGTCTCTGTCTCTGTATCTGTCTAATCGTCATGTATGTCTTGTCTCCCCCCCCCCTCTCTCTCTCTCTCTTTTCTCTCTCTCTCTCTCTCTCTCTCTCTCTCTCTCTCTCTCTCTCTCTCTCTCTCTCTCTCATATTTACTCGCTCTGCGTGTCGTATGCTTCGTGTGGATCCAAATGTACGCGTTCTCTGTTTCCTATCCTGACTTCAATCAGTCATATTTTTATTTCCACTTAAATGTGCAAACAAACACACACACCCATGGAGCAGCAGGATGTCCAATCGTGTAGTGTGCTCGGTTACAGCGGCTAATAATTACACGCATTAACAGTTGCGACTGTTAAGACATTTTGTGGATTTACACACACACACACACACACACACACACACACACACACACACACACACATGCACACACACACACACACACACACACACACACACAGAGAGACACAGAGAGAGAGAGAGAGAGAGAGAGAGAGAGAGAGAGAGAGAGAGAGAGAGAGAGAGAGGGGGGGGGGGGGGGGGGAGAGAGAGAGAGTCTTCAAAAGGTAGGTGCGGGGTTTTCTTTGTTTGGTTCATGATCTTTATTTTCTCCAATAAAGAATTGTGCGTGCACGAATAGAATTATGATAGATATAAACAAATCCTTTTCATCGTTCCTTCTGAACTGAAAACCATTTTGACGGAGCAATAAACCTAAGCGCTGGCGTTCCTGTAACAGCTCCATTCTCTTTTTTTCATATCAATATCGCAACAAGTCAGGTAGGAGGATAAGCACTTGGATTTAGAATTCAAATCCGAACTTATGCGGGCGCCCTTGTGATTTATCTTTCCCTGCTCTGTCTCTTGTGCTGAACAATACACTTCAGTATTGCTTTGCACTGTAAGTCATTGTGACCATTCGTTCAATACCTGCCTTGTGTCGCAGCTGTTAATTCTGCCTCTTTTGCTCCCGTCTTGTGGCCCCGTTGTTATGTGTTGAAAGTGTACCACTTGATTCACTCTGCGTGTGTACAGTTTAAACTGATTGGGGAAGACGATTAGCGCTGAAAATGTCCGACGTGGGTGGTGGGGATGGGAGGGAGGGGGGGAGAGGGGGGGGGGGTAGGTTAGCCCGAGGCAGGCGAAAGATGGACAGGTCAGGAGGAAATTCAATGAGTCTAACAATTTAGGAATTAGATGCAAAATGGCAAAAGCAAACAGCCAAAAAGGCAGCAGAACAGTGAAAAGGATGAGCAGGAAGAGACCAGAAAAAATATGAGAGGAGCAAGAATAAACGAAGAGGAAGACTTGAACATTGACAATGAGGGCGACTTAGTTAAAGGCGACGAAAAGTTTTGAGCTTCTGCTACATCAAACCAAACTGACAATAATGATCTCCTCAAAAACATGAAGTTTCATTATAATGAAGAAGAACAGCTCGAGGGAAATTAAGAGACGATCTTGTCAAAAGAGTTAACAGTATATTTACCTATATAGAAAGACGGGAGGTGAAAAAAAACAGCCTGCAGACTGCCTAGCCATGATAGTCGCAAGAGTGAACTCGGAAATTTGCTGGCATCTTCCCAGCCACGCACAATAAGTTGACCTAAAAACCGTGAGAACTCAGTGGTCCATCATTCACGCACCTGTCGCTGTAGCACAGCTTGTGAAAGATCCGCCGCTACAGGCAGACCAGGAAGAAAAGTGTCCGGCAAGATAGTGATACTGTCGTATTGCTGGAGTATGCAACTCCAGAAATTTCTTTGCACAAGAGTAGTGTGCACTCAAGCCCAATGTCAACAAAACAATTTCCCGCATGTCCAAATAACGTATCAATGACAACGAAACAGATTGGGGATGATCTGGCTGCCACAATAAAAGACATATGAGAGATGGACAAACCTGGAGAAGGTCTCTGCCCATAAAACATACAATCTGGATCGGAAAAAAAAAAAAAAAAGGGTTAGCCTTAGAAGTGATTAGAAAGGGGGACATGATGCTACCTTTTCCCAAGATTATTTTTAATTGTTTATCGTAGTGCTAGCAGATGATATAGGGTTAATAGCTGAAACTGTTCTTGGTCTACAGATACAACTACATAGTTAGCTTTTGTAAGGCAGTATCATCACTTCATTTGAATGTGAATATGAATAAAACTAACATAGTTGTATTTACTAAAGGTAGTTACTTGGCAACAAAAGACAGATGGACTTACAATGGGACTGAATTATCTCTTGTGAATGTATGTAAGTATCTAGTAATTAATTTCTCCATAAGAGTGATTATTTTTTGCATGTCAGGATTTGATAAGTAGAGCTAAAATTGCTTTGTTGTGTATTTTACAGAAACTATTGAAACTGAGATGCAGTTCTCTTTGTTTATATCTAAATCCATCTGACACAAATGCAATCAATGGTTCAGTGCGATGTTGAGTTATAGGGTCTAGACAATGCAGCTCATTATTCTGGAAAAAAAACTTCATTTATATGCACTTCAAAAGTTAGAGGTTGAAATGAAAACCAATTGATCTAATGCAAGGGGAAACTAATCGCTTTCCAATATGTATTAATTCAGTCGTCACATGTATTCATTTTGCTAAAACTTACTGGAATGGATGAATCAAGACTACCATGTAAAGCCTGTAAAATGCTGCTCGATTTAGATTCACATGATAAAAGAAACTGGGCTTCAAATATCCGCTGTAAACTGTTTACGTTTGGATATGGCTTTGTTTGGACAAAGGAAGGTGTGTAGAAGAAATAACTGCTTTTTTGCATGATTTTAGGGAAAGATGTAGTTTATGTAGGCGCAGGAATGGGATGTTCATATTAAGAATAGTCGACAGATTAGTGTATACAGAACAGTTTGTGCGATACCTGATATGAAAATTCATTTGTTACTAAATTT
This sequence comes from Conus betulinus, assembly GCA_016801955.1. NCBI lineage: Eukaryota > Metazoa > Mollusca > Gastropoda > Neogastropoda > Conidae > Conus > Conus betulinus. Next base: position 692,547 of record JADBJO010000385.1, read on the forward strand.
AGTTAGAGGTCTGAAAATTGTAATGACAAAGTTCAAATTCGGTGTAACAGATTGCTCAACATTACAGCCAATATTGATTCCATAATGATAATGATTTAATCTGCCCAGTGTGTTAAAACAGTAAAGAGGACGAGGTTCATTTTGTGATGAGGTTCATTTTGTCTCCCACACTAAATAATATCAGACAACAATACATTCCTGTAAAGTTTTACAGAGTTCCCAGCCTGTTTTGGCTGAGTTTACTTTTGGCATGCAAACTTGAAAGAACAATTAGAAATCGATCAATTTTCTCGTACAAAGCGTTTCAGTTAGGTGAGACTGCTGTCTGGTAAGTTACTGACTTTGTAACTGGTATAGGAGACAATGTGAAATGATTGTTCGATCAGGGGCAATAGCCTAAATATGAATAAAGCATCAGAATTCTCGCTCTGTCCCTGTCTCTGTCTCTCTCTCTGTCTCTCTCTCTCTCTCTCTCTCTGGAGCTAATTCTGTGTATCTTCTTCAGTCATTCTTTATATTTTCAATTCTTCATCTTCTCTTTTTCGTTGACGTTTATTCGTTCCTTTTTGTGTGTCCATATTCGTGTTGTTGTTGTTGTTGTTGTTGTGGTGGTGGTGGTGGTGGTGGTGGTGGTGGTGTAGGTGGTATTGGTTCTGTTTTTGCGTTTGTGCTGTATTGCTGTTGTTGTTTGTTGCATTTGTTTTTTATGTTGTTGTCATTGTTCTTGTTAGAATGGGAAGAGAAGGAATGGGTTTCGTTTTTCTATGTGATTATGTTTTTGATTTTCTCGATTTCGCCTCCTTCGGTTACGTGTGTCCTGCACAGTGCTTAGTGCTTGGTCTGTTGGTGCATGCATCTACTAACGCCATTCATCTGTGTGCAACCCTATGAAACCAGATATTTATTTCAACCATTTGGGGCACACGGTCAGTTGATAACAGAACTTGCTCAATCATCATCTGTATAATTGTATTGTTCATAATGACAAATGTTGGCACACCAGTCTTTAGAGTGATAGTTGACTGCAGGTAAGTTGAAGTTGGGCTGCGACAGGTATTCTACGCTGTCACTTTGAAGCACGGCGCCACATCGGCAGGAAGGGCTTTACAGAAGAGTAGACTTTCAGAGAGGTTTTTTTTTTTCTTCCCGTACGTTAAAGGAGTACCAGAAATGTATATATCGGGCTCTGCCATTTTTTTCAAAAATCTGTCTAATGCATAGTGTCACACACCCATGTTTGTGCACATACACACTTGCACTCACAAACACAGTATGCTTACTTCGTATGCAACGCACAATCACTCCATTCACCCAAAGGAGCACTATCACCACAAAAATTAAGTTTTCTATAAAAACGCTCCCTTTACTCAACAATAAAGAAAAGGCTCTTAATGGTCTTTTCACTTCAGTACATTTTTCCAGTTATTTCTTCTCTTCACAAGATATTTTCCCACATATAAACCATAATACAATATTCAAGTTTTATCAAGAATCAAACACACTCCCACACATGTTACACTATCAGTTCGTTATATTAAATCGTTGCAGTAAAGACAAGTCATCTTCTTGACTTGTCGAGGAGCTTTCGTGCACAGGGCTGTACCACCTCTGGACCATCACAGTCTGGATCCTCACTAGACTGGTACACCTCTAGTCGGGAACACCACTGGACGCTGACGCTGTAACGAAACCCTAGGTCCAGGGTTAACCTCTAAAATGAATTTTATTTATTTTTTCTCTTTCTCTCTTTTATTATTTATAGCTCCTTTTTAACTCCTTTCACATTCACTCCAAAATCAAAATAGAATACTCACATGAGTCTTGTTCCGCCAACCTATTCCTACCCACAGTTGGGGGTACAGAAAGAAATCTTTATACAACAATATTTTATTCATTTATTTTTTCATTCTTCTTTTCTTTTCGCGTTCAACGTTCATCTTTCTCTTTTTCCCCATAGCGCAATATCCTCAAATCTTTACAATCATCAGATTATGTTATCGTTACAATTACACCTTTAATGTAATTGCTTTAACCAGTTTACAACCCCAACTGGTACTCACCTTCTGGGGAATAAGCAACAAGCCTACCCTACTAGACTTCCAGTCTACATCTACACTCTATACTTGAGTGAAACTTGCCACGCCAGGCATCTTACACCCACCAAGGGTTAAGCACACCCAAACCAGGGTTGCATCGGACAAACCAGTCCAACCATGTAGCACAACCAACCCAGGGTTGCATAGGACAATCCTAGTCCTGACTATATTAAAACCCAGGAGGGTTACAATTGGACATCCTCCTATGTCCGTGTCCAGAGTTCCTCTGAAGTAACAATAATCTTCCACCCTTCCTCACATTGGGTGAACACACTTCACAATCCACTCAGCGTCCCACTCTTCCACATCACTGGTAGTTGCACTCCATGAATACAAAAAAGCATCAAAACCATAGGTTCCCATCCACAATCGGAAAATTAACAAAATCTCCTAACACTCTTCTCTTTGACATGAAACTTCTCAATTCACATAACACTTTTCCCATTATCATGACTCATGGACAGGGTTGCGTTCTGTGCAGACCTTACCACACACGCGAACCAAATCACCAAGAGAGGTATATTAACTGCACCACTGAAAATTAGCGACTATTGTCCAGGTATAGACTATCTCATGAAACAAAACAACACAAATACAACATTTCTATGGCAGAACGTATCACATTGTGACAACACCTTGCAACATTTACAGCAAACCAAGGAGTGGTATATGGCGTGTGTGGTGGTTCTACTGATTTCTGTAACCTGCACGTGAAGGTGACACAGGGCATGTATGTGCGTGCTCACGTTCAACAACTGACATTCTATTGGAAATACAGTCACAGGAAAATATGGAAAATACATATGCTATTAAAGCAACAGGATTTTGTGAATATAGCACTATCAAATCATTATCATAGTCTAAAAGATATGCTTTTTGATTCCAGTGCACATACAATGTGGATAATTATCAGGAACAGACCAGTTGCTCAAATCGATATACAAGCAATACAGGATCATTATTTTGTTACTAAATATGTCAAAGAATGGTCTGGTTATATAACAATACCATATGTGTCTTCCCAATCTCGTTTCAGAGGCGAACTGGTGCTGAGTTCTAACCGTGTCGTCATGCTTAGTGTTCAGCAGTCAGACAGACTAGGAAAATGCCTAACTTCTTCGCTACAGGTGAAATACAGGACACATACTTCTTCTCAAGAATATGGCAGGGATCTGTGCGCTGAGCGTTCCACACCAGCATCCATCTTTCTTGCCTCTTACCTTACAATGGACTTCACTTACAAACCTACCTATGTAAGCTTCCTTAAACTGTCTTTTTCTGTTCTTAATGCGACCACCATCCAGGTCAGCTGTACAGTGGGCTGTTCAACTGTTCTATCGTTAAATACTCTAGATTCCGTCCGTTCTTGAACTGTAATCTGAAGATAGAATGTGAAGATGGACGAGACGAAACAGAACACTGTCCATTCAGCAGTCCTGGCTGTCAAGGGATGGTGGCCTCAACTAACAAATGTTTCAAACTCATTAGGGAACAGAGCAGTTTTAATATTGCACATTATGAATGTAAAGAAATTGGTCAGACATTAGCTTCAGTAAAAAGTAAGAAAGAACAGGAAGATTTCATGTCTTTCTTAGGGAATTATTTGTCATTCGATGTATTTTTGGGTTACACTTCAGGCTGGCATTTAGTCCCATTTATGTATAGTCAATTCATTAAATGGGCTGACAATACTATGGTCTATAACATGAATCACTTCATAAATCATGAACCTGCACAGAACACATTTTCAAGGGTGATTAATCACGGGCAATGGTCAAGCGGTGAAGTAGTTCGATACAGCGGTCCACAATTCTTAGTAGGAACAGATGCTACTCTGTGTGAAATGATATCACAAACAACTGTTTCGTCTTCTCAAAGAACAGTGATTGACTACGAGTCAGCGATATTTATCTTTATCCATACTAGGCAGTTTTTATTGCTTTGTTCACAAGGCCATGTGACTCATAAGTTTATGTATTGTGCTCCTAACGTACACTGTAGAAATTCGAATCAGTCTGAAGCTTTTTCATTACATAGTGCAAGTGCTGAGCAGGACAGCATGTCATCATCTGCTTGGAAGTCTGTGAAGTGTGTACATGGTATGTTCAGTTGTGATGATGAATACACATCTGTGCATTTCACCTTGGTGTGCGACTTCAGACAGGACTGTCCAGACAATAGTGATGAATGGTTTTTGTGAACATCCTCCCTGTCAAGGCTTTGAGTGTTCTGTTGGTCAGTGTGTATTACACACTCAGCATAAGAATGAGCACTCTGATTGTCTAGATGATTCTGATGAGGGTAGTAACCAGCAAAACCGGGGGAGGCGCCGTATCTTTATTTTGTTTTCCGAGAAGTAAAGCAGCGTTTCTACGTCAACCTGGATGGCACGGGTTACTTTACACAACAGGCAATGGAGACTGAAGAACCTTGTCCTAACACTCATTATAGCTGTATGTCTGAGTGGCTGTACTGTCTTCCTGTCTACACTCGATGCAATGGGCTTTCAGACTGTGTTTATGGAGAGGATGAACAGGACTGCAATAAGGTTTCATGTTCTGGACTATTCCAGTGTCAAGGGTCTAAAACCTGTATCCATGGAGATCACCTCTGTGATGGCTGGGGCCAGTGCCCACAACGAGATGATGAACTACTGTGTGATATGATTTGCCCTGAAGGTTGTCTATGTGAAGGTCACTCATTTCTGTGCAGAAACACGTTCCGCGTAGATCTCTTTCCACAGCTGCGATTTGTGGACGCAACAGGTTCAGAAATGTCACTGGATGATTTTAAGTCAAATATCTATCTTATCCACCTTACTCTGTCTCATTGCCATATCTCTAATATATCGTTCACACAGTTTGTCAACATGCGATATATTGATCTTACAAACAATCACTTAAAGTCTCTTGACATATCTATTCTCAGTGAACTACGGAATTTGAGAACCCTACGATTAGCAAGAAACCTTATCCAATTAAAAGCGTTGAACAGATTGACGAAACACATTCATTACTCATTAATGTGGGTAGACATCTCAGAAACAAATCTGCATGTACTGGACAGTGCATTGTCTATTTTCTTCCCTCTGGTCAAACATTTCAATCTCTCTGTTTCTGACACTAAAATTATTGGACCTTTAGGTTTTAAAAATATGCCACAATTGCGTGAAGTGGACTTGAGATATAACCCAGTTGAAAAATTTCCTTTGAATTTATTCTCAAGATGTATTCATTTAAAAGAAATCTTTTGTTCAGATTACAGGTTCTGCTGTGCGAACTTATTTCCCAAACTATCGGGTGAAATAAAGTGCTTAGGTCCACACTCTGTACTTCCTTCGTGCACGAAGCTAATGCCAACTGAACTGTACAGATCTTATACATGGGCGGTCAGTGTGTGCGCTACATTAGGAAACTTGGTTGCTATTATCAGCGTATTCGCATTCAAAGGAAATTTTGACAGCAGTCCGTTCATGACTGCTAATTTATTGTTTGCCAAATCATTTATGGGATATCACGTCACTATTGTTGCGACAGCCAACGAAGCATTGAATGAACGTTACATCCAGTTTGAAAAGATATGGATCGAGAGCTTGCCATGTAAAATGGCAGGGTTTCTTTTCTATCTGTCATGTGAAGCGTCAGTCTTGGTCCTCGGCTTTATCACTATAGATCACGTCATTGCCGTTCGCTTTGGTAAGGACTCATACACACCGGGCAACGTTTGGCTGACTTTAGCTTTACTGGTACCGTGGTGTTCTGGTATCCTGATATCCTTGATACCATTTCTTCCTGGGTTGTCACATTTGGGACTGGAAGGTCAATCAGGTCTCTGCCGCTTATTATTATTTACTCGATATAGATCTAACCAGAAATTCCGATGGTCCAATGTTATTGTTACCGTAAACTTTGTGATTTACTTGATGATTACAGTTGGCCAATACGTGATCTACAGACGAACACCTAGGTTCAGAACCATGCTTGATTCCTCAGCAAAGTCTGTCTTTTGCGCCATCCACCTAATACGAAACGTAGCGACAGTAAATAGTGCAAGCTGGCTCATTCATGGGTGTGTGACTGCAATGGCTGAAAATGGTATTGCAGCACTAAATGAGGTCTATGATGCCATGGTCGTATTTGGATTACCACTTAGCTCTGCTCTCAGCCCATTTGTTTTCTGGTGGACGGTGGTCATGCAGGGACGACAGAAAAACCTGGAAGAGAAAGTGCTAAAAATGTTAAAATCACGATTGGCTGTGTCAGGAAAACGAGCCATGGAACAAGACTTAAACAAATGAATAGAGAGAACCTAGCTTATGGATTAGACACCCACGTAAGATATGGCGTCTGACTTTTTCAAAACTTTGAAAACGTGTCCAAGAACTTACACATTCCCTGCAATAAATCACAACATATGATGGTAGAAAGCAATACTTAAGCGCACTTAAGATCCAATAGAAATAAAGTCTGCCACATTTCCAGCAGTGTCATGCCACACTAACGGCACAACGAGAAACAAAAGATGTACTGTTTCAACTGATGTTGATGGATGATTATTCCGACAATGATTGCCTGTCATTGAAAATGAATTTAGTCTTTTTGCAATACTTTTTGCAATGAAGGAACATTTTTTCCTGTTTACAGGTCATTTACAAATATTGTCATTTTCTTACGTTTTCCCTCAGAATATTGGCGGATATACAAGTTGCTAACAAACCCGACATAATAAAAGCAATGACGCTATCTGAAATAGCGTTCAAGAAGGGTATTCCTAGAACGAGGCAATACTTTGCCATTATTCCAATATTTCTTTCAAAGCTTCAGTAAAAACATATTATGCTTATACTGAGCAGCATAATAGCGACACCACATTATATTCTTGGTGCTATATAATCACAAAGCTTAAAATATCTTTAACATTAACTGGGAGCACAACTACCTACTTGTACGAAGGATTCTATCGTATTAGAAATGACCCTGTAAAACAACAATGGAAAAAAGGCGTGAAGAAAATGTTCTATCATACTTCGTCATTCCTATCGTTTGATAGATTTGTATTAGGGGTGCATGTGATAAGAACCCAATGAAAAAAAAGGAATAAATAAAAGATGAACATGATAGTCTGCGGCTACATAGTGTTTGGCGATATCTTGTGTCACTGTTTTGTGCGTAGACGTATATTTGATAGGCTAGTGACTGCGAGCTGTTAAAACATGTATTGAAATTAGTGTATGACAACTCAAGTGTGTTGCAGTCTCTCTTTCTGCCTTTCATACCGAGTTCTTAATAAAATCTTGCAACACGGCAAACCCCAGAATGACCATAAGTACGTCAGACGTTCTCTGACGTTAAGTTCTGAATATAGTGTATTTAATCATTATCATAAAACATATGCATTGACTCCAGATTTTGTCTTGGTCAACTGTGTGCGCATGCAAAAAGCTTCATTAACAAAAACTTCTGGTTTGTCGATCGCTTGAATGTGTTAAGCTTTCCATTTGACGGGGAAAATTCCTTCCAGTATTGACAGATCTGATTTGAAAAGTTTTCTACATTTAATAGCCATTTTGATGCATGAATCTTCATTCTGTACAGATATGACGATCTCCAGACCTGGGTCATCATGTGGCATCAGCTATGTCATGGATAAACGTTTACTGAGATGAGTGTTGAAATTGTCCACGCTTCATGGCTGTACGCTGGGGAAGACTATGTTTTTAAATGTTTATCCTGCATAAGTTACTCAAGGCTCATTGTCCTAATCAAGGTATAATTTTCAGGCTTCATATTGTGGGTGCGTTTGATATTAATGGTGAACACACCGAGGTCAACAAAGAAGTACACATGACATATTATCGTGTGTGTGTGTGTGTGTGTGTGTGTGTGTGTGTGTGTGTGTGTGTGTGTGTGCCTTCAAAAACTGTGATTTTACACTGGATTTTGAGTTCAGGCTGGCCTTAACCCTTAACCCTTTCCCCCCCCCCCCCCCCCCCCCCCAATACGTCTTATTGATTGCCTCATGTTCATCTAGCATTTTCTGTAGCGATGCGTTTCTGATGTGGGAGACCCCGTTCCAGACAGTCCCTATCTTGCTGGGGTAGTCTGTTGCAGTAATTGCTGACAGGTTAGAGACATCAACTACCAGGACACACAGTGCTTCTTGTCTTGGCGTTCCACACTCACAACACAACTATCTGGTAGTGGAGGCTTGTCCCCTGGGTATGTGATGTGATTGACAGGTGTCTCCTTTCGTTCCTTTGGAAGAAAGTAGAGCCACTAAGCATCTTTGCTCGTGAGACATTTCCCTTGGGCCTGTGTCAACATTTCCTTGAGCCTGTGTCAGTGTCCCTTTTTACAGGAACTTGGTTGATCACGTCCGTTGCTGTTCCTGTCCAAGGCTTTTACTTCTCTTCATCAAAGAACGTGTTTGAAGAATACTTTTTTCCTTCTTCCTCTCCTTCTCCTATTCCTAATGTTTATGGAATAAGAAACTTCTCTTACTGCACGCTAGTGGTGACGTTTGTGATGTCTGTATTGGTATTCATTCTGCTTGAATCTTTATGCACCCGCATGATCATTTTCAGTACAGAAATAACATAATGGAAGCGTATGTGCTTGCGTTGCCTTGCATTGATTGTGAAATGTTATATTTTTTGCGGTCATTCACTTATGCTTGCTGTATGGTGGTAATGGGTTTCCCTTCCTACCACTCTAAGAATGAGCTGATGTGTGAATACTGCATACTGCGCCCTTGTCCTGATCTGCTGGCTCGCATGAAAAAAGATACA
>JADBJO010000385.1:706429-708929 GCA_016801955.1 Conus betulinus
TTCTGTCAGTAGGATTACGCGATGACGATGTAACTGATTTAAAACTCGGATGGAAAAATGAAACGTGGACCAAGGGACGAAACCATTATGTTTTGGTGAGAATCTGGATCAAAGGGCGGATCTGGGATCCGTTCAACGTTGACAAAGTCTGCGCTTTCCCAGGTACCTTTGTGGTTCTTTAGATCTTTCTATGATTCTCTATTTTATTTTTTTTTCTTTGTTCTTTCTTTCTGCTCTTTCTTGTCGTTTTTTTTTTCACCGTGTTCTTCATCTTCCATTCCTTCTTGTAAAATGGGCATTGATATAACGTGGTACAGTATCTATCGAAATTGTAAACATAAATGAAGGAAGGTGTGTGTGTGTGTGTGTGTGTGTGTGTGTGTGTGTATGTGTGTGTGTGTGATCACTGGTGTCAAAATATTTTATTTTGAGTGTCCTGAACACGAATCTAAAATGTTTCTATCAAAACGGTGGGATGCACAGGAGTTACAGCCCTTGGCTTAAGGGTACCCCATAACACATTCACTTGCGCCATTCAGATATAACTTGAAATAGCTCCTGTAAATGAACAAGAAATCAGCTTGTGCTTATAATAGTTTTATTACTTACTTATCAGTGTGCCTGGTGGTAACTTGATCAGTCTTTTCTCATTCATTGGGTGCAGTAGCGGGTGAATTTTATGTACCGATAACTTCACTGCATCGGCGGCATGTCAGCTGTTGTCCACAAAACCAAAAGTCCAAAATCAAATGTTCTGATGAATCATATTATACTACAATGCCTTTTGGTAGTTTCTGACTGCACCTGGAACAAGATGAGTAATGCATAAAGTCACAGTTTCAAATTTATCTCCCCTATCCCCAAAATTTATGATTTCGACAAAGACACCAAACGACCATTTTCACAGCCTTTCACCACCCCCACCCCCCCTCCCCCCGACTGTTTGGCTTTGATGGGAGTTTATGTTCTTAATTGTCCAGGATGGTTTTGTTGCTTACAAGTTTAATATTTCTGTTATTCTCATATAACAAAATGTAGCATTAACAGTCTTTCAATAAATATGTATAGCGCAACACAACATACAATATTCAAGGTGTCAGGAAAGCACATTTCTTGGTCATTTCAAAGGCATGATTTGTCTGTATTCTCTCTTCATCAACAGTCCCTACAGAATGAGCACAATTCTGAGCTCCACACACCGTCCGTCTGGAGGCAAGCATAATTCTGTTCTCCATACACCGCCCATAAAGAAACGAGCACTACTCTGACCTCCACTTTCCACGCCGATAGGGATCAGCATAATCTGACCTCCGCACACCGCTCCTACAGAATGAGCACGATTCTGACCTCCACACTTCGCCCCTAGAGACATTATAATTCCAACATCCACACTGAAAAGGTACGTTCATTTGCTATGAAAAAAAAAAATTGCAGTTTAATCAAAAGACTCCAGGTGATACAGAAAACCTGTGCGGTATCTTGCTTACTTGAATGCATACACGAAAAGCATAAAGTAGTGGTTAAAAGCAATTCAAATAAATGATTACAGTTTGTTTCAACTACGATTGGAACTTTTACTTTTGATTTATTCCAACGATCAGAACGAGATTTGAAGAAAATAGTGGTCAGAAACAACATTTCTTTCTTGCCCCTACCACTAGAACTTCAAGTGGCTAATTTTGATATAAGTCACTCTACCTTATGAACAAAATGACGATGATAAAATTCTTGGTGCATAAGTAAACGATCATATAAAGAAATGGATTCTGTCCTCTTCTGAGAGCTAGCTTTGATATTTGTATTATATCTGGATGCCGTTTTTTTTTTTTTTTTTTTTTTTTTTTTGCCTTGACCTGCAGCGATGTCTTCAGTGCATTTAACTATTTCCGTATCAGTAGGTGCTGTAATTTCATCATCAGTGCCAGTCTGAGCTAGATACAGAACTAATTCAGATAATTCTTATTTTCCTCCACATTTCTAAGAAACGTTTTAGTAGAGCTTACCATTCCTCCACATTTGCCTTCCGTTTTGTGGTTCAATCAGATATCTGGGGTGTAGTCTATACTGTGTTTTCCTTTCATTCAATAATGTAGCTGACACAACCGAGTATGTTTTGTATCATAATTTAGTGACTCATAGAATTTCTGCCATATTATTCTCCGTCTCTCTCTGAAACACACATACGAAATACACTCATACATACGTGCATGCACACATCCATCTATCGGTATATACATACATGCAAACGTATAGACATGGATTGATTAATTAATTGATTGATTGAACTATGTCGTGAGTTAGGCAATGTTTTAGATCTTGAAAATCGCAGTAACTTTTGTTATATCCAATCTTTCGCTATTCTGGATGCGGTCAGATTTTTACGCCAACGACAATCAATCAGGCGTTGACAAAAAGGACTTAGAAATACCATGTGCATTTCCAGTTCCTTTTTATTATATATACTATGTATGACACATTTCCAGTTCCTTGATATTATATA
>JADBJO010000385.1:711429-726429 GCA_016801955.1 Conus betulinus
GTGGTCGTTTTGCCGCAGTGTATATTCAGTTTATGGGAAAACGCGCAAAGCTCTCCATGGCCATGTTTGCCATACAAACCGAGCGAGAAGAGCTCAGACGCAGTGCATTTTCCTCACTGTCATACTGTTTCAACTGCTGATGTGCGCAAACGACATTGAGACGAACCCTGGTCCTGACTCTCAACTGGAAAAAAACATTGAGCGATTTACTGCATCAATGAGACAAAGTTTAAAGACTTTTTGTGTCAGCAACTCGAAACACGTTTCAACTCACTTGGCAAGGATTTGCTATCAAAAGTAGACAACATGCTGGGAGTGATGAAACACAGGTACAACACCTACAAGCCAAAACAGCAAATCTTGAAGATCGTCTTTGCTTCATGTTAGAAAAAAAATAAAACAAGTCAATTCTGATGTGGAAGACAGGCTTAAAAAGATATCCAGTGAATTCTGTGACAAAATTGACACGCTAGAATCATTTTCAAGGAGAGACAACCTCAAGTTCTTCAATATACCGCAATCGTCTCATGAAATTATGAAGAGTGTGCAAAAAGAAAGTTATCAGTATACTTCAAGACACTGTGCCAGAGAAAACGTGGTCCTCTGAGGACATTGTACGTGCCCATCGTCTTGGCCGAAGCAGTGACTTTTCTAAACCACAGCCTGTCATTGCAAAGTTCGCAAGATGGTCAGATAAAATGAGTGTACTGACAAAAGGACGAGAGGGGCTGCGAAAGAAGGGGATAAGAGTGGCAGAGACCTGACAACAAGGCAACAGCAGATCATCCAAGACTACCGAGATGAAGGAATACGAGCATTCTATAAAGGGAACAAGCTGGTTGTAGCAGGTCCATTCCAAAATCCTACTCTGAACAGAGGCAGCTACGCTGATGCTACACGACGCGGACCCAGTCAAGATCAGTACAATGCGCGCGTAATATCCAAAATCGCAGACCGCCGCCAGACGAACGTCGCAGCAACTTTTCTAGGCAGGACTACGCTTTCAACCCCCATCATCGTAGTCATCAACAAAACCTGATTAATACGTATGGCAGAGATGGTCACAATGGACACTTTGACCACCAAAGCATGTACAATTGGGGTGCGTGGTTTAATCAGTGTCCTTTTCCTGACATGCGAGATTACCAGTGGAACACCCATCCCTATACGGCTGAAAGTAACACCCACCGAGGACAGAGTTCCCAGGTCTTTGTTACTCAAGACACACATGTGCCTGATATTCAGTTCGATGACACAAATTCAAAGTCCCAAAATGTTCACCATGAAAACCAACGGGCAGCAGATCGGCCAACTACTACAGCTGTGGTGAGTGATGAACTGATTAATGGCTGTGACAGCTCCTCTGGTCTAAGTGGCACAGATCAGCGGCTGACACAGCAGTCAGATACCACGGATTCTACCGATGGTGGTAGGGTTTACCAACAACGACAGTGCCCCCGACTTGACTTGACGTGCGAAGATCAGCCAGCAACATCGCAGTCACTTTTCACCGGTTCAGCCTGTGGTGGAAGGATTCCCGACAGTGACAGCGTTCCTGATCCCATCCCAAAGATCAAAGATTGCCTGGCAAATGATTTCGCTGTTGAGAGCCCCACAACGGAAGATCATGAAAGCCCGGACAGAGAAAAGCAGCAACACACGACCGGCCTTTTCAACCGAGTCCAGTGACAAACAAGACCCTGAACACACGCGCAGCACAGAGGCTACTGGTGATGTAAGCAGGACTGGAGGGGAAGTCTTTCCGTTACAAGAAATGACTGGGAAGGAATCCACCACAGAAGCAAGATCAGAAGCAAACTGTTCCTCTGAAAATCAGTCTGCAGACGCCAGCATCAGCAATGACAAAGCCTCCCCTGCCAGTGATGAAGCGCGCCCAAGAAAGACAGTAGGCAGGACAGACCCAGGACTTCGAAAAAAGGCCCTTCGTCAAGGCTGAGAAGCGCTTCAGTGCACAGTGTCAGGGAAAAGAGACAGTTAACTCTGCAAGACTCCGTTTCGAATAGTGCATCTCAGAACAATGCAAAGAAGACACTCCCAGATCCACTAGATAAAGAATAGGATTTCGGCCCGGCCCATGCTTTGAATGGTAAATTCAGAGGCTTTTTGTCTACACAGACTGTAAGTTTATTGACTTATAACATTGAAGGTCTAAGTTGCTTATACGAACTTGATACACGTGCATATATTGAGAGTTTTGATGTTTGCTTACTTGTTGAAACTTTTTCCACATCATTTCCGTCTTTATTATTTCCAAATCATGTGGTTTTCATGGCTCCTGGTGTTAAGGTCAGTGACGCAGCAACAGCTCGTCTGTCGGGGGGGTGTTGTGCTACTTGTTAAAAAGAATTTGAGTGAGTACTTTGAGAGAATTGATTTAGAATTCGATAACATTATTGCACTTAAAGTCTCTGGTGACTTCACAGGCACAGACACTCCATCTGTTTTGCTAGGCTGTTATGTCCCACCCATCCACTCCGTTTTTATTATAAAGATACAGAGATACAAAATGGTATATCTATCATTGAGGAATGTATTCTTGACATTATTGAATTAGTAGGTGATGTTCCTTTTATAATTATGGGTGATATGAATGCACGTACCGGAAGTGAAAATTTCAACGAAATTGATGTCGACGATCTTGTTCTAGATGTTTTTGCTGATGATGAATGCAAAACAGTTAAGGACAACAAACGCTCATCTAAAGATCAAACAATTAATGAATACGGCAGATATTTATTGAACACTTGTGATCAGTTTAATTTTGTCATTTTAAATGGAACAGGTGTCGATAGAACTAGCGGAAATTTCACTTACATTTCATCTACTGGCAACAGTGTTATTGACTACTTTATTGTGTCAAAAAAATTGATATCACTAATGCAGTCATTGAATGTTGCTAAAAAAAAATTGAATCGAAACATATGCCAGTGGAATTGTATGTTGGTATAGCTAGAGAAACAGTTCCGTGTTCACAAATCAGAGCAAAATCATTTACACTGGAAAAATACGTATGGACTCCTGATTCGAGGGATGATTTTCTCGCAGGTTGGGAACAGAAGAGACAAAGACTTGTTTTCGAGAAGCAGCTGACTTGATTGATCATGATATCAACGCGTCTCTTCTTAAAAAGGTTTAATGAGGGTATTCTAAACGCCGGACAATGCATGAAGAAACGGGTAATTGTAGGAAAAGAAAGACAGCAGATTTGGTTTGACCTAGTGCAAAGAAAGTAGACGAGTTACTCGGCAGTTTCTGAGAACATTTAATAGAACAAATGATATTGAGGACAGAGAGACATATGCTCAGAAACGCAGAGAATATAAAATCTTCTAAAAATGAAAAGCGCTGAGCATCGTAAAAACGTCATTGAATCTCTACATAAAACAATCAATGATCCAAAGGCATTTTGGGGCAAACTCAAATCGCATATAACAAAGCGTCCTCAACAAAATACAATAACCAAGGAGGAATGGTATAATCATTTCTCCAGAGTGTTCAATTCACAAGAAGTCGAAGGTGTTGCTAACAACAGTGAAGGTGATAACTTAGACACTACTTCTAGTGAAGATATCAACTGTGATATGCTCGAAAAGGATATTACTGAATTGAAAATATACTCAGCACTGTGCAGTTTAAAAAATGGTAAAGCGGCGGGACCCGACGGAATTATCAACGAATTTCTTAAAAATTCAGCAACTACTATTGTTCTGTACTTGGTGAAACTCTTTAATAAATTATTTTCATCGGGTCGATATCCGGATGATTGGTCTGAGGCTGTTATACAACCTCTACATAAGAAAGGCGACCAAAATACTCCAGATAACTATAGAGGCATCTCTCTTATTAAATGTATGCAGCAAACTGTATAGCTTCATTTTAAACAAAAGACTACCCCCAGTGGATTGAAAATAATAACATGTTAAATGACAGTCAGGCCGGTTTTCGAAAACAACATAGCACTATCGATCATTTATTCACTCTTTTCGGCATGGTCCAGAAACAATTGTTGTACCATAAAAAGTTGTATATAGCCTTTATTGACTTCAGAAAAGCATTTGATTCGGTGAGTAGACTTAAGCTCTGGACCATATTGAAGAAACATGGTATAAATGGCAAAATGTACAGAGCCATACAAAGCATGTACAGAGTAGTGAAAGCTAAAGTTCGTTGTGGTAGTGAGCTGACAGACTCATTTCTATGCCCCAGGGGCTTGAAACAAGGAGAAATTTGTAGTCCTATTTTTTGTTTTCTCTTCTTATAAACGAACTTGCAGAGGAAGTCACAAAATCTGGCAGACATGGCGTCCAGCTTATACCAGATCTTGTTGAAATCTTCATTCTTATGTTTGCAGATGATGTCGTATTGGCATCTGATTCTGTTTGTGGTCTACAAAACCAGTTAAATATTTTGCATGAGGTTGCTATGAAACTAGACCTGGAAGTTAACCTCGACAAATCAAACATAATTATATTCAGAAATGGAGGACATGTTGCTGCGCGAGAGCGGTGGTTTTATGGTGATAATCGAATGGAATTGGTAACATGTATAAGTACCTAGGTATCTATCTTTCTTCTCGCTTGTCGTTCTCGCATGCTTTGAATGATATTGCTAACCGTGCGAAAAAGGGAGTTATATGTATTTTCCGACTACTCTGGTCGCTAGGAGAAAGATCTCCTTCAATATTCTTCAAGCTTTTTGATACGCAAATCCAGCCCATGCTCAGCTATGGTGCAGAGGTGTGGGGCATTGGATATGATTTAACAGCTATTGAGAGAGTTCACTTGTTTGCATAAAAAGATTTTTGAATATTTCCATTAAAACACCAAATCTCATGGTCTACGGTGAAACAGGTCGTTACCCATTATACATTAACATATTTGTAAAGTGTATTAGATACTGGTTACGTGTAATAAAAATGTCTCCCCACCGGTTGCCATTCAAAACTTACAAAATGCTTCTATATCTTCATGAACAAAACAGAAAAAACATGGGCGTCATCTGTTTGTTACACATTGTATCAGTATGGCTTTGAAGAAGTTTGGGAAAATCAAGGGAGGGCGATGAGAAAAAATTTTTAGCCGAGTTTAAGGACAGACTTGTTAGGTCATATAGTCAAGAATGGTCAAGAAACATTTATTCAAGTGAACGATGTTCTTTCTATAGCACATTTAAATCTTCCTTATCTCTAGCGCCGCATCTGAATCACTTGAAACATCTCAGGGTTAGAACACTTTTTATTCGGTTCAGGTTAGGAGTTTCGCCTTTGAAGATTCACAGATTACGTTTTTTGGAGAGAACGCTTGTGAAAGAAGATTCGACTGTCCATTTTGTCGGTTTCACGAAACAGAGGTACACTTCATCCTCTCTTGTCCAAGATATCAGGAAATTAGAGAATCGTACATCGCAAAAAAGTACTTTAATAACCCTTCAAGCTTTAAACTCTCACTTCTTCTTGCAAATAATAACAAATCTCTGCAAATTAAACTTGCAACATATATTTAAAGCCTTTGAGAGATTAGAAATGAATATTTGAAAAGTTACCTGCACCATATTACTATCTTTCCTAATTTGTCTCTGCTTCTCCTCCCTCTTCCCCCTCCCCCCACCTCTCTCTCTCTCTCTCTCTCTCTCTCTCTCTCTCTCTCTCTCTCTCTCTCCGCCCCTCTTTCTCCCTTTTGTCTTTCGTTTTTTGCCCTCCCCCCCTGCCCCCCCAGCCCCCCCACCGCCCCATCCTACCTCTCCACCCCTCTTTCTCTCTCTTTCTGTCTATCTCTCTCTCTCTCTTTCTCTCTTGAGTTCCATTCACTCCCTGCCTGTCTGTCTCTTGATTACATGATCCCCCCGCCCCACCCCCCCCTCTCTCTCTCCTTCTCTGTTGCCCTACTCCTCTCTCGGCATCCCTCATTCTCTCGCAATGCCCATTTCTTGCCCCTCTTCCCCATCCCCCTTTCCCTCTCCCTCTCTCGCTCTCTCACTTACACCCCCACCCCTCCCCACCTTTACTCCTAATCTCTTATCGTTCCTCATTTTCCTGACAAGATAACAGTGCCCCTTTTATTCAGCTGACACACCCCCCCCCCCCCCCCCGCTTCGTGTCTCCTCCTGCCCCGTCTTCCCAGCTATCTCCGTTTATCCCTATCCCCCATGCCTAGGTTTCCCCCCACCCTTCCCCCTCTACCCTTCTGCACGCTCTCTTTTCCTCTCCCCCCTCCCGCCAGTCATGCTCTGTATGTCTCATTTCACTTTTCATATTGAAATTTAAATGTAAACTTTTACTGATAATATTACGTTTAGTCTATTTATGGTATGTATTTGCTTACGGCCCTCCCTGATGAAACCTCAATAAAGTCGAGACTTTGGAGATATGAACTGTTGTAGAGTGGGTGGTCACTGAGGAGAAGCAATCAGGTTTCGAAATACCGGTATCTGACCAGGAGTTATATGTTAGTGAGTTTCCTCCCCATTGGAGATTGTCTCCCCCTTGGGGACTATAAGCTTGCTGAAGGCTTATTTTGAGAGTCTTTTTAATATTCCTCGTTTCACCCACTGAAGCACGTACTGTTAGTTATGCAGAATTATCTACCACTGCCTAATGTTGAAAAGATCCAACAGCTGCTCATTGGTAACACAGGAAACGATACTTGTGTCTCCTCTGGCAGAAATGAAACGTTCCAAGGGTCAAGATTAGAGTCTTTACATGCAGAAGATCACATACATACATGTATACACACTCTTGCCCATAAAATCCAACATGTACCAAGATATGCACATGGCATGAAAACACACGGCATGTACCTAACACCCGAAGGTGCTGGGGAGGACCCAGAGAAGCACTGTCTTCACCTGCCTTTAGAGCAGTCATGTACCACCCTTGGAGGCCTGCGCTGTGTTGACGATGGGTACAGGCACGCGCAGGACACTCCATTAAGATATCAAGGGACATAACTGCTCCTGAACAGAGGTAAATCAGACTACAGGATGCCCCCATGGGCGTACCAGCCCGTATTCATTCATGACTGCAGAGCCCACCGGCGAAAAACACCACCCTCCAGCTGTCGAGCACACCCCACAAACCCAATTACCCCTGCCCACGGACAGATGAAGACAGTGCCACTCCAGACACAGCCAAGCTTTCGCCATACGGCCTTATGTGCCCTCAAGAGAGAATCCAAAGTTGAAGATCGAAGATTAGAGCCTTTACATGCAGAAGATCACATACATACATGTATACACACACTTGCCCATAAAATCCAACATGTACCACGATATGCACATGGCATAAAACACACGGCATGAACCTAAAGATAGACCAAAAACAGCATTTTGTTCATGAGGAGGGAACACTGGGGTCAACTGTACCATAACACACTGAAACATGACTGTTTCAAAGTTTTTATCAGACTAACCAGGAACTTTCTCACAAAGAAATATTCTTTTCTTTCGGTGGATCGTTTTAAATTTTGGAGGATATCAACAACAACAACAACAACAACAACAACAACTAATTTGGTGAGGAAGGAAAACGCTTGACCAAGAACAGAGCTTTGAGGAATTCCTCAATCTACTGCAATAGATTTTAAATGTAATTAATAGGGAACCGCCAAGATAACGTAGACAAACGAATTACAAGACAAAGCACGACGCTTTTCAACCTCTTAGGTCTTCTTCAGGGAAGATACAAAACACTCAGGACAACGAAAATGAACGAGCAATCACTTATCTTCATTCGCTTCAGCACAAGATGGGCACCCTCAACTTTCACACCTTCGCAACCATATCTGTGATCTCATAGTTTCCCATTTTTTTTTTTTTTTGCCGTGGTATTTGCACAATAACTCCAACACATTTCCCCCTCCCATTCTTGTATACTATTACATCAATCTTGAACTGAATTTTGAGACATTATCATGTTTTGGAAAGTATTGGGGTTCTGATTTTCAGGAAAGCTAATATAAAAAGTGTACTTATTGTGCGTGTGTAAGTAATTAACACAGTAATACAATAGAAAGCATTTTTGTTTCATTGTGTTGATCTTGCTATTCTGTGTGTTTATTACTGGATATTACACCACAGCTTGCTGAGAGACAGTTATATCAGAGTGAGAGATCAACCATTGCATAAGTTTGGCTTCGTTGTTTCTTCTTTGTTTTTCTGCCAATGTGTTGAAAGTATACATAAACGGATTAATAGCCGAGTTCAAGGGCAATAGAAATATAGCCAACACCACGTTCACCTCGCCAGGGAGGGGGGGTACCGGCCAATGCCAACATCCCACACACAGACCAATGGGAAACCAGCACACGAAGTCTGTCACTGCCACAGTGATCAGTCGCTGGGCTATGGTCATGTCCCGTGATACTTTAGTCGAGTTGTTCTTGAAAGCATTGTTCTGTATTGACAAATAGATAAGCGCTTGGCCGCCAGAGATAAACAAGAACAGAATGAAGTTAAGGACGATGAGTAGACTGAAAGAATATTGTTTTCCTTCAAAGTTTCGCTTGTCACTGGTAGCGGAATGCAGATGCCTGTTTGACCATAAAATTCCCAGTGTGACAGAACAGGGAGGAAAGGCAGTGATGCTAAAATCAAACCAACGAACCACGTTAACAGACAGATCATGGCGGCTGATATTCTCCAAATCGCAACGTGCTGAAGGGGAAAATGAAGGACAAGAAAACGATCCAGTGTGATCAGCCATATGATGAACGCTGACACTTCACTGGACAACAAACAGAGAAAACCAGCCACTTGGCAGGCTATACTGTTTTTCCATGTATCATCTAATTGGAGATACCTGCCACGAAATTGTTCATCAGCCACTCCAATGATTGCAATGTAGATTCCCATCAGAAAATCTGACAGCGTAAGGTTGAGGACAAACACACTGAATCCGCTCGATGAAACCATGCTCCTCCCGTGTAAGCGTGCACAGAAACAGAAAAGATTACCGCTCATCGATAAACAGGCGGTCAGCCAAAGAAATCCTCGATAAAACCATGACTGTAGTAAGTCTTCACATGAGGAAATTTCGTCTTTAGGGGCATAACAAGCAGTGTCTTCAAATTTAGTCAACAGTACTTTTTTGCAACATATTCTGTAGTTGTCCGTCGAAACGACTTTCAAACGGGAGAGACGGTGAACATGTCAAGTGGAAAATTTGCCACTGGGCTGCCATCCATTAAGAGTTCAACTAACTGTGGTGTGAACTGAAATCCACTTGCGCTGATCGTGTGAATACTAGTAAACGTTAAATTGAGATTCTGTAGGCGAATGAGTGGCGAAAAGAT
The DNA here is from genome assembly GCA_016801955.1 of Conus betulinus. Lineage (NCBI taxonomy): Eukaryota > Metazoa > Mollusca > Gastropoda > Neogastropoda > Conidae > Conus > Conus betulinus. Next base: position 720,738 of record JADBJO010000385.1, read on the forward strand.
TCGAGAATCAAACACAGACAAGGCAGTGAATGACAGATCTACCAGCATAAGATTACTGTGCTGGACGACAGATGATGAGACAGAACAAAGGAGGGTGATTGGTTCTTGGAAAGTGACAATGTTTGTAAATTATTCAATCCAAGAAAAGCAGTCATGTTCACCTGCTTTAGCTTGTTTTCGTTAAGATCAAGAAACTTCAGATTTAGCATTTTAACATGAGGAAAGACCCTTAGAGAACAGTGGGCAAGAACAAGATAAACGAGGTAGATGATGTGACTCGCATCAGAAAGTGTCATTCCAGAACTGGTTGCATCCAAAGAGCGAACAAAAGGGAACTGTGCCACAGAGAAAGTCCGAGGACAAAAGAAAGTGTGTAGCTTTGACACAGACAGTGGACAGGACAACTTGTGTCACACACTATTTCATCATCGCGCATTGGACAGTGAGGCCAGCCATCACACAGGTGATCAGCGTGTAGACAGGTTGTTGATGCTCTGCACTTGAAGAAACCTAAACACACCATGTCCCCACATCCATCTTCGTCCTCACGGTCTATGCAATCGTATATCCATTGCATCGTGTGTAGATAGGTAGACAGTCATTAAGTTCACCAGAACAGCGAAAATGACTATCGGGACAGGATTCATTGGAATTCATTGGGACGGAATTGAAGTGACTAATGCCATCAAAATTGATCTGAGCAGGGGAAGGAGAAAATAGAGACGGTGTCCCGCTTTCTCTGTAAGGATTACATCCATGTTCCTCTGAGTGATCCTGGCAATGGGGTACTTGATCACATACTTTACTGTACGAAATACACTGACCATTAGCACATGTGAACGTTTTGATACAACTAGGATGAGTGCAAAATAATTCATCACTGCTATCTTGACAATCAGGTACAAAATTGCACACCAGAGCGTATGACAATGTCGTAACGTCGTTACTGCATGTGAACGAAGGAAGCAATATGGTAAATTTATCCTCTGGGTATAGATGGGTACTTTGTGATGAATTCTGATAGAAATGACAAGACGTGTGGTGTTGGTTACACTCGTGTAATTGATGAAAGCCGCACACAAACAACGTGTAAGTTACATGACCATCACGGCACACAGTTATTGGCTCTTGTCGTCCAGTCAGCGCAATGTGAGTGTTGATTGATAAAACTGGTTTAATATGAAGTGAATGTACACCCGTTCTGTTTGTTAGAAATGTACAAAGCATGCCCTTGAAATACCGTGCCTTTCTAGGATCAACCACACATTCTTCAAGCCGATATAAAAAAAGGTGGCCAAATATAAGTGTAATAGCACAACAAGTGTCCACGGTGAGCGTACCTATGATGCTTTTCGAGTACATGATAACCCACTACTTTATCATGGAAAATGGCATGTCTGTACATAGAAGGTTTCGACAAGTCATTTGAAAAAGTCCCAGCCCAGAAATATGACAGGTCTCTCCAATGTAGCTTTGTTATGTGTAAGATTCTACCGAACCAATCATGCACACACCAAGGTAAAGACATTGTTCCCCCAAGTGACTGACAATGCTCCTGGCTTACTTTTCTCACATCTATTACATCACTATTGAATTCAGGCAGATTGTGGACAAATGAGTAACAACGTCCACACAGTGCTATCATCCCCTGACAGTCAGGACTGCTGAAGGGACAGTGTCCAGTTTCATCTCGTCCATCCTCACATTCTATTTTCAAATTGCATTCTATATTGTGGCGGAAACTGGAATAGTCATTTACCGAACAGTTCCATAAACCATTGGAGAGTTTCACGGGTACTTCAATTTAAGATAGAAGGGTAAAGAAAATTTAAAGTATTTTTGCAGGCTTTTCTCTTAACTCTCAGGCTCCATTTTCTTAAATTGTATGCATATATACAATCAAAGTCGGGAAAGGAAAAGTAGACGTTTGCCATGTTCTGTTTTTATTTCTCTAACACATTTAAATGACTGGTGAAACCAAAAAAAAAAGCCCCTTGATGAAAGTCGTGTGTGAAGGCGAGAGCACATCTTTCCAGGTAAAATCTGTGGTGTGTGTCATCAAATCTGCAGTCTTGCTATCTAGTAGCAGGCTCATATAAGATCTAAAACACGAGGTATTGTCCAGCGTCCCGGTCGTATTCTGTCTTGATCCGTGCGGTTGTATGGGTGGTATCATGCATTGCTGTTAGCCAAAAGTTTTAGTTTATTTGTATACTGCGAAAAACGGCAGAGCCGACTAAAAGTCGCCAGTTTGTTCTAAAATGCTGAGATATAGACGCAGCGACAGTGGACAAACACTTCAGTTTAAGGAGTGCCTAAATTCACTTGTAAATTAAACATGCCTTTACTTTGTTATGCTTCCTTCCCACCGTAGATCAAAGTGATTTTTAATTGCTACATACCATTCCATTCTTCTATTTTTAAATAACCGCAGAAACTGTCAAAAGGTGGCACTTTTTTTCACTATTAAATGTCATCGTATTCGATGGAGATGAATTTTCGTTAAAAGGGAAATATAACTGGGGTCCCCAAACTCGAGCTTTGCCCAGACAATATTCTTTGTCGCTGGGATTGTAGGTTTGCACAACTTTTCAAAATGATGTATATTCAAGATAATGTTACTTGTTTGTCTTCATTTGGCTGAAGTGTGTGTGTGTGTGTGTGTGTGTGTGTGTGTGTGTGCGCGCGCGCGCGCGCGTGTGGTGTGTGTGTGTGTGCGCGTGCGTGCGTGCGTGCGTGCGTGCGTGTGTGTGTGTGTGTGGTGTGTGTGTGTGTGTGTGTGTGTGTGTGTGTGTGTGTGTGTGTATACTAGCCGGTGTACCCGGCTTTGCTCGGGTATATCTGTACAATAATTTTCTGGCCACCCTTCTCTCTCACCACTTAAAGGGCAATACACTAAAATTCAGCTTGGTTTGTTTCGTTTTTCCATGCTGAACCAGTTGCCCCAGCCTCCTCCTATCTACTTCACCCAAGTTTTTTCGGACGCCCACTCCCTTCTTGCCTTTCAATCTGTTTTTCCTCACGATTTGTTTTCGTAATACGATACACGGTCGATAGAGGGATGCCTGTACTTTGTGAACTTACCGATGCATTCTCAATTCCTCGATTGAAGTGCTCCAAAATGACAAGTCTGTAGGGCCCGCCATAACCTAGTGGATAAGGCGCTGGACTCATGATCCAAATGTCGTGGTTTCGAATCCCGGCTTGGTCTTGGAAATTTTCACGTAGAATGTTTCCAGCTAAAATGACCACAGTTCACCTGGCCCCGCAGGTGTCAGGCTAATGTGACGGACCAGCCGTCTGCATATCCTTGATTTGGGCACGGACGTAAACCCAACTGAAACATGACAACTCTGTGAAAAGATTGCATTTTCACGATGTATCGTGTCTATTGGAGGGCCTCTGGGTAGACAATATATCTGGTCTTCCTGTTTGGCGCAAGTATAGTCAGTGTTTCTGCGCTTCCAGTTCGTAATGCTGCAACGTAGAATATTCCATGTGTAAAACACGGAACGGTCAGGTCTGCCCCAAGGGATGAAAATGTCTGACCCTGGCTCTTGTTGATTGTCAGAGCGAAAGCTGGTTTCATGGGAAACTGAAGGCGTCGGAACTGGAATGGCAGGGGTGAGTCCGTGGGTTCCAGAGGAATTCTGGGGAGCAGCACCTGTTCACCTTTGTAGGGGCCATAGGATATTTTCGCTTCTACAACGTTCCTGTGCAGTCTGGTGATGACACATCGGGTGCCACTGGTCACCTTTGTCGGGTCCAGTGAGCGGAGAATGATGATGGGGACTCCAGACTTCAGCAACAGTTCATGCGGTGGAAGTCCAGAAATCTCAGTGGAGTTCAGGAGTTATTGCGGATAAAGGACTGCCTCATCATCATACTTGGCCGTGTCAACAGATCTGTACAGACTTTCCTCTCCAGGGAAGTCAGCTACGATTTTTCTGTTCAGCCTGTTGACAGTCTCGTTCAGGGAGGAGATTATGGCCCTTTCCGCTAACCAGTCTGAGTCTGCACAGTGAGCATGAAGATCCGGATAGACTGCTTCTATCAGATCCTCCTGGCTATCTGAAAACTGGCAGAGTGCTGGTGGGACCGATATAGTATCTGCAAACTCTGATGGCTCAGTGGCACCATTGCCAATGTCAAGCAGAAGTTTGGCAAGGCTGGCTGTCTGGGGATTTCCGGACAGGTGGGCTCTCATGTTGGTGGTTAGATGTTTAACAACCATGCTACGCCACAGGTAGGACTTCTTCAGGCAGGCGTTGACAATGTTGGCTCTGGTGCCATTGAGGACGACAGGGAGGAGCTGCCTGAAGTCCCCACAGAACAGCGTGGGGATGCCTCCCATTGGCCTGTGCACTTGGGTGATGTCCTGCAGCGTAGAGTCCATGGCCTCGTAGACAGCTTTGTGGGTCATGGGAGATTCATCAATTATGACGGCTGCAGCCTCTTTGATAACTTTGGCCAAAGTTGACCCACGCTTGACAGAGCAGGTTGGCGTTTCTTGCTTGTCCGCATTCAGGGGGACCTTGAACGTGCTATGCACTGTCCGCCCTACCGGCAAGAGAGTAGCGGTAATGCCACTGGAAGCAGTGGCTAGCACTATTTTGCCTGTGGAGCGGATCCTGTTCAGGATAAGATTCAGGATGAAGGTCTTTCCTGTCCATCCTGGAGCATCAAGGAACATTATGTTGCTGCTTGCTGTGGGGTCCTGCCTCTGCTCAACCATGGTCATAAAGCTGTCGTACACGTCTCTCTGGTCAGCTTCTTCAGCTGGTCATCAGCTGCTGCCCGGAGTGCAGCAGTGTCGTAATTGGTCTCGCGGTAGTATTCTAGAGACACAATTTGTTGTGTGACTCTTGGCATCCCACACTCCTCTGTAGACTTGCCTCCAGGAAGGAAGAGCTTGTCCTGAATCACAGTAAGAGCTTGGCTGTGGATGGCACCTGTGTACTGCGCTTCATCATAGACATCTCTTCGGACTTGGAAGAGGAAATCTTTAGCAAGATGGTCTCTTAAGAGGTTCCACAGGTTGCCTGGGTTACTGGGGTTGCAAGCCACCAGGATGATACAGAAAAAATCACGCAGCAGTCGGGGTCTCTGAGAGACGGAGGCTTCCTTCAGGACAAGTTGTAGATGGCGGTTATCTTCTAGGAGTGCAAGAGCATTGATGTTACCTAACTGCGGAGTCCAAAGTGAAAAATATTATAACACAATCAGTTCAGTTCAGTTCAGTAGTTTTATTTAACGTCTTTTCATCACAAGATGATCTTAGATGATTATAGCACAATTGGAGAAATATGTTCTAATTAATTTAGATGAGTTACCTTTCCATGTTGGCACGAGGAGTGCATTTGCCATGTGGACTACCTACGCCACGTGCATCAATGTGAAATTGCAACTCAATGTGGCCCCGATTGTGGGGCTATAAATTTCCAACACCCAAAAGTACAAATTATCCCTTCCAGCGGCGCCAACATAATGCCGAGACTTTCCCGTCAAGATCGTTGCATAGCAATGGGGCAACTGCAGGCCGGGGTTCCAATGAGGCAGGGTCGCTATCGCATTCGGAGTCCACATTTCCACCATCTACCGCCTTCTGGACCGCTTTTCAAGCAAGAAACACCACTGATGACAGACCGAGAAGCGGCAGACCGAGGGTCACCACAGCAACCCAAGACCGCCA
>JADBJO010000385.1:731429-733929 GCA_016801955.1 Conus betulinus
TAGAGTTTTTTAGTGTGGAAGATGATTTCCATCTCAGCCTCTGTTATGTTTGTATATTTGTTAGCAAATTTTAAAGCTTTGGTAAGCAATTCCTCATCTATGATGGATAAAAATCCACTATGTCAAAAGTGATGAAACACTGTGTTTTTCTGTTTGTTTTAATTTCCTTGAACCATTGGATAACTTCGTAGCTATTTTTCCAAAGGTTGTATTCAGTGTTTGATTTTATGTCCTCTATAGACTTTTCCAGAATTTTTTTGCTTATTTTGCCTAATTCAGACTTGGATGGGTTTATTAATCTACATGTTGGGTTGTTGGGGAAATTAGGTTTGTGATCTTTAAGTGTATAAAAGATCGCCACCCATAATAGAGAGGAAATGAAACCTTTTGAAGACAGTATGAAAAGACCAACAATTTCCAAACAAAATTACAAAATGAAATAAAACAAATTCAAAATGACAAAAAGGTATTCGTAAAGGCTGATAAGACAAGCAATTTCTATAAAATGGAACCTAATGAATACTCTCAACTTCTCAACAAAAATATTCTCAAAAAAAACTAAAAAAAAAACGGATCAAACCACATATGACAGCATTTGTAAAAAAGAAAAAAAGAACTTGTGCACCGTATGGATCTAAATGATAGGATAGAAACAACAGCAATAAAAGAAGCTTTTATAACACTTAAAGATCACAAACCTAATTTCCCCAACAACCCAACATGTAGATTAATAAAACCCATCCAAGTCTGAATTAGGCAAAATAAGCAAAAAAAATTCTGGAAAAGTCTATAGAGGACATAAAATCAAACACTGAATACAACCTTTGGAAAAATAGCTACGAAGTTATCCAATGGTTCAAGGAAATTAACAAACAGAAAAACACAGTGTTCATCACTTTTGATAGTGGATTTTTATCCATCCATAGATGAGGAATTGCTTACCAAAGCTTTAAAATTTGCTAACACAAATATACAAACATAACAGAGGCTGAGATGGAAATCATCTTCCACACTAAAAAAAACTCTACTCCACAGCAGTAATGATACTTGGACAAAAAAAAAACCAGCAATAATTCCACATTTGATGTCACAATGGTTCATATGATGGTGCCGAAACATGTGAACTAGTTGGACTATTTATGTTATCCAATATACAGAAAACACTTGGTAAACAGGTTGGCTTGTACAGAGACGATGGCCTCGCCGCGCTAAAACAATAAACAAAAACCATTGAAAATAAGAAAAAAGAACTTTGCAAAATCTTCCAAAGCCACAACTTAAAAATCACAGTAGAAGCCAACAAGAAGGTAGTAAACTACCTAGACATAACATTAGACCTTAATGATCATGTATACAAACCATATAAAAAAACCTAATGATACACCCATCTACGTAGACATCAAAAGTAACCATCCACCTTCTATCCTAAAAACCATACCCAATGGCATAAACAAAAGACTATCTAACCTGTCATGCAACGAGAAAGTATTCAACAGTGCAGCAGTTGAATACCAAGAGGCACTGAAAAAAAGTGGCTACAACTACAAACTACAATACAACCCAGATAATAACATGAACAGTAATAAGAAAAACAGGAAAAGGAAGATCATATATGGTATAATCCCCCATATGATGGAAGAATAAAGACTAATGTAGGGAAAAGAATTCTTTAAAATTCTTATAACATCATTTCCAAAAGAACATGTACTATCTAAAATATTCAATAAAAACACCGTCAAGCTATCATATTCATGTATGCCCAACCTCAAAAACATAATTGACTCATCTAACAAAACTAAAGGCAACACAGCCAAAAAGGGTAACAAAAGGACATCTTGTAACTGCACAAAAAAAGATCAATGCCCCCTGAATAATAAATGCCTTTACAATAATATTGTATACCAAGCCACAGTAACAACTGATAGTGACAAAGAAACATACATAGGGATTACTGCAAACCATTTCAAAAAACTAGATATATGCAAACCATAAAAACAGTCCTTCAAAAATGAAAAAAATATAAAAACCAAACAGAACTAAGCAAACACATTGGAAACTTAAAGATAAAAAAATAGACTATAATATATCATGGAAAATTATAAAAAGAGCAGCACCATACAACAATATCTCTAAAAATGCAACCTATGTTCTACAGAAAAGTGGCTGATATTATGCAAACCTCATCTAGCAACTCTGATTCAAAGTTGAGATCATAAACAATTGCAGGCACAAATGGAAATTCTTGTCAACACACCATTCCTTAACACACCCTCCCTGAACGCACCCCCCAAAAAATCAAAATTGTAAAAAGATACAGGCCGCGTGAAAACACATGCAGAACTCACGCTTACACACACACAATATATATAACACGGTAGCGTGCCCAAAATGAACACCCTGAAGAGAGAGAGAGCTGGAAACAGCTTGTTGTGTGTTTTTTTTAATCTCTTTTTTAATCACATTTTTAAATTGCATCTCTTAGGAGATCCAAGGAAGGTTT
>JADBJO010000385.1:736429-741896 GCA_016801955.1 Conus betulinus
CAAAGAACAGATTTAGAGTCAACACAGATCAGAATGCTGTAAATTGCCACATTAAGGTCAGATATCCAAGATAAGGCCATAACGATTGCATATAGTTCAGCAGTGAAAACTGAAAAGTTCTTTCCTAAACAAAATGATTTCTTTACTTTTAAATCGGGAATTACAAATCCAGCTCCTGTATAAGATTCTAAAACTGAACCATCTGTGTAGATTTTAAGATGATGTGGATATGTGTTTTCAAGATGTTCTTTTGCTTCTACTGATATCAGATTATATATTGTTCTTTTTTTAAAGTAGTGTAATCTATATCAAAATTTGGAGAAATATGCTCCCATTGAGGAATTGTGGGCATAGTTGGAGGTTTGAAATGGATGTAATAGCGATGTCACATTTTCTAAATAAATCATCAGTATAATTTCGAATGGGCTGCAGGTAAGAAATATTCTGTGCCCTTTTCGGAAAATCCGATTTAGCATCAAGAAATATTTCATTTGTTACTGAATTTGATACAGAAAGACTTCTGGTTACATATTTGGCCGTCGCTAGTTTGCGTTGATCGTCAAGTGACAAGATATTAGCTTCTTTATATGTTTTAAAGGTATTGGAATGCACTGGAACACCAAGGGCTACTTTAATAGCTTTACTGTCTATACTTTGTAACCGCTTAAGTAATGTTTGAGAAGCTGAAAAATATACTTCCTGTCCGTAAATCAATTTTGAACGAACCAGACTAATAGAAAGATGCACAAGAGTTGGGGGTATCTTGACCCCACGATTGTGCACTGATTATTTTTAGTAAAGATAGCCTTTGTCTGGCACTATTTATAAGATATTCAATATGAAATCTCCAGTTTAATTTAGGAGTGAAATGAACACCTAAAAATTTAACTTTATTGGAATATTGAAGAGTTTTATTTTCTAGCACAAGTTGAGGCAAAACGTTTGGATTTTTACCATTGTTAAACAACATTAATTGCGATTTTTCTCCTGATAGTTCTAGTCCATTTTCGTTCATGTATACGCATTTATCTAGTTTGTCAATTTCAATTTGATATAGTTTTTTTTGTATATATAATATGGTTCTCTTATTTGTCTGTTTTTTTGTTTGTATTCATCCACATTGCAATATCATCGGCATATTGCACTACATGCATATCTTTAGATAGTATTTTAGGAAGATTGTGAATGAAAATTATAAATAGAATAGGAGCAATAATGGAGCCCTGAGGGATGCCGATGTCATATCTTTAAATAAAGAGTAGCATTTACCAACCCTAGTACAAACTGATCTCTCAGATAAGAAACATTTTATGAACTGATACATTGCACCATTAATCCCAATATTTTTCAACTTATAAAGTAAACGAGAATGCCACACACTATCATATGCTTTTTTGATATCAAAGAAAGTAGCCAGTGTACTTTTTCTACGAGCAAATTGTTTTTTTAACATGACTTGCAAGTTTTACAAGGTGATCAATTGTACTTCTACCTTTTTTTGAAACCTGCTTGATTGTTGGGAATTATGTTATTCTTTTCGCAATAATATAAAACGCGTTTTTCAACTATCTTTTCTAATATTTTCCAACTTGAGATGTTAATGCAATAGGTCTGTACATGTTGTTAACGGTCATAAATAACTGTCGTAAAAAACTATCCAATGACCTATGTTACTCGGGAGATGTCCCTCTAGGTTCGTGCCAAGTTTGGTGACGCTCCGTCGATTCTCCTGGCCGCCAACTTCAGCCTGACAGACAGACAGACACACACACACATTTGATTGAGAAAAAACGCAACAACCAGCCCCAGAAGGACGAGGTTTTCTTCTACAAGGAAAAGTTCTTTTCCAGTCGACAACGACCGTTTGGACGGGCCCGAAAAAACAATGCAAACGGAGTCAATCAGCGATGAAAAAAAAAGAAAACGAAGCCGTAAGTAGAATCACGTTCCTTGAACGGACCGTATCAACACTAAATGAAAAATTGTCTAAGCTAGAAGACACAATTCAGTCGCAGACCGAACTGATGAAAAGATATTTTAATCAAGAGAAAAAAAAAAGTATCGTTTAAGAACGCGGAAACACAGACTGAAACCGACCGACTATCACACGCGTCTTATGCCGAAGCTGCCAAGGCTGGGACATCGATATCGTCTAAACAGCCCTCACCTTCTAACGTCGTATCCAAAACGGCAGCAAAACAAAATCCACAGAAAGAAAGAAAGAAATGCGACGAAGGTAGAAAAAAAAGACTGAAGAAAAAAGAACTGATGACGCAAAAGCAAAGACCGACCACTTACGTCACGGGAAAAAAAAATTTCAAAGAACAAAAACCTTCCGAGAAGAGCGAAAAAAAAATCAGATCTGCCACGGGTGTTGTTTCTACACGATTCCATAGCCAACAAAATCGATAGTAAGAGGTTGGGAAATTCGTACTGCTTCAGAGCAACATCCAAAAAGGTGTATGTAACAGAGGAGATTCCAAGAATGTTCAAGGCTGAAAATGATTCGACAAAACCCATGAAATATGACGCTCTAGTCATCCACACAGCAATAAATGACCTGAAAAAGAAGTCCCCTGAAGACTGCTGTAGAGACTTTGTTATGAACATTAAAGCAATTGTTAAGAGTCATCCTGATCTCAAAGTAGTGGTCAGCAAAGTGTGCCCTACCAGAAACAAAGATCTGAACATCAAAGCAGAACTGTTCAATGCTCTCGTCATGCAACAGCTAGCTGATTTCAACAACATCAGTTTCGTGGGGCATTCTAATCTACCAACCAGCCCGCGACATCTTCAGGATGGTCTTCATCCCACCTTCCTCGGAACCAGTAAGATGGCAGCTAACATCGGGCGCCACGTGAGAGACCTGTTCTGGAGGAAGCCCAGGAAAGCAACCAGGTTTCCAGCACCACCCACCCAGACCTTTCCCATGTACTACGACGACCTGTTTGTTCGCTCCCAATTCATGGATGAACAGATTTGCTGTGCTGAGTGATTATTGACCCATTTTCTGGGGATTTCTTTCTGAGAGAGGGTGGAATAATTTTTGCAAAACTCCAGCACCTTTTTGACTGTTAGTTTTGTTTTGAACAAGGTGCCATCTTGTGACCTCATCATCTTCTAATTAACCTCATTATTCATAAGAACATCAGTCCCATAAATTAATGTTTTATTATTGCGAATACTATTATATTGGTTGGCTAATTGACATAGTTTGTCATCTTTGTTATTTGCCATTTTTAATATTATAAAAGTTGCTGTTTATTTATTTATTTTTTTCCTTCCCTATTTAAGACAATACATATTTCATTCTTCAGAGAGCATGACAAAGCATTCGAATTTGAAAATATTGCAATGGAACTGCAGATCAATATCAACAAATATTGACGAACTGATTCAACATCTTTCAGATCATTCGTATCAGTGTTGATATTACAGTCCTTAAATACAACTGAACACAAAATTCCAAAATTACAAAACTTTTATTACCCTCCAATACTCCAAACTAAACAACGAAACAAGGAGGGTTAGTACTGCACTATATATTCAAGAAAAGGTTGAATATTTTGAAATAGAGCCACCCTTTTCAAAGAATGTTAAAAACATTAATGCATGTGCAGCAAAACTGAAACTAAACGAATTACTTACATTAAACGTTGTTTCCATTTATTTGCCAAAAGGTCCTGACAACGAAAACACAGAATGGCTTCGCGCTATACCGGACCAGCATGAAAAATGGTTAATAGCAGGTGATTTTAACTCACATGCCCCGTTTTGGGATAATGAATGCGAAATAGTAACACACAATCGTTTCGTTGGAAATATAGTAGACTCTTCAATGAGTCTGTTAAATGACGGCAGTGTAACAAGAATACCTGATATTTCACACCATCGAGCAACAGCAATTGATTTAACACTTATATCTCCTGCCATAGCTCCAAGCTGTGAGTGGTCTACCTTCAAAGATCCTCTTGGTAGTGATCATTTACCAATAATTATTACTATTAAGGGTAAACAATCCGTTCAAAACTGCGCTAAAGATAAGATCCAAAAATATAATTATAATAAAGCTGTTTGGGATAAATTTGAAAAAAACATACTCTCTACTTACAATTGTGAAGAGATAATGGCTGATAACATTGACACAAGCTACGCGAATTTTGTTGATATTGTTTTACATGCAGCTGATCTCTCAATACCAAGGTGCAATTCTGATGCATCAAACAAATATGCAGGGAATGTATGGTGGAATGCTACTTGTGAAGAAGCAAGAGAAAAAAAGATGCAGGCCTATAAAATATATTTAAAAGATAAGAAAGATCCTGACAAAATTGCTGAAAAGAACAGAGCAAAAAATCATAGTAACAGAGTAATCGAAAAAGTCAAGGAGCAATATTGGTCAAATTTCTGTGAAAATGAAATACATGACCACAAAGATCTTCAGAAAAACATGGAAAAAAAATTAAAAGACATGAAAAACGGAATTAGTCTTCCTGAATATCCCATAACATTAGAAAATAATGAGTTTCCTTCAAATTTTGAAAAGGCTGAAGCGTTTGCAAATATGTTTGCAAAAAAAATAGCAATAGAGAGGGCCTGACAGAAAAGCAAAAGATATACAGAGAGAAAAATGGAGGATAAGGAAAACGCATGAAAAAAGTCCCAATAATAGTCACTATACAAATGCTCCCCTTACATTTCAAGAATTAAAGGATGCAATTCTCTCTATTGGTTCGAAAAGAAAGTCAGTGGGACCAGATGCGATTTCCAATGAAATGATAAGCATTTGCCAGCTAATTTCACAATGTTTCTGAACTTATTTTTTTCAGAAATGTTGGTCTGAAGGGCTTCAACCATTTTTGTGTGAAAAAAAAAAATCAATTGTAACCCCTATCCTAAAGAGGGCAAGTCAAAATCAGACAAAAAAACTACAGGCCAATTGCTCTCACTTCACATGTGGGAAAACTTATGGAAAGAATTATTCTAAAAAGACTTGAACATCATTGTGAAAAAAATGGTGTAATACCAATACAACAGGCGGGCTTTAGAAAGGGTAGATCTACAGTTGACCATCTTGTAAAAATTACAACACAGGTTAAACATCAGTTTGCACGTAGAAAAAAATGTGCTTGCCACGTTTTGACATTAGAAAGGCATATGACCAAGTCTGCATTCAAAACTTCTGAATAAATTGAAGTTAATTGGTCTCTCGGGATGTATGTACAATTACTTAAAAACCTTTTTAACTGATAGAACAATACAGACGAAGGTAGGAAATGTATATTCTAATGAAAGACATATCCAGATGGGAATCCCGCAAGGAGCTGTGATAGCTCCTATCCTGTTTAATATTTTGATCCATGATCTTCCTAAATCATTATCAAAAACTGTTGAACTAGTACAATATGCGGATGATATCTGCATATGGATGAAAGTTACTAAAAAAGTTGTGAGTAGGAGGAAATAA
>JADBJO010000386.1:0-20000 GCA_016801955.1 Conus betulinus
TTACCGGACGCCCGAACTAGAACCCCTGTGTTCTATGTGACAGGTCATACCATTCGCTGATTCGATACTCTACGTGTAGGCCGCTTTTCCTTTCTGTTTTTAGTCCCCGGCCGTTCTTGTGTCAAAATCATGCGCGTTTACTTTGAAAAGCTGGTCAAATAAAGAACCTACCTAGGTATTGCGGAATGCATGCAAAGTTTTTAGTCCACACCGATGCCCCACTGCTTTATGTCGTGTAACTTACCCAACGTTAAGCGGTGTCGTTGTGCAGACAAACATAAACACTGTTCAGCTATCCTGCCCTTTGCTGTGAGAAGTATCCCCACACCGTCGAGGTGAAAAACATCCGATATACTATGGTGACAGAAGAGGGAAGAACACTGAGCAGCCGACTTAACCACTGTTATGTTTGATTGGTAATCGCTGACAAACACAGTAGGACACCAGAGCAATGTGGAATGGCCGCAGAGTGTTCTGGGAGGATCGGGCACGCCTTTGAAAAGTCGCTGTAAAAGCAAAAAAAAAAAAAAAAAAAAAAATTCGAAAATATATTAGTTTGGCAAAATTGTCCGACTCACTAAATGTTATGACATCGCCTATCCAGGAGGAAGGTCGTTATAAAAAAAAAACCACCTCAAGGCCAGAGACATGAAATATAAATGGCTGAAGATCAGGATATTTGTAAATTCTAAGAACACTATGGTATTCAGATGCCATGGTTTGACGATGAGGGTGTAATCCTATTCGTAACGAGCGAGGCCACGATTGTAAACCTGCTTTCTAACTGTGCGAGAGATCTCCCCGTCTGACTATCTCATCGCCTCCTCTCTCTCTCTCTCTCTCTCTCTCCTTCTCTCTCCGTGCGTTACGCGTGCGTATTTTAAATGCGCGCCATTAGGGTCGCAATACCAATTTTAATGGATTTGTGCACTTTGGGGTGTTCATGAAAGGACGATTAAAGATTGTCACATGGTTTTTTATCGTACTCTATTATTTGCATATATATATATAGATATATATATATATTATATATATATATATATATCTGAAAAATAGAGAAAAATTTGTCAAAGAATCTATCAATACAGTGATTATGCAGTTTTCCATGGTCAACACAAGACATTGTTGAGACGAATGCGTAATGATTTGGCATCTTTTTTTTTTTTTATTTAACCTTCTCACGCACATTTGTGATTTCACTGCGACGAATGTCTCGAGGCAAGGGTAGGACTTGGAAGCATCTTTATCTTTTGCTTTATTCTAACTGTCGGTGGGTCAGTATGAAATTCTATTGATAATACCACTTATGCCAGAGCGTTCTCTGCGTTAATTCTTTCTTTCAGTTGAATGTTATCTAGCTTTCCTCACGTGATCATCGTGTGTTACTCCCATTCCTCCATGTCTACTATTTACTTTTGTAGGTGTTTGTAGCATGTGTATCTATGAACAAAAAGTGTATGTTATAAATTATCTCATGATCCTCGAAAATATCATTGAAAAAAACCCTATAAATTCACTGCAATATCATCAATCAAAGGCGTGCAATATGATGTCAGACTCGCGAAGTCATAGAAAAAAAAAGTGTTAAAGAATGCCTTCACACAACAACAACACCAAGCGTTCAATTCATATTTTTTTAGAAAGCATGCATTGTTAAAGACGAGTAATTTTTTATGGTGTCGGTTTGTCCTACATAGATTACACTACTAAAAACTGAATATTAACGACCAAACGCAAATGTACATATCTATTTTAACTATTGTTGTCTAGGCCTGGTGAAAGTGCGCCAGAGCTTAGATACTGTAGACAATTGTATCCCATTTCCATTAATGTGAAGTGAAAACACGTTGAACGTCCAAGTTACAACTTCGTTATGTCTTGATTTTTCTACTGTGACACTTCAAAACATTCCTTTCTGAAATTAATAAACCCGAAATAATGTAAAACAAAATCGAACAAGAAAAGAAGTATTACCTGAGAGCTTAAAGGAATTATTGACCATGAAATCTCTACAGTAAAAATCTGACGATGAAGCCTACTTATCTATACACATCGACCATACAAATCTCGTCAACCTTACATAAAAAAGCCTTTCGGAACACATGCACATCAAAGCTCGTAGTAAACATTTCGACATCAATCGCACGCCTCGGTTCGTCAGTTTTGACATCTAACAGTAACATGGAACCTTAGTAAACATTGACATTGAAAGCCTCAGTAAACAATGTAACATGAAAGTCTCATCTAACACTTAACATGAAAGCCTCGTAAACCAGTTACATGAAACCCTTACAGTCAACATGGACATGACATCTCACTAAACATTGACATGAAATGCCTCAGTATTAAAAAACGACATGAAAGGCCTCCGTAATAAACATTAACATGAAGCCCCTCATAAACATTCGACATGAAAAGCCTCAGCTTCAACACTTGACATCAAAGCCTCAGTAAACATTAACATCAAAGCCTCAGTAAACATTAACATGAAAGCCTCCGGTAAACATTGACCATCAAAGCCTCAGTAAATATTGACATGAACACCTCAGTAAACATTTGACATGAAGCCTCACTAATGCAAAACATCTCACTAGAAAACCCTCATGAAATCCTCAGTATTAAAGCGGGGCCTAAAGCATCGAACATATATAAACATGAACACCTCGTAAACATTGACATGAACAGCCTCAGTAAACATTGACATGAACACCTCAGTAAACATTGGCATGAACACCTCAGCAAACATTGACATGAACACCTCAGTAAACACTGACATGAACACACCTCAGTAAACATTGACACGAACACAACCTCAGTAAACATTGACACGAACACCTCAGCTAAGAAACATTGACATCAAAGCCCCAGCACAACATTGACTTGAATTCCTGGTATAAAACTTTACGTGAAACCTAAATGAATTAGCACTGACACACAAAAGCAATGAATGACAATAGACATGGAACCCTCCATGAATAAACATGGACATAAAAGTCTCAGTAAACCCGACAAGAAAGTCTTAGCGATAAAACTTCGACATAAAAGCTTTAGGAAACACTGACATGAAAATCTCAGTAAATAAACACAGCCATTGAGTCCTCAGTAAACACGATATCAAAGCCTGGATCGATGCGTATTCCACATAATGAACACCAACGCGAAGTCGGGAAAGGGTAAACATGTTAAGAACCCCGGAGTGGGATCCAAACACGTGCCCCTCCCGGGACGAACACGCTGCTCTCTGGTCGTGTTAGTCAACACTCAATTCCTCATCTCATCGCAGCTGTTACCTGTGGACTGGATGACCTTTGTCGAAACTAGTGGTCAGTAGTGGGAGAGAGGTAGAGGGAACATTCCCTTGGAAGATCCTCTTTCCGTTTCCCAGTAGTGGTGCCACGGAAAATTCTCGGGCATTTCCAGGTTCGGATCCAGGCAAAACTCAAGAGGACTGAATTGAATGCTTTTAAGACGTTGACAAAAGGCTTGACAAGGTTCCTATTTGACTATTTTTCTCTCAAGAGTGGAAAAAAACCGGAATTTCCATAGAATCAGCTGAGAGAGAGAGAGAGAGAGGAGAGAGAGAGAGAGAGAGAGAGGAGAGAGAGAGGCAGAGAGACAGAGAGAGACATACATACATACAGACAGAGAGACATAGAGAAAGAGAGGAGACAGGAGACAGAGAGAGAGGATCAGACAGACAGACAGACAGACAGACAGACAATCAAAGACAGAGGAATAGACAGAGAGACAGAACAGACAGATAGATACCGACAGACAGACAAACAGAGACTGAAGTGGGTGGAGGGGCGATTGATTCGGAGGACGGGGACAGGGACAGCTCTAATCGGCCGTCAGTCGTCTCAGTCAAGGAAAAGCTCAAAAATCATCGTGTCTGTTTTTTATCCCCCGTAAACCACGAAGGTTATTTGCTGCTGCGACCACATCGTTGCCGAGCACACGCAATTACATTATTTGCTGCAATCACATCGTTGCCGACTTATGCAATTTCCACGGCTACAATCACCACGCTACAATCTGTTACCAAACACACACTGCTCAGCACGGACATGCTAGCATTCAACAAGACAATTATCGAGTTTTGCTGTGTTATTACATAGACTGAAGCTCGGTACTTGAAAAACACAACTATGCTAAGCACAGCTAACGACTCTGTCCGAGGCAGAACGGAAGGGACCCAATCGGCAGGACACAGGAACTTCTCTTGGCACGGTCAAGAGGGGAAAAACTGATGTGGTTTGGCCATGTGACACGACACGACTCGCTGGCAAAAGACAATCCTGCAAGGCACGCTTGATAGAGGAAGGCACAGAGGCAGGCAGAGAAAGAGCTGGTCGGAGAACATGATAGAATGGGCAAACCTCAGGCTGCCAGAACTCCTGCGAGAAGCAGAGGATGGGCCGTGATGGAGAAGAAAGATTGACGGAGTCGTCCCTCATGTCCCCCTACGATCACCTAGGTTTCAGGAATGAGAGGAGATGAAGAATGTTCAATGGGTCCATGTGTGGTTTTATTTCTATTCCACATATTCTCTTCAACTGCCAGATTCTGAATGTGCTATATTTTGACGAGCAGTGCATTTCAGGCAAGAGACTGCTGATTCTGTATTATACAATCAATTCTTTTAAAGTGTATGGCATTGAGCCAAGTACATTGAAGAGTCCTATTGACCATCTACTATAATTTGGTTTTGAATTTAGCGATTATTTGACATTGTAATGTTACGAAGTATGCTCGTTGTATGTATATAGTAGCTTTGTTTGTATGTGTGCGTATAAGTTATGTTTGCTCTGTGTGAAGTGTGTGTGTGTGTGTGTGTGTGTGTGTGTGTGTGTGTGTGTGTGTGTGGTGTGTGTGTTGTGTTCTACCTTCTTTTTCCTGTAATATCACTAATTGTGGCGAAAACACGTTAAACAGAAGAAGATTCATTCATTCATTCATTCATTCATGAATTGCGTAACAGGATGAAAGAAGATTTCACGGAAAGCCTTGGTTTGAAAACAAAAAACAAGTTGCGAAAACCTATTCAACACACAATACCCAAACGAACAAGTGAATCTTCGACAAGTATGTCTTCTTCTGAGGTTATAGGCGCTGCATCCGGAAGTGCACTAAACAATGCTCCCCCAGATCGTAATCAGGCACAAATGCTGAAGTCACTTTGATTTTCCTTGGTTTTAAAAGTGCAAATGTGACGGTTAGTTAACAAAACAAATCAACAAATCAATCAATTGTGAGGATGATTGACAGGAAAATGTCAACCAATCAGTTAGCTGCAGAGAGGAGAGAGAGAGAGAGAGAGAGAGAGAGAGAGAGGAGAGCTGCTGGACCACTTTGCTAAAAATCAACGGTGAGGCACAAAGACCATTAACCCCGTTTTGTTGTTTGTTTGTTTTTTTGTGTTTTGTTCTGTTTTCTAATTCAAACACAGGCATAGAGGATTCACATAGGTAATGGTTAGTAACAGCCTCCCTACACCTCACAATTACAATCTCTCTGGTATTGATCTTCTCAGTATGTCTTTTCGGCTGTTGAACCGTTTGTTCCTGTCTTTTTGTTTCTCTAACTTTATGACCACTTCTAACCACCCAAGCCCCCCACCCCACCCCCCAGCCCCTCCCCCCCCTCCCCCTGCCGCCTCCCTTCCTCCCGGAGCCCACCCCAACCCTCAACCCCCCCCCCCCCCCCCCTATTCTCTTTTCTCTGTTTTTCTGTCTCTCTGTCTGTCTGCCTCCCTGAGTCTCCGTTTCAGTCTTCCTTCGGCTCTCTGTCTGTCTGTCTGTCTGTCTGTCTCTGCCAGTCGTTGTTTATTTATCTGTCTGTCTGTCTGTCTGTCTTTCTCTCTGAGCTCATAAAGTAAAGAAAGTCCTTTCAGAACAGGGTTTTGGAACAGTGTAGATGACCCAGGAAGTAGGAAAATGAGCAACAGTTCATTGCGGAATTTAAGACGGGCTTATTTTTGTAAACAGAATTGGCACTCAGGTATGGAAAGTAAAGAAAAATATCGCTGTTTTTTTTCTCATTTAAAAAATGTTTTCCATTCTGAAACGTTTTTCAATGTCATAATAGATAAATGGCACAGAATAAATTACGTAAGATTCAGGTTGAGAACTTAAGGTTTTAATGCGAACAAACTATGGTTTGAATGTGAAACATCTACAGAATCTCCTTGTCCTGCATCATGTAGACACTTATTGACGACGAAAAACACTTTCTGTTCCACTGTACTGCTTGTAATGAAGTGCAGACACAATTGTTCATTTTTCCAGTTAGATATAGCGAAAAGACAAGATGTCGCTGTCGTGTTTATCATCAGATGATGAACTTGTAATTAAATCAGTTGCGAAATTCATCGCGGAAGCATTGACATTAGACAGATGAAGGATAGTGAAATTTAAGATAATGCATTATGAGAGATATATGAATGAATATATCATTCATTGCATGTGGAAGAGATTAGTAAGATACAATGTCATCATCTGATTGAGTGGATGGTCGAGTCAGTCTTACGAGTTTTTTTTAAAACCTTACTGCATTACTCCTGTGCGTGAGGACATCAGGAAATGTTACGATTTTATTTGTTGTTGTTAACCTTTGATTTGAATACACACTGGGAATAAATGTGTACTATTTGTTTGCAGGAAAGGAAGAGGGAAATGTTTTTTGTTCTGTTACCCCTACCCCCTTGTCAATCTCTCTCTCTACGCTCTCTCTTCTTCTTCTTACCCTGTCTGTCGTCTGTCGGTCGATCGACTCTGTCTGTCTGCTGTCTGTTTGTCTCTCTTTCTTTCTGTCCTCTGTCTCTGTCTGTCTGTCTCAGTCTCTCTCTCTCTCTCTCCTCTCCTCTCACTCTCTCTCTCTCCTCTCTCTCCTCCCTCTCGTCTCTCTGATTTTTCTGTTATTCTTTCCATTTGTTTTCTCTCCTCAAAATTCAAATAATATCCCTCTGTTATGCTTTCTTTGTTATTTTGCCTTTTGTCCGTTGTTCTTCTGTTTGTATCTCCTGTCCCCTCCTCTCTCTCTCTCTCTCTCCTCTCATTCTCTCGTTTTCTCATCTCTCTACTTCTCTCTCTCTCTCTCTCCTCTTCTCTCGCTCTCTGTACGAGCTTCGCGTTTGCTATGCGTACTTTTTTTAAAACCCAGCCCCCCCCTCTCTCCTCTCCGCTGACCTCTCCGTCGCCATAGCCTCGATAATATGAACCCACACCCACTCCAGGTCGCGGCCCCCTTCCTCCTCCGCTCCGTTCTGCTTGCTCCGTCTCTGTCCCTCTCAATCCCGCCGCCCCCGGCTCTCGTCACTTCTCTCTACTCCTCCCCTGCGCCTTCCTTCCCATCCCTCGTGCCCACCACCCGCGCCTCTCTCCTCTCTCTCTCTCTCGCCGCTCATGCTGTTAACCTGTCTGTTTACTTCCCCAGTATCTATTCTTAGAGGCTGTAATAATTTTTGTTTCTGCTGCAAATGCTGGAGGTCCGTTGACAATCTCCTAACAAAACGGCCCGCAGTGTAGAGAAAAAAGCGTTACCAAAGACATGACGATGAACGACACCTCATAGCAAGAGATTCGTGTCGGCCTCAGATGTAGTTTCTTTTTCGTTTCTTCGTTTGCGAACGCTCATAATCAAAGACCTGGTTTCCAATTCTCGGCAACATTGGTATTATCATAATCCTAGAAAAAGCACAAGTCCATTTCCGACAGGTAGAAGACCCTCCATAATAATACACCCACAGTTCTCCAAAATAACCAAGGAAGTTCAAAACATCATGTTGCACAGTTTACCATGTTTATATTCCATTCATAACTGCGTATTGAAGCATCTCATTGTTCAATTCCCAAAATAAAAAAAATAAACTAATTTCACTTTAATTGTTACGGAACACCCAAAAAACACCACACACACAGGGGACCACATGCACACGGGACACAACACACAGGAGCACACACGTTGTATGTGGGTAGTAACAGAACGCAGAGATTTCTAGTGATTTTATTACCCTGTCGTTTAATTCTGTTATATGGGATCGGCTCAACAGCGGTTAACCGAGTTTATATCCATGATTTTGGCGCATGGATTAAGTCCAGAGCTAACGGTGAACATCGATGCTCCAGTTAGGTGGCCATCAGTTTCCACCCTCTTAGGGTCAGAAGGAAATGTATAAATTTCCAAGGTGTAGAACATACCTCTAATTCCAAATTACACAGCGTGATTGAGGTTAGGTAACAATAATCGCTACCTGGAATAGCAACAGGAGGGGGAAAAAACAAACAAAAAAAAAACAAACAAAAAGTCATAATCCATGAGGATTTTTTGCCCCTGTTCTTTGATGTTTCTGTGTCAACAATACAAACTATCTTTGAGGACTGCCTCCGAAAATAGAAGAAAAAAAAAAAGAAGAAAAACCATCACAACGGTTTCGAGTCCATAGACCTCTTCATGATGGATGTCTTTCACTTTTTAGTCATCACCCTGAATGGACCTTCTATGATGCAAAAACGTGAGATGATAAACATCGGGCCATTTTCTTAGCCACGGTCCCCACTCCGATCGAAGCCAGACAGCTGATATCAGACACTCATTTCACGTGACGCGGCCTGCGTCCATGTCTCTTCTGTTTTTGAGTTTCCATGCGGAGCTTAGCTCGCTCCAGGTTGGTGGCTTGCACTGTGGTGAGAGACAGTAATGATGGCTGAACGGTGGAAATGGAAAATGTAATGGCAGAAGAGTATGGGAGGGAATGAGTGGGGTTCCTGGAAGGAAATCACGTCTGGATTTGGTAGCAAACACTATAATCTGGTTTGATTTTACAGTCTTTGGTGACAGTTTAGGGAAGCATTCGCTGCAGCTGGCTGCTCCATAGTTTGTATTGGGGGACATGGCATACAGACAGACAGACGACCAGACAGACAGACAGACAGGGACGCAGATAGTGGGAGGGCGGAAAAATGAGATGTGTTGTGAACCGGCAAATGGGGATAAAATGCTAATGAAGTAGATAGATATAGATGGATAGATAGATAGATAATGATAGATCGATAGATAGACAGACTAGTAGATAAGATAGACTAGATGAAATGAATGCCAGTGTAGTAGATAGGTTGGTATGGTAGACGATAGACAGACAGATAGCTAGAAACAGATAGATGGAGTGAATGGGATCGGATAGATAATGAATGGATAAATAGATTAGATCTCGTTGATGCTAGAAGATAGATACGATAGATAGAATAAGATAATAGATAGATAGATAGATAGGTAGTATATATTTGGAAGAGTGCATCCATACATACATGACCAGATAGATATAATAATGAATGGATAGATAGATAAATATATAGATAGACGCACACATACATATATATGACAGACAGACAGACATACCAGATGACCTTTATGGTACCTTTTCTATGGAGATGGAAGACTTTAGGGTAGGTTTTTATTTAATTTTTATCCATCATTTCTTTTGTTTCCACATTCCCGTAGGGCATGTAGCAACAGTTGAGGCCCACCAGGCTTCCCGGAGTACGTTGTTTTGAAATGTTTTTAGATTAGGGATTTCTTTGAAGCTCTTTTTGTCACCCTTGTGGACTTTCTTCTCTGGTTGCTGGCCTCCACAGGCCGAGCCTTTCACATTTCCACATGTGTGATATCTGGATAAGCCTTTCCCCTGAACAGGGTGCTCGTCTTTTGCTTTTTAGCAAATTTTTCTTGCAGGCGGGGCAGGGGTAGGGGTGGGTGGGTGTCACCTGATTTTATCGTCCTGGTGATCTTTCATTTCTAGTCGTCGATCCTCCATAGGCTGTCCTTTGTCTTTGATTTTTGATATCTTGATTGTTTTTAGTCTACGACCTTTCTCTTGAAATTCTTCCCTCTCCCTTCGGTGATCACTGCTTGCTTACTTTACTGTCTAGAGACACTTTTTTAAGAACCAGAAGGATCTACCCCATTTCAGGAGCTTTCTTTTCAGTGTATGAAGAAGTGCTTCTCATCAGCAGATAACTGCGATCCTGTAGCAAGCCTGATGAAACTCTTCAAAATGAAACGGCTGTCTCTCGCTGGTCCTGTTGATCTTCACCTTGGAGAAACTTTAACGCACGCAGACCACTCACTGGAGAAGAGTCGTTCTTTGTTCATTTGCTTCCTTCCTTTTAAAAACCGCAGGCCTTTGAACGTTTACATTCTCATTCTATGGGGGATGGATTGCCTTCGGGCAATCATATATGTACGTTAATATTTCTTATATAAAGCAACACGTGGTTGTCTTTCATGTATACACAACCCGTGGTCCTTGTCTTTCATGACCGAATCACAAGATTAGAAATTCGCCTTCAGTCCTATGTCATATAACAATGTTTTGTTGGTGAAACACTCTACCATAGAGGCGCAAAATAATTTATAGCGATGAAAATTTCGAAACTGTTTTATCTAAGGCGTGTCACACCGAGAGAAATGGCCACAGCAAAATGCTATGGTTGAGCAGTGTACTACTCCACCGACTGCCTAAATAACCTGTACAAAATCTATCGTCAATGCGAAAGCCCCTGCCTGCTTTTGATTCCTAGGGTGGGTTATTTTGTTGTCTGGTATGCATCACGACACAGATCCTGAAGAGTGAGGTTAAGTATCTTCCCTTTTCGCTGGTAGTGTGATCCTTTGCCCTTGTTGAAGGCATTCATCACTTCCTGTTTGATCCGACTGGCTCTGTGTCTGCCTGCTATTTATGGGCTGACCATACTGTTCACCATACTGTTCACCATACAATACGTTCACCCATACTGCTCGCCATACTGTTTCAATCGTCGATGATAGCGTCAGACTGTCACTTTGAAGCGCACACACGGTGGTCTGCGAGCAGACAAGGCTGCGTGCAAGGAGCAGGCCAGTCCCGCTGAACAGCAGACAAGGAGCAGGCCAGTCCCGCTGAACAGCAGACAAAGGCTGCATGCAAGGAGCAGGCCAGTCCCGCTGAACAGCAGTCAAAGGAGCAGGCCAGTCCCCGCTGAACAGCAGACAAAGGAGCAGGCCAGTCCCGCTGAACAGCAGACAAAGGCTGCATGCAAGGAGCAGGCCAGTCCCCCGCTGAACAGCAAAGGAGCAGGCCAGTCCCGCTGAACAGCAGTCAAAGGAGCAGGCCAGTCCCGCTGAACAGCAGACAAAGGAGCAGGCCAGTCCCGCTGAACAGCAGACAGCGGGAAGCTGACGGACATGGTTACCTGAGAAAGCAGCCCAGGAAAGGGATTCACCTAAACGTGCTGGTATAACCCACAGAAAGTCCTTGGTTCAACTGCCAAACCAGCCATCCATACGTATCCTGCTCCACACTTGGAAGCCCGTGCAGTGTCGATGTAGGGTGTAGGCACGTACAGGGTATTACATTAAGACGTCAAGGGACGTAACTGTTCCCGGGCAAATGTCACTAAGTGCTGGCCATTGAACACAACACGACAAAACCTTCATGGAAGCGTCCTTATGGGTGTATCAACCTGTATTTCATAACTGCAGAGCCCACTGGCAAAACGCGCCACCAGCAAGTAAATTTCTGCTCAAATCCTCCAGCCCCACTCGTTGCTGTTTCACTGACGGGTAAAACCAGAACAACTCCAGCCACAGCCAAGCTTTCGCCACACGGTCTCACAGGGAAAGTCCTTTTGACAGCGGGGAAGACTGTAACCCCGCCATCCTCTTCACAGGGCACGTAAGACGTGTGAGATGGGGTGAGGAGCGGGGAGGGTGGGGGGTGGGTGGGGGGATACGCTTATACTGCAAGATTAAATCCGTTCTTTTCAAAGTGGCATTTGGCACTGTAATTTGAAAACACATTTTGGCTTGACAGCTTCCTCGGGATTCTGTTCGTGATAAATGAGATGGAATTCTAAGTGCAGCCCAACGGGAATTGTGTCCATTTTTCAAGATGGAGGCTTTCGGGACCCTCTGGAGACGGCTGTGGAACATCGCCATCTTTCTCAGATCCAGTGATAATGGGAACCTCGTATATGCCCAGAACTGAACCCCCAATATAAGGGGAAAAATATGATTAAATGTAGAAGCCAATGTCACCTCGAAATTGGACCCCTTAATTTTCTTTTTTTTATTTTAAACTGTCTACATACATGGAGCCAAGTTTTTTTCTTAATGTCACCAACGCCCTAGTGCAGACCACTGGTCTGTTTCTGGATGTGGATGTATGCATATTTTTCCCTTTCAAAGTAGACAAAAGACGGTCATAAGGGCTGTTGCCAGGAAGCTGCTGAGAGTTGAGGAAAGCCCATTGCAATCATGGAGAAAGGAGAGGGAATAGGGAAGCAGGAAGAAGGGGAGGGGTGAAGCAGGAGAAGCAGGGGGGAGGGTATAGGAGACTAGTCCTCAATAGCAAGCCGTGCAGAATCTGTCGGCGTGACCACATGAGATGGCGGCAATCGATCCCGCCTGTCTCCTCCAGAGTCTACCCCCCATCGTCTCATGATCCACCCAATAAAAATGGCCCCTGTCAGCAAGTAGCCCTGCACCGTAAACCGCGTACGTCCTCCTCGTTACCAGAAAGAAATCTGTGCAGACCAGCTCTACACTGCTGTGAGCGAGATGCTGAGAGCTCAGGAAATTAGCAATCATGGTGAGAGCGTGGGGGGTAGACAGGAGGAGGGGAAGGAGGACCTGGGAGGAGCCGGGGGAGGAGGAGGAAGGAGGAGGGGCCTACAGAGATATTGGACAAATCAAGACTGTCGGTCGTAAGCCCTGTAGAATGTGTCGGCGAGACAGAAAGAGGGTGAGAATCGATCCAGACTGCCTCTCCCAAGTCCCCCCAGGGCCTGTGGTCTGCCTGATGAAAATTAGGGTTGCACATCAATATGCAAAATCCGTATTGATGTTATGGCGGTATGTTTTACCCTTACTGATATTTTGAAATGGTATATTGGCAGATGTAAGTTGCCACTATGAAGTGATCAATGCCAGTGCATACACAACGAGCAAAATGCTTATACAGAGTGAAAGAAAAAACGGGGTGAAACGTGCTGCAAGTGTACAGCTGACAGCGTGTCTTCTGTTTGCACAAGTACATCATTATGTGACAAAAAGTACAAACCAACTAAAAAATGACTTTGCACAGAAATGGAAAAGAGAGACAGGAGAGGGGAGGTGGGCTGTCGTTGGGGAGGGCAGGAACTTGGTATCCACTGGGTGGCCTTGAACATTCAATCTTGTATAGGCTAGAACTGATCTCCCAAGGAGCTCATGCCAGACAAAAAATGGAATTACCTTGAAAATGGACCCCTTTAATTTCTATTTATTTTAAGTTATCTGCAGACATAGAGCCAAACTTTATTTAAGGCCACCAACATTAGTGCCGCCACTGGGGACCACAGCACTGTATATTTCTGGAGTTGGACACATGCACTGGATTTATGCATATTTTTCTCCATTTCCAAGTGTACGTCAGAGTGTTGTAGAGGGCTGTTACCAGCAAGCTACTGAAAGTTCAGGAAAGAACTTGCAATTATGGAGAAAGGAGGGGGACAACGGGAAGGGGGAAAGAGGTGTAGCAGAAGGATGGGGTGGGGTACATTCCACTAGTCCAGACCCTCAATAGCAAGCTGTGCAGAACCTGTCAGCGAGACCGCGTGAGATGGGTAGCGGCAATCGATCCCGCCAGTTTCCTCCACTGAGTCCCCCACCCAGGGGTCTCAGGATCTGCCTGATAAGAAAGGGCCCTCGCTGCTTGTTGCCCTGCACCTTAAACCGCGTACGTTTTCCTCGTTACAGAAAGAATTCTGTGCAGACAGCTATACACTCTGCGGCTGCTATGAGCGAGATGCTGAGAGCTCAGGAAATTAGTAGCAATCGTGGTGAGAGCGTGGGGGGGTAGACAGGAGGAGGGGAAGGAGGCCCTGGGAGGAGCGGGGGTTGGGGTGGGGAAGGAAGGGGCATCAGAGATATTGGACAAATCAAGATTGTCGGTTGTAAGCCCTGCAGAATATGTCGGCGAGACAGAAAGAGGGTGAGGATCGATTCAGACTGCCTCCTCCAAGTCCCCCGGGGCCTGTGGGTCTGCCTGATGAAAATTAGGGTTTGTACGTCAATATGCAAAATCCGTATTTATGTTATGGCGGTATGTTTTTTACCCATACCGATATTTTTAAGTGTACAGTTGAGCAGCTGAAATCAAAATGTGCCTTCTCGTTGCATACATACGTCACTATTTGACAAACAGTACAAATCTACTGAAAAAAATGACTTTGCAAAGCTATGGAGAAACAGACGGGAGAGGGTAGTGTTGTGCGGGAATTATGGTCAAAGAGTGGAGGAAAAGGGGGTGGGTGGGTGGGTGGTGGGGATATTTACGAGTCTAGAACCTTAGCTACAAGGTCTGCAAAATGTAAAGCGACATTGACGAAGAAGGCAAAAGTGTTTACTCAGTCCTGCTCTGTCTAATTTTTTAAAAAAGGCCTTTGCTTATTGCTCTGATTTTGAGCCATATGCATATCACTCACCATGAGAAAGAAATCAGCATTTTGAGCCATGTACATATCCCTCGTCATGTGAAGGAAATCTACATTTTGAGCCATGTACATATCCCTCGTCATGTAAATTAAATCTGCATACTGAGCCATGTACATATCCCTTGTCATGTGAAAGATATCTGCATATTGAGCCATGTACATATCCTTCATCATGTGAAAGAAATCTGGATGTTGAGCCATGTACATATCCTTCATCATGTGAAAGAAATCTGGATGTTGAGCCATGTACATACCCCTTGTCAAAGAAAGAAAATCTGTTGTTTGAACCATGCACATATCCCTTGTCAAAGAAAGAAACCTGCATATTGAGCCATGTACATACCCCTTGTCATGTGAAAGAAATCTGCTTTTTGAGCCTTGTAATACCCCTTATCATGTGAAAGAAATCTGCTTTTGAGCCATGTAATACCCCTTTTCATGTGAAAGAAATCTGCTTTTTAAGCCATGTACATACCCTTGTCATAAGAAAGAAATCTGCATTTTTAGCCATGTAAATACGCCTTGTCATAAGGAGGAAATGTACATTTTGAGCAATGTACATATCCTTCGTGGCGAGAAAGAAATCCATTAACATCGGCCGTACAGACAGCTGCTTTATACATCAGTGAGTTGCAGAGAGTTAAACAAAAAAGTGGTGAATATTATAGAAAAAAAAGGGTAGAGGAAGACAAAGGAGAGAGGGGTTGCAAGGATGAAGGGCGATGAAGGGGGGGGGGGGGTGGACGGGGGAGGGAGAGGGGACAGGAGGCTGCAGGGAAAATTAGACAAGTCCAGACCACGAGTCGCAGACAGTGCAGGAACTATCAGCGGGACTGTGGAGAATGGCCGCCATCCTTCCAGCCTATTGCAGCGGAGACCCACGGGGGTCTCTGGGTCTGCCTGATGAAAATGGCCTTGGCCTGTCCGCCTGTCCCTGTGCCTTCTGCTTGATCGTGTTTTCCAAAATGGCACCCCCTCCTCCCCCCCCCCCCCCCCCCCCCCCCACCGCCACTCCAAACTTCGCCACTCGGGAAACCAGGCATAGTAAACCGGATGGGAAAGTAAACATCAGACTAATGATCTCACGCCAAGTTAGGAGTTTTTCAAAACAACGCATGACATTGAAATCTTACAAAATTTGAGAAAAATGCACAATTAACAAAATGATTTAAAACTACTGATGAATGAATTTTGAAAAAATAAAAAACTCCCCCTCTCCTTACTGAGACATCCTAATCCCTATATCTCTCTTCTCTCCCTGTCTCCCTCACGGAGACATCCTAATCCCTATATCTCTCTTCTCTCCCTGTCTCCCTCACGGAGACATCCTAATCCCTATATCTCCCTTCTCTCCCTGTCTCCCTCACGGAGACATCCTAATCCCTATATCTCCCTTCTCTCCCTGTCTCCCTCACGGAGACATCCTAATCCCTATATCTCCCTTCTCTCCCTGTCTCCCTCACGGAGACATCCTAATCCCTATATCTCCCTTCTCTCCCTGTCTCCCTCACGGAGACATCCTAATCCCTATATCTCCCTTCTCTCCCTGTCTCCCTCACGGAGACATCCTAATCCCTATATCTCCCTTCACTCCTCTGCTCCTGAGGGAAATCTGCCGAAAAAGTCATCATCTGACCAGATTGGAAAGGAAAATATACTAGGTATATTCACCATAATCAAAGCGAGAGACTAAACCGCGTCTACAAAGCAAACCACTCTGCAAACATGCTTGTAACGTATCTGTTGCAGAAAAAAAGGCGGAAGATAAGGCCTGCTTTCCCACTGCGAGTAGAGTTATCTTTTCTCAGTTTATGGGTCAAGCAAATAGATGTAATGAGTTAGTTATTTGATTTGAAGCACACACCAGGATACTCATTTCGATGTTGACTGTCTGCATTACCGGCGCCTCATTTCACTCTCAGGTTTTGGCATTTTCTCTCTCTGGCTGAACTGTTACGCTGATTCATGAAGCAAAAATTGCTTTGGCCGTGCCCACAAGTGACATCTGTTCAATGAAAATGGCTGGGACACTAACTGAACGCGAGCTTTCACACAGATTACTTCCCTTTACAGGTTTCCCATCATCGTCTGTTTGTTTGCTGTCTCGTAACAGAACAACTGGTGAACGGTTCGTTGGTCATTGGGTAATACCATGTTTATATCGTCAATCAAGTTTAACTCACGACTGTTGATTTTTGACCACAAAAGGTATTCCTGTTAAAAGAATGAAATCCATAAAACAAAAGACAACAGGTCTTCATGTCACTGCAGTTGTGTGTATGTTGCTGAGAGGTCAGGAAATGAAGTGGTACTCATTAGGGAAGGGTAGGGGAAGAGTGATGTGGTGGAGACATTAGACAAGTCGAGAGCTACAGTCACAAGCTGGGGAGAATATCAGCGGATCTGAAGAAAATGGGGGCACTCAATTTGAACTGCCTCTTCGGAGTCCCCACGATCTCTGTCTGGGTCTACCTGATAAAATGGGGCTCTGTTCGTCGTACTGCTCTTCGAGTCATAGACCTTTCTCCCTCGTCACAAGAAAGACATTTGTGCATATCAGCTGTAATGTCACCTGCTGATGTGAACGACTCACAAAATGGTTCAGAAAATCGGGTAGCAATCCTGAAAAAAAAAAAAAACAGTAGGTGAAGAGAAGGGACAGAGGAGCTGAAGGGGAGACGGCAAAGAGGGAAGGAAGAGACAGGGTGGGGCGCAGGGAAATTGGACCAATCCGCTCCCTCTGTCCCGAGCTCTGCGGAATATGTCGGCGGGACTGCGGAAGATGGCGGCAATCGATCCACCCAGTTGCAGCCGAATCCCTTGGGTTCCCGGGGTCGGCCTGGTACCAATAGCCTTGATCTGTCTGCCTGTCGCTTTGCTTCTGACTCGGGCGTGTTTTCCATACGACTTTTCCCTCCCCGTCCCTCACCCTACCCATTCCAAAACCTTGTGGATAGGGAAACATGGCTCAGTCAACACAGACTGCAAAGAAAGCACTACTCGAATAATTCTATGCAACGTTAAGGAGCTTTCAAAATAATGTTTAGAATCAAAAAGTCTTACACACATAAAATGAAATTCATTATATAAAAAAATACTGACATAAAAAGACTTGAACTTATACATTCAAATCTGATTTTTTTGGTGCCATTTGTGTTTTTCATGGCTACGCCTTTTACCCACCCCCATCCCCTTCTTCCTCAATGCCTCACCTCAGTAACTCTCTGCTATTGCCCCTTCACTTCGCTCTTCCTGAAGAAGGAAGAAAGGACTCATTCTGCAGAAGTCATCATCTTTTCATCATTAATGAGGAACATTGAACACATCAGCGATATGTTGTCATGATTATAGCAGAGATTAAAGAAAACGTCTCTAAAACGGAAATGATTCCACAAATATATCTGTACTTTTTTTTTTTTTTTTTTTTTTTTTTTGCTGTCTCACGACAGAATTATTACTGAATGGATCACTCGTGTTAAGTTGAAGCTATTTATAGAGAGCAAATCAACTGGTCGTTTTTAAACCTTTCTAGACCAAGGCATATTGTTTTTTTTATTACATAGAATGAGGCTCGATGCTTGGAAAACAAATTGTTCTAAGAATTTCAGTGTATGCTTGGTGGTTTTATTTCTATTCCACACATTATTTTTAACTGTCAGATTCTGAATATGTTATATTTTGACAAGCAGTGCATTTCAGACAATAGATTACCTGCTGATTCTGTATGGCATTGGTCGATGTATATTGAATAGTCCTGTAGGCCTTTTTACTATAATTTAGTTGTGAATTTTGTGATTATTTAACATTGCTATGTAATATAATATACTTATTTACGTATAGGTAGGAATGTGTGTGTGTGTGCGTGTGTGTGTGTGTGTGTGTGTGTGTGTGTGTATGCGCGCGCGCGCGCACGCATCTTAGCTTTTCATTTTATGTCATTTCATTTTATTTATCTGTTTAATTTTTCCCCGTGTAATATCACCAGTATGGTGAAAACACGTAAAAATAACAGACTCATTCATTCTAAATCAACTTCAAACTGTCATATTTCATCACATACATACACCTCGTCATGTGACGAAAAAAAAAAAAAATTCTGTACATAGCATAGCCAGCTACTGCTGTAGATGAGCTCCTTGTGAGTTCAGAGAACCCGGTTATGGGAAAGGGCAGGGAAGATGAAGAGGAGGCGAAAGGGAAGTGTGGGGGGGGGGGGGGGGGAGGGCAATGCGGATATTAAATAAATCCAGACTCAGTCATGGGCTTGGCAAAATCTGTCGGCTGGACAATGGAAGAGAACCACATTGATCCGTCTTGTCTCCGCTGAGTTTCCCCCGGGTCTCCGGGGTCTCCTTGATACAAATGGCCCGAGGCTGCCTGTCGATGTACAGCTCGTTTGGCACGTGCTTTCCATACGATTCTCCGGGTCTTGCCTTTTCAAGACAGCAGACACAGTGAAGGCGGGTAGAAAAGGAAATGTTAAACGAATGACTCTTTGCAAAGCTAGAAGTCTTTCAAACCGTCTTTCTCATCATTTTTTTTTTTAATTCCTTAAAACATAGCAAGAAAACAGTCATGTAAACAAAATAATGATGATAATGATAATGACGATAATAACAATGATAATAATGATAACATTAATGATGATGATAATGATAACAATAATAAGAATAACGATAATGATAACAAATGATGATGATGGTGATGATGAAAGATGATGATGATGATGATGTTGATGATGATGATGATGATGATGATGATGATGATGATGATAATAATGATAATAATAATAATAACGGACCACAGCATTAACTTGTTCTTTTACAATCCTGTGCTTTCCATATTCTGCTTTTCTTCCCGTCATGCTCTTGAAACTCTGCACTTTTCCTCCCCCTCCCTGTTTCACCCTGGCCATTCACTCTCACCTAACCCATGTCAACCCGTCACCCCCACACCTATTCTTCCCATGGACATTTTACCCCCCCCCCCCCCCCCCCCCCCCGGAGTCATTTTCCGTGGTCTTTCAGTAGCAGAACTCCCATACTGCTTATTCGGCAGCCCATCTCCTCTACACATGACCATACGCAGATTGGTCCCGTGGCAGTCCCAGCATGGCAGTCCACAGGCAGCAGTCAAGATCAAGCCGATATGAGGCAACCCACCGGAGGAGATACTGCACTGCCTCTTCCCGTGGTGTTTAGTGGTATCTGTTCTCACCCAGCATACGCAGGACACCACCTACTTCTGAGATGAGATGAATATTCTGCAGAAGAAACTCCCCTGGCAACTGAGACAGGAAAGTACGGTACAGTAAGGATATTCTATCAAGAACCCTCCTAGCAACTTAGAAAGGAAAGTATAATACAGTAAGGATATTCTGTCATCTTTGAAAGGAAAGTATACAGTAAGGATATTCTTTCATAACAAATCTTAAATAAATGTCAGCGAACCGCCCAGAGAAACGTGGACAAACGAGTCACAAGACAAACA
>JADBJO010000386.1:25000-40000 GCA_016801955.1 Conus betulinus
ACCGTTGTTGGATACGCTTTTTTTTCCCCAGTGTTTATACACACAGCAAATGCACAGTCGTCTGCATTCTTGCGGAGTGACAGTGTCTGATTGAGATGTACTGCCAGAAGCCGCCGCTGTTTATTTCTTTCAAGGCATCGGCCACACAGCACTAAGGTGGGAACCAATTAAAAGACCTGTGTTGGGGGTCCCACTGGGCCGAACCTTGTCGGAGTGATGTGTTGCAGCTATCCAGAACAGACACCGTTCGGTTCACAGACAGTTTTGAAACTTTGGGTTCGTGCATTGAGATTATGTGAGACACATCTGTGTTTGTAATAATAGTAATAATAATAATAATATAATAACAACAACAACAACAGCAGCAGCAGCAATAATAATAATAATGATGGTAATGAGAATAACAACAACAATAATAATAATAACAATAACAATACTAAAAAATAATAATAATATATGATGATGATAACAATAATAAGATAGGATTTATGAATCGCCTTGCCAGAGGTTCTAGGTGCTGACAATCTACACTCTTGTGTAAGCAATGGGCTGCCTACCTGGGTAGTGCCGACTGAAGAGTTGTCTGCCGGCTCTTTATTTTGTCGTTTGTCGTTTCCCGTGCCATCCAGTCAATATTGTTCACTCAACTTCCTTACTTCGTTCATTCTTTCAATTTTCTCACGCAGGGTGCATGCTATCTGTAACGTGTCATCCCATACCAACGGCCAAACTGGTCTTTCCTTCCGAAACTTGGTGATGAGATTTCACGTGTGTACAAAACATTATGCGTGCGTTCACAAACAGAACCTCGTTTTATATTCGAAGAACTATTTGGGAAATGGAGTCAGAACAATCTTAACTCCGAGGGAAAAATCCCCCTGTACCGAAACGGCCCGGCGAAGATTCGAACCTGCGAGTCCAGGATCACCAAGATTACAAATCGGGCGCTCTACCAGTTTGTCCTTGTATATATATCGCGCCCCTCTTCTGTACCTTTATTTGTTTTTCTCCACAGTAGTTCGGGTCATGGTCAGTTCCAAACTTTGGTTTGTGCATTGGATTGTGTGAGAGAGACATCTGTGTAAGTTTGTCTTTGTATACATCACGCCCTCTTGTTCACTCTCATTTGTTTTTTCTCCACCCCTTCCGCACTTTGTTTTCCTCGGCGAATCTTCCGATGGACGAGGTGGTAATCTTTCTTCAGTGGGAATGGTCGGTCAAGTGGTCAGTGTTCTGACGTCACTCCCGTTCCTGCGCACATGCATGCATCTATCTATCTATCAAGTATCTATCTATCATCTATCTATCTATCTATCTACCTACCTATCTATCTATCTATCTATCTATCTATCTATCTATCTATCTATCTATCTATCTATCTATCTATCTATCTATCTATCTATCTATCTTCTGTTTTAGTCCTATATCTTTTACATGTTCGTATTCGCTTTGATATTCTTTGTTGTCAAACCCGTCCCTATCGTAGCGACCTCTATTTGGCAAACTCAACACAATTTTAACGAATCAAAATATCGACTGTCTGTCTGTCTGTCTGCCTGTTTGTCTGTCTCCTCCGTCTGTCTGTCTGTCTGCCTGCCTGCCCTGCCTGCCTGCCTGCCTGCCTGTCTGTCTGTCTGTCTCTCTGTCTCTCTCTCTCTCTCTCTCTCTCTCTCTCTCTCTGAGCGGCACTGCAAATAACAATGCACACGCTGTTGGAGGGTGCTTTCGACGCTGTCCGGCTGCCAATTTAGAGCGAGACCCTCAGCGACTGTACAGGTCTGTTGATTGGTTCTGATGGCACAGGGGCCAGGGGTCATTCCTTGCCATAATAAACCACGACACCTTCGGAAGGCCCTTCCGTGCCATGCACAGACACTCGCACGTTTCTTGCCGTCTGCTGTGTATATAGACAGAAGAAATGACTTTACACCTTTGTGGCTGTTGTCGACAGCCCTTGCGCTCCCTTAACCAATTACGCAAACACGAACGCTCACGGAAACGCGCGCGAGCGCGCACACACTCACACACACGACACACAGCACACACACACACACACCACACACACCACACACACACACACACACACACACACACACAAATATGATTGCATTATACACACTTACGTACGCCCAAAATCAACACCAACCGTTCGCATGCATACACCCCAAGACACCACATGCACACATACATAACACTTACATACTACTGTCTAAGATCACTGTTAGGTGGAATAGACGTTAAATTAAAGACGAACGAACGAATACACACACACACACACACACACACACACACACACCACACACACACACACACACACACACACCACACACACACGCCACGCACGCACGCACGCACACACACACACACACCACTCTCTCTCTCTCTCTCCTCTCTCTCTCTCTCACACACCACACACACACACACACACACCACACACACACCACACATCGGTAAGCAAACGCAGAGAGAGAGAGAGAGAGAGAGGGGGGGGGGCAGACAGACAGATTCACACAACACACACACACACACACAACACACACAACACACACACACACACACCACACCACACACCACACGCACGCACGCACCACGCACGCCCGCACGCACCACACACACACACACACACACACACACACAAGCGGGAGAGAGAAAGGAGAGAGAGGAGAGATAGAGAGAGAGAGAGAAGAAAACACACAGAGAGAGGAGAGAGAGAAGGAGAAGAGAGGAGAGAGATCAGAGAATTTGATATACTCTAAAGCAAAAGACCATTATTTTCATCAAGGGAAAGAGGAAGACTGATTGATCTTTAATATCCAAGGATGAAGATTTAGTCTCAGGCCTAGTCTGACAATTCATCCTTGTCACGTGCAGATTGAGCGGTTATAGAATATAAAAGGAGAGAAATGTTGAAAGAAAAACACAGAGAGAGGCAGAACAGACAAACGACAGATGGGCAGAACAGACACACAGACAGAAGACGGAAAAAATAGCATAGATGAGAACTACCGCTTTCTGACCAAACAAACTGTTATTCAACTTGAGATCTGGCTGCTGCCACTCTCTCTCGTCGCTCTCTTCTCTCGTCTCATCGCCTCTCTCTCGTCCATTCTCTCTCTCTCTCTATTAACCTGCAAAATGACAAGAGAATTAGTAACTCGCTCTGCTAGCTATGTTTCATTTCAAAAGCACTAAAACGAAGAGAGAGAGCTGTTGTCAGTTTAACACACAAATGGCAGAGTAATTTCAGGAAGAACATTTTGTTATGCAAATATTTTCTTTCCAACATATTCATTATATGCGCCGAGTGTCGTGTTTGTTCTGCCCCTATTTTGTTTCTTGGACCTCATTGCAGATAGGTCGGGTGGCCTTTGCAATGAAACTATGTGCGTTTTGAGTTTTGAGTTTCTCTCTCATCTCTCTCTCTCTCTGCTCTTATCTCTCCACTCTCTCATCTCTCTCTATCTCTGATTCTCACAACTCGCTGTCAGTCTCTCGCTCCCTCTCCTCCTCAACACTCCTCTCTTACTCTCTCTCTCTCGCCTTCTCTCTCTCCCCCTCCTCTCCTCCCTCCTTCTCGCCTCTCCTCCCCTCCTCTCCTCTCTCTCGTCTCCTCTCTCTCTCTCTCTCTCTCTGGCTCACCCTTTCTCTCTGTCTCTGTCCTCTGTCTGTCGTGTCCTGTTTTCGTCCGGCTCATCTGTCTTCTATCTGTCTGTGTTCTCCTCTCTGTGGTCACTGTTTTCTTCTTCTCTGTCTCTTCTCTGTCTTTTCTGGTGTCGGTCCCCTCTATCTGGTCTCTCTGTCCTGTCGGGTCTGTCTGTCTGTCTGTCTCCTCACTCTTCCTGTCTCCCTCCGTCCCCTCCATCCTCCTCTTCTTCTGTCTCTCGATCCCTCTCTTCTGTTCTCTCTCTCACCTCTTTGTCTCTTCTCTCGCCTCTCTTCATCTCCACCTCAATCATCTCGTCTCTCCCTCTCCCTCCCCCCCTCTCTCCCTTCCTCTCCTCTCTCTCTCTCCCGATCCTCTCTCGCCCTCCTTCTCTCCCTCCTCCCTCACCCCGCATCCCTCTCCCTCTCCCTCCCCTCGCCTCTCCTCTCTCCTTCTCCTCCCCTTTCCACAAAACAATCAAAAAGAAAAATCAAAAAAACACACCCCAGCCCCAGAATCCGTCTCCTCCTCTCTCTTTCGCCTCGCTCTCCCCTCCTCCACCTTCCTCTCATCCCTCTCTCCGCCCTCTCGCTCCCCTTCCCCCCACCGGCTCCTGCTGCCCCTCTCTCCCGCTCTCCCCCCCTCCTCCTCTCTTCCCTCTCCTCCTCTCACTCTCTCTCCACCTCCGGCTCCATCCTCTCAGCATCTCCCTCTCCTCTCTCTCCGCACCTTCTCTCTCCTCCGTCCCTCTCCTCTCATCACCCTACTCTCCAGCTTCCTCATCTCTCCTCTCTACCCTCTTCCTCCTCCTTCTCCCTCATCCTCCCTCCACTTCCTCACTCGTTCCCCTCTTCTCCTCTCCCTCCATCCCTCCTGGCTCCTCTCTCCTTCTCTCCATCACCCACCCTCCTCTCTCACTCTCGCTCTCCTCTCCCTCTCCCTCCCTCTCCTCGCTCTCATCTCTCCCCTCTCGCTCTCTCTACCGTCTCTCCTCTCCTCTCTCCCGTCGTCCGTCCCCTCTCATCTCTCTCTCCAAGACCCACAGGTCTGGGTTGGATCGATGGTGGCCACCAA
The DNA here is from genome assembly GCA_016801955.1 of Conus betulinus. Taxonomy (NCBI): domain Eukaryota; kingdom Metazoa; phylum Mollusca; class Gastropoda; order Neogastropoda; family Conidae; genus Conus; species Conus betulinus. The sequence goes on from JADBJO010000386.1 coordinate 29,718, forward strand.
TTCTCACCAGAACGTGCTGGTTGTGACTATTGTCCTTACAGAACCCACGGGGTTTCCTTCCCTGCCGGCCAGATGCAGGGGGTGGAAGTGTTGTGTGGTGTTGTGTGAGGGGTGGGGGAGAAAGAAAGATTCGCGGACGGAGCGGGGAGAAGGAGAGTGGGACAAAGAGGGTAAGGGGGGAAAGGAACGGGGATAAGGTGGAGGGGGAAAGGTTGTATAGTTTAGAAGGAGAACGGAGGAAGAGGGGCTCCCAGGAGCCCAGGATTTCAGGAACGGCAGTGCCACCCCATTCAACCAGGACGGGCCAGAATGTCCACGAGGAGGAGCAATTTAACACCTGCCACATAGCTGCTAAAGCTGCTAACTGCTATTGTCTTGTGTCTCTGTCCAGCCTGCGTGTTGCTGGTGGTTGGTGTTGTTAGGTGTTGTTCTTGTTGTTGTTGTTGTTGTATTGTTCTGTTGTCATTGTTGACACGAGCCACAACAAAACTGACCAGGATGCGCGGGGACAAAGCAACCGCACCTATAGTTTGCAGACTGGACAGGCGAGACGAAGACGCATCGTTTTTCTCTATGGGGTAAAACAAAAAACAACAGCACTCTAGTTTAGACTGGAGGCGAGACTCGAAACACTCCTCTCTCAGCATCGTGTTTCTTTTCTCCTCTGTCCCGTCTCTGTTCTCCTCTCTCTCTCTCTCTCTCTCTCGTCTCTCTCTCTCCTCTCTCTCCTCTCTCTCCTTCTCTCTCTCTCTCTCGTCTCTTCTCTCTCTCTCCTCTTCTTCGGGTTTCAGCCACAGTAGCGTTTTTAGTCTTTTAGTTCGGCCAAGACTTTCTGGTGTTGTGCTGTTGTTGTTGTTGTTTGGTGATTTTGCCTTTTTTCGTTTTTTCCTTTTTTTTTCTGTTCCTTCGTCCTGTTTTTCTATTTCTTTCTCTTCTTGTTTTTTTTGTGTTACTCTGCCTCGGCCTATTTTAAATTGTAGAAGCCTGTCCCCCCCGCCCCCCACCACCCCCCCCTCCCCCCATACGGTTGGGTAAGAAAAAGACGTCTCTTCGGGTAGTGGTCCTATGTCTGACAAACTGTCGAACACAATACATCTGCTCTTCTTTAGTTTTCAATAAGACACCTAGACAACTCGTTCAGGAAATTTAAAAATTTTGGAAAACTATCTGAATGACTCTTGCCGAACAATGTGGACACAACGAATCACGAATCACGAGACAAAACATGATGCGTTTTCGACCTGTGGGCCTTCTTCAGGCAAGAGAAACAACACTCAGGACAACGAAAATGAACGAGCAAATCACTGACCTTCGTCAAATTTGGCGCAAGGTGGGGTTTGAAATGAGCAATCACTTATCTTCGTCAAATTCGGCGCAAAATTGGGCGGAGTCATTTAAAATACTTTTAAAGATTTGTTTAGATTTCCCGATTCCGCCTGCAGTCGCCACAGGGTGCAACTAAATTTGTTCAGGAAGCCTACGCTGTCATTAATGTTTTATTGTGCAAACTGAACAGAAAAGTATGGTAATACTGATTCCCCCAAAAAATGCGTGGTAAAACGAAGACACGTCATTCAGTACCGTTAGAACTACATGAACTACCATACAAAGGACCAGCAATGTCAATGGAACCGAGGAGGTGTCATTGTCGCAGTAGTTTTCAAACCAGACCTAAAGATTGAAATTGAGCCTTCTGTGTAATCGCATGAAAAAGTATCTCCGCCTCTACCCCGCTATTCTGTGCAAAAGAGAGAAGTAAGAGACAGCCACATGAGCAGCAAGAAAGAGAAGAGAGATCCAGCATATAGAGAGACAGAACACATCACCTGCACCCCACAGACCAGAGACAACAAGAGGTGAGAAGCGAGAGAGCAGCACACATAGAGAGAGTACAGAGATGAGTGATCAGATACCCATAGATAAACTCAGCAGGAAGCCACCCCCTACCGTAGAACGAAGACCACAATCAATTCCCCCTCACCCGACCCCAGAGAGAATACGCCATACACAGATCCCCGAACAAGCGACACAGCACACCCCACCCCACCCCCCGCACACCCCCAAAAGGAACATCACAAAAATCTTCATTCACCACCCCCCCACTTCCCACCACGCCTCCCGCACACCCAGAAGAGGAGTTCTCGACCTGATTAGGAGTCAACCACTACGAGAGATGAGGTAACAAGAATCATGCAAAAGTGTTAGAAACCCACCCCCCCAAACAAAACCCACCCACACACCTCCACCCCCAAGAAACCCGACACTCCCACCAACGGAACATGAGGCAAGCAAGGCCGCAAGAGGAAACCACAGAAACACTAAAGAAAAGAGAAACCAAAAAACCCACAGCAAACCCAAATCAAACCCCCAGCGCACACGGTAGGGGTTAGATTAAAATGGTAAGAAGAGGATCAACATCGTTTGGAAAGGTGGGGGGGTGGGGGTGGGGGTGTATGGGGGTATGTTATGCAAAGTCGCCCGGGTTAGGGGGGTCCAGTGGTTATGTTGCAGCATCGTGAGGTAGAGGATGGGAGAGAGTGGGTAGGGCAGCGACGCGAGCGGGAAAGTCCCGTATTGTTAAGCTATCCATATGAAGCAGGTTTAGGAGCACGGCCAACACGGCACAATCACCCCACCACACACACATCCACCAGATGACTACGTAACTAAAATGAGAGGGTCCTCCATCGGTCAGTTTCAGGAAAACACTTCGAGGACTTTCTGAATGTCAGGTACTACAAAGAAGAGGGTGTGGCGGTTTGTTGTGTATTGGGTATATGCACGTACTACAGATAAAATGGTAGAATATGGTGTATTTGAGTTATAATTCTTGCGTTGTTTGGTTGATTCAAGGATCGAGTTCACCAGTCAGGACATGAATGTTACGGTTTGATAAGCCAATTACTAGAACAACGATCTGAAGTTTGGGCAGAGTCCCTCTAGGAATTTTAGTTGATAATCTGTGGACATTGTTGGTGCCTTCCCAACCAATCTTGTGCTTTATAGCCTTTGTTGTATTCTATACTCAGACTTAATGGAGAACTTGCATTTTTTGAGAGGTACGTTGATCGCTCAGCGGTTGTGTAGGATCTTTACAACGGTTTTGAGTGGTGTAATCCCCGGTGATCCGTTCTAATAGTAGGATTGGATTATGAGCTGAAAAGAGCTGTGCGTGACAGGCATGTCGAGGGAAGCTCGGGGGGTTTGGGATTCCTAGGGTGCGTTTGACGTAAAACTTTCTATGAAAACCAAGAATAGAAGTGGGCAATAGAAATAACAAAAAATGATCTGCCATATCGTAGTTTTTCACTGGGCTAATAGACGCAGGCCAAAGAATTTTATCTTTGGGTAGTAATAAAAGAGGCCTATCGAAAAAACCTTGTTAGGGAGCGTATTTTAACCTGTCCACTCTGTCCGTTTGTAGATTAGTCCCACCGGAAACACAAAAACCCTGTGGTTATGGAGTTTACTCTCCTTGTTTTCCTGAGTTGATGGAGACATAGATATATACGCGTACTTTAATATGTGTGGAGGGTAAACAAGCGGGAGACTGGTAATTTTTGGTAGTGTACATACCAAAAACAAAGAAGTCAAGTAACAAGATGTCCATCTGACCGAGGGTCATTGCGCATCTTGTAACGTGTGCAAGACTGAGGGAAATCAGAACGGATTGGGTATTATTGTTGTCCTCACAAAATTTCACAGGTTGATTAGATAAGGAAACAGCAGGGGGGGATGAATTGACTGGGGACCTAGATAGCGCCTGGGGGACCCAAATGAATTGGTTTGAAATGAACGAGAAAGTTGTATAATGTGACGCACATTGTTGCCTATTTGTGCATGTAGTAAAAGCTAGAGTGTGTGTGGGGAAGCCATACAATTTATTAGATTTCGGAAGGAAGAAGGTGAAGGGTCGTCCACCAAATGCTTTTTTAAAGAGACACATAGGCCCACAATAATCTGTGTGTGTTGACTAGAAAGCTACAAAATTTACAAAAAAAAAACCAAACATCACCAAATTGAGTAGTGCGGACACACAAGCATACAATGGAGAGGAAAACACAAAAGTCAACCCACACCCCAAGCCAAGTCATTGTAAACACGTGGAGCTGGGTCCAGGTGGTTACAAGGGTGTGATTTGGGTGTAGTTGTTTTCCGTAACGGATATGGAAAGAAGTAGATGGGGGAAGGGTAACAGAGTGCGAGAGATCCTCAAGTTAGCGGAAACTCTAAGAACTATCCGCACACGACCCATGGCTGATGGGAAGGAGCATACATATGAGAAATGTTCGGCGTATTGTAATTGAAACATCGGAAAAATATTTGTGTCGAGGCAGAGTGAAGATGTATGAACTAGCGGTAGTGCAGAGCGGAAGTTGAGATTGGCCGGCCAAGGCCATCACACCGGTCCGAGTACCGTACGTTGCGGTGCGGGGGGTGAAGATACGATAAACGGCAAACGTGAGTGGGAATAGTAAAGCAACGGAGTTGGAATAAAACGTGGCGCAAAACAAAAAATTGTTCAGTGTGAGGCGGTTGGATCTGATCACAGACGGAGCACGATATGGACAAAGTTGTTTACAGAAGGGGCAAGGTGGCAATACGACGGGATAGCGGCAAAAATGCGGTGTCGGACAGGCACAGATGGTCCATAGGTCGATCAGCAGAAAAATAAGCGACAAACAAATGTCGCAATTTCATGACACCAAGACATCTCAGCGTTGGTGTACCGTAATACGCTCCCATCAACAAAAAGTGGGCAAATTGGGGGGGCGGGGGGACAGAGGGGGCGTCAAATAGTTGGGTTTCTTGGCCGCTCCCTACTGAAATATTCATTAGTGAGACAACCGGTCATCGAAGTTGTATAACAGAATAAGGCCAGCGTCACCGAAGGAAACACCTGAACTGGTCAAAGGGAAAAACAAAAATATACTAAGAGCCTGCGCAACAGACGGAAACGTTGTGACAGACACGGTAAAAGAAAATCCTGTCGCACCACGAAGCGGGGGAGAGGGGGTTTGTGTCAATCAGAGAAAGGGGGTTTAAACCAAGTCCGACGGGACAAAAGACGGATGATTCAAGGATAAAGGGAACGGAAAAGAGAAAGAAGTGAGGTTGAGCCATCATGCAACCGATAACCAAATAAGGGGGGGAACTGAAAGCACCAGGTCATATAGGACGAAATGGGCGGGGGTGGGGAAAGTTGATAACTACACTTTATTTTTGGGGTGGGCCTAAAAGAAGAGGGGGAGGAATAGACAGGCTGGGGGAAAAATGGTCGCTACGGGAGAAACAAAAGGGGGGCAACAAAACAGACACTTACTGTAAGTAAAAAGCTAAAAAAGGGGCGGTGTTGTGCCGGAGGCCCAACAATGGAGCAAAAATGGTAGAGGCAAATGGCTTGGAGTCACATGAAGGGACGCTCGGTAAGGCCTGCTGAGGCAAAAAGACTGACATACAGGCACATTTCGTGTTGTGTCCTATCACCGATCCAGTCGAATGGTGAAAAAGTTGTCGGAACCCAGTACAAAATAAGGTGGTCCTTGACATAAGCGAGAGCTAAAAGGCAATCCCTTGGCATAGCAGTAACCTAAAACATTAGGCTAATCGATCACACAGTCAGGGTTGACTGCTTTGTCAGGTAGAAGTGTATCCGTGTAGACGCAGACCGCCACTAGGGATGGGCGGTTAGGCTTTTCATATAAGGATACTGACAGCCAAAACCCAAGTACCCGGGAGGGGGGGGGGATGATGCCTGGCTTAAGTGGGACTTCGTTGTGAAGCTAGTTTTCTGGTATGTAATACAATAGAGCCGCATACTTGGATGCGCGTGACACAAGATATCTTTTTGGATTGGACCAAATTAATAGACACGGGGGGGAAGGGTAAACAAAAAAGCTTGTGTCGACAAAGTGTGCAGACGACAATATGATTCAAGAGGAGCTAAGGTGATGCCCAAAGCAGTGGTGATGGATCTGAGGTCTTAGAATAACTGCATTGCTGAGATACACTAAGCAATCGCCCAGAATTAGAGGTAAACGTAGGTGCGGTGACATGGAGCGCATCGCTGGTTCTCTAAGTTTCAAATGCTCATGTCTTGGGTGGCAAGCAAGCCTCGGGGATGAATAAGGGAAGGAAGGACGATTGACACGTAGGGAAACCGTGAAAAGAAGTGTGTAGAGAGCTGGGACGCGGGAAAATGAGAGGCGGATAAACATGGAGCACAACAGGTGCTGTGGATATCTTCCCACCGTGTCGGGACACATGATGAAAAGGTAGTACCTACGCATCGTGGCTAAAAAGAGGGGGGGCCACACAAAAACAAGAAGAAAAAAACACACACAAACAAACAACGGGCGAAAATGGGTATCAGCTCAGTAAAAATGGTCCGTGGGGGACGACACCTCGGTAACCAGATATAATCTTGAATGGGCACAACGCAATTACTGAAATGAATACGTAAACACAAAATTGCAAACCGCGGGGCACAAAGATGAATTAGCACCGAATATAATTGAGACAAAAAGTAACAATAGCATAGATAACAGAAAAATGAGAAATGAAAAGTCTTAAGAACAGAAGGAAGCACGTAATACCCCCAACAACGCAAAATGCGGAAATTCGGAACCAAACACAACAGCAGCAAGAGGGGCCATAAAGCCACAACACTAATACACGGGCAAGTCACGCAAAAAAGTAGAGGGAAAAAACCGCACTTGTAACTCGAGCTGGGCGAACACGAGAAGAGAAGAGAGAGAAGAAATATGAAGACAGATCAGACGAGGCGAAACAACAAAAGAGAACGCACAGACCACAAGAGTGGGGTAGAGGGAAGAGTCGGGAAGAGAACGAAAAAAAGGGGGCCTGAAGGGGCGGGAGGAGAAAGGGGAAGAGAGTTTAGAAGAAGAATAAAGTTAAGAGAAGAGAGCCGACGGCGATTATAGTGTTTGATTTCAACATATAAGGGAGGGAATCGGTCGGAGCAAAACAAAACGAGCTCGGGGGCGCAAGCGGGTTTGTGAGGATGGATGGGATGGACGGCGTGGCGGGCAAGCCCAGGCTGTGGCGGGGGTAGGGGGTGGGTGTTGACAAAAATCAAGGGAGTGTGGGGTGGATGGGGGTTAGACGGTTGGGGCGACCTACAGGTAATATAATGGGTGGAACACTGAGACAAGGTATAAGATAGATTTGCATATCTCATGGTGTGGATGTATGGCAAAAGTAGTTGTTATTTTTTTTGTGGTAACAAAACATAAATCAGTCTGGTTTGCTCAATCGTGCTTTGTCCCTAGTCCTGCCTGTCTGACCTAGTTTTGTTTTTGTCTGTCTTGTCGCTGTCTGTCCCCCCCCCACCACACCCCCCACACCCACACACACACAACACACACATCTCTCTCCTCATTTTACTAAATATGGATAGATAGCTCCATCACCGTATCCCTTCTCACCAGGCCCCTGGTCGATGGCTGTTCCTGTTCCGACGACCCCCATCATGTCAGGGCCAGAAACAATCTGCAGGGGGCTGGACTGACAAGCGTGACCCGTGTCGGACAGCCGGTAATGCTGCAAAATGGCCACCGTGACGTCATCTCCCTCGGCCATAGTGATGGCCTATTAGTCACGCAGATCTAAAACAGCTGAAATGGGCTCCACCACCCATCCCACCCCCCCCCCCCCCCCGCCCACCGCCCCCCCTCCCCCCCCACCCCCTTCCAGTCCTTTACTTGTCCTGCCCCTCTTTTCATTGTGGCCACATACCGCAATTAGGATTTGACACTAAAATTCTATATAATCCATGCAAGCGTTTAGAGGGCCTACCATAAATTTGAGCCAGCATTTCAAGTTAAACTGATAATTGATGAAAAGAACAACTTCCCACCAATTCTCTCCCTTGTTTGGGGGGGGGGGGTCTTCTCCGACGAAATCACAATCTTCAAATACATGACCTTCCCCTTAGCTGACACACATTTCAGGCCTTTGCGCTCACCCCGTGACCCTATCTTTGCGCCAGCCCCCAAGAGCACAAAATAATCCCATTCTTTTGGTTTCAATTGACTGCTTGGGACTACCTGGCTTGTACCCTGGACGGCCATATGAAAGAAAATGAGGAGAATCAACTTTCAGACACAATAAAGAATCTCAAAACAATCCAGTTGCGCTAGTCTATTAATACTTGACTCCTTAGGCAAGGCTTAGCGCTTTAATTGTTGGAGTACAGCCACACACCTTCGCGTTGTTTTCTTAGCCTTTTTTCTTTTTTTTTCATTGGACGAAAGTTCACAGTGATGTCAGAAAATTATTATGAGAGCAAGTCATCCCCACCCCCACCCCCACCTCCTCCTCCCACCCACCCTCCTTTTCCACCTTCACCCATACCCATCATCTTTCCCACACATACCCTAAGTGTTTCAAACAGAAATTAACTACTGTTATATGATGATGGATATGACTACTATTCTATTCAAGTGTGTGTGTTGTGTGTGTGTGTGTGTGTGTGTGTGTGTGTGTGTGTGTGTGTTGTGTGTGTGTGTGTGTGTGTGTGTGTGGTTGTGTTGTGGTTTTCACTGTATTTGTATTCATCTCTCTGTTTTTTGACAGCTTTGTTCTCTGTCCCTGTCTGTATCTCTGCCTGTATTTATCTTGTATGTCTGCCTGTCTTTCATGTGTGTCGTATGCCTCTCTCTTCCTTCTCTTCTAGGAAAATATCCTGGGGGGGCGGGGGGGGGGGGGTTACATTCTGCGTTTGCCTTTGTCTCACTACATCTGAAAGTTTCTTTCCCTGTGCCTGTCTCTGTGTCTCTGCCTTCTGATGCCTGTCGTTCTGTCTCTCTCTCTGTCGTCCTTGAGGCCAGCGTCTCTTCCATTATGCTGGTGTGAACAAATATCCGGGGCCGGAATAGTCTAGTCGAGAGCACCGGACCTCGTAATCCAAGGGTTGCCGGTTCGAAAATCGTCGGGCCGTTTCGGTACAGAAGGATTTTTTCCCTCGGAGTTAACATTACTTCTGACTCCATTTTCCATACAGTCCTTCGAATGAGACTATAAACCGAAGTTCCGTGTGTGAACGTACGCATAACATCTTGCACACACGTAAAATCCCAACACCAACTTTTAGAAGAGAAGGCCAGTTTAGAGCCGTTGATATGGAAGACACGATACACGTAGCATGCACCTTCCCCGAAGTTGGAGTATGGCTGCCTGCCTTAATGGCAGGATAAAAAGCGGTCATACACACAAAACTCCACTCCCTTTGTTGGGTAGATGGGATAATAATCTTTGCCTTTCTATACAGAAGTGTCCGCAGGAGTTTCAAAAACCTGCGTACGCGAAAAAAAAAAGAAAGAAAAAATATCCTGCTTTCAGTTGATGTTGGCCAGCTGTCTCTCTATACCTGAAAGTTTCTTTCTCTGTGCCTTGTCTCTGTCTCTGACAGTTGGTGTCTGTCTGTCTGTCTCTCTGTCTGTCTCTGTCTGCATGTCTGTCTGTTTTCTTTTGCAATCTGCCTCTTTAACTCTTTACCAGTTGGCTCCCTTGATACTGGATGTCTACTCATTGGACTACTACACCCTCGGAATTTATCCTTTTTTTTTTTTTTTTTTTTTTTTGTTACCTTTTCAGCAAATACAAAATGTTTTCTGTTGTTAGACTCCGCAGACTTCGATGAAAGACTTTTACTTACACCTGAATATGTAATATTACACATTTTCATGCATAGATTTTATTTCATAACAATAAACCCATGTCTGTTAAAAAAACAAAACTGATATATCCGAACTGGTATTAATCGCCTTGGTATATGAAAATAATTTCATATTCATAGTTACAGTGTGTGTGTGTATATCTCTCTGCATCTCGTAGTTTCGTTCTCTGTGTTCTTCTCTCTTTTTTCTCTGTCTGTCTTAGCATTGTCTGTCTGTCTGTCTGTTTTTCATAGTCACTATATGTTTGTCTATATCTCTCTGCATCTCATAGTTTCGTTCTCTGTGTCTTTCTCTTTTTCTCTGTTTGTCTTAGTATTGTCTGTCTGTGTATCTGTCTGTTGTTCATAGTCACTATATGTTTGTCTATATCTCTCTGGGTCTGATAGTTTCGTTCTCTGTGTCTTTCTCTTTTTCTCTGTCTGTCTTAGCATTGTCTGTCTGTCTCTGTTGTTTTTCATAGTCATTGTGTGTATTTCTATATCTCTCTGTGTCTGATAGTTTCGTTCTCTGAGTCTTTCTCTTTTCCTCTGTCTGTCTCAACATTGTCTGTCTCTGTCTGTTTCGTGATCAGCCTCTCTCATC
>JADBJO010000386.1:47500-62500 GCA_016801955.1 Conus betulinus
CACCTTGCTTGTCGGATGTGAGGCTTGACAGGCAAATGGCACCGTTGTCGCCGGAGTTGTGGTCACGATTTCCATATACTTCAATAGAAATCGTCGAATAGGGCTCACCGAATATGTCAGTATTAAGTAAGATTCACATTTTTTAGATAGACAGGAAAAAGCCAAGAGAAGAGAGAGAGAGTGAAAGAAAGGGAGTGAGAATCATTTAGAGACAGACAGAGAAAGACAACGAGAAAGAGACAGAGAGAGACAGAGGCAGTGGGGGAGAGAGATAGAGAGACAGAGAAGAGACAGAGAGAGGAGGAGAGAAAGAGGGGGGGGGGGGGGGGGGGACGGAAGCAGAGACAAACAGAGAGAGAAGAGAGGGAGGGGAGGAGATATAGTGAGAGACAGAAGAGGTAGAGAGCGATAATGAAAGCGAAGAGAGGATGGAGGGAATGAATTAAGAGAGACAGACAGACAGACAAGACGGGGGGTGAGTGGGGGGGGGGAGACAGACAGACAGACTGAGAGAGAACAGGCAGACAGACAGAGACAGACAAACAGACGAGGAAGGTAGAGAGAAAGGGATAGAAGAGAGCGAGGAGGGAGGGAGAGAACGAAACAGGAGAGAGAGAGAGAGGAGAGAGAGAGAGAGAGAGAGAGAGAGACGAGAGAGAGAGAGAGAGAGAGAGAGAGAGGAGAGAGAGAGAGAGAGAGAGAGAGAGAGAATGGAGTAGAGAAAGAGTGTGAGACAGAGAGGGCTGATGAAGAGAAACATTCATTCATACAGAAAGAGAGAAAAACATTCGTCAATAGAAACAGAGACACAAAGAGAAGAGGGGAAGAGACACAGGGAGAGACAAGAAGAAGGAAGAGGAGGAGGAGGAGGAGAGAGGAGGAGGAGAGAGAGAGGAGAGAGAGAGAGAGAGAGAGAGAGAGAGAGAGAGAGAGAGAGAGAGAGAGATTCGTGTGCTCGCAGACAGAGAGAGAGAGAGAGAGAGAGAGAGAGAGAGAGAGAGAGAGAGATTCGTGTGCACGCAGACACACAGACACACAGACACAGACACACAGACACAGACACACACCGACACACCGACACACACATACACACACACACACACACACACACACACACACACACACACACACACACACACACACACACACACACACACACTCCACCCCACCTCTGCCTCCCAACACGTCTTCTTCTTCTTCTTCTTCTTCTTCTTCTTCTCTTCTTCTTCTTCTTCTTCTTCTTCTTCTTCTTCTTCTTTCTTCTTCTTCTTCAGTTTAACATCTTCCCACCAAAAGTGATATCAGACGATGTGTGTGAGTGAGTGTGTGTGTATTCATGCGTATGTGCGCGCGCGTGTGTGTGTGTGTCTGTGTCTGAGCCTGTGTGTATGTATGTCTGTTTGTGTCTGTGTGTGTGTATGTGTGTGTGTTGTCTGTGTCTGAGGGGAGAGAGAGAGAGAGAGCGAGAGAGAGAAAGACTGACATAAAGGGGAGGAAGAGATGGGGGGGGGGGGGGGGGTACAAGCGAGAACGAAGGAAGGAATGAGAAACAGGAGGGGTGGGGAATTAAGTGAAGCATTCAATCATACAGAGACAGAGAGAGAAAGAGAGACAGAGAGACAGAGAAAACAGTTATTTATACACACAAAGAGATAGAGAGAGAGGGAGAGAGAGAGGGGGGAAGGGTTGGGAGAGGGAGAGAGAGAAAAGAGAGAGACACGGAGAGATAGACCCAAAGAAAGACAGAGAGAGAGACAAGAGACAGAAAAAAAAGCATTCATTCATACAGCATTCATACACACACAGAGAGAGAGAGAGAGAGAGAGAGAGAGAGAGAGAGAGAGAGAGAGAGAGAGAGAGAGAGAGAGAGCTCTGTCGTGTGTCTCGGGCTAGTCGATGAGTCGAACCCTACGTCTGATGCTTCTCCGTCGGAAACGTGTGCAACCAGCCAAGCCAGTCAATGCTTGCGTCATCATATCACGCTTGCTGCTTTACTCCTTAAGCTCTGTCCTCTTCAAATCAGCCAACTACAGCCCCCCTCCCACTCCACCCCCATCCCACCCCCACCCCCACCCCCCACCCAACCCCACCCCAATCCACCCCACCCCTGCCTCCCAACACCTCGTCTACTCTCCATTTTCTCTCACCTTTCTGACTCGTTTGTCGTACTCTCCTCTCTCTCTCTCTCTCTCTCTCTCCTCTCTCTCTCTCTCTCTCTCTCTCTCTCTCTCTCTCTCTCTCTCTCTCTCTCTCTCTCTCTCTCTCTCTCTCTCTCTCTCTCTCTCTCTCTCTCTCTGTATTGATCTGCAGCCGGTGCCACAGTCTGTCAAGGATGCCAAAGCAGACGGAGTCGAAAAGTCTCAAACCCGGCATTAAAAGCACTGCTGCCCTTCCTGTTATGGCACGCCACTGAGATCAAAAGGGTGAAATAGTTCCTCTTTGTCTGCTGGTTGAGTATTCTACGGATTGTTTCAACTTTCTCATTTTCTTGTAAGTGCGTATAACATTAACAAGCGATCACAGAGGTTATTTGGGGATCCATGTTCGCTTGGGCAAACGAGATGTATATGATCATCGGTTGTTATGATTATAGGACATAAATGCTTTAAAGTGAAAATTAGGGATTCGTTAATTGATATTTTTTTTTGTCATCGAATATTAGAATTTGGTAAATTCCTCTTAACATACACATAAGAGATAGAGTTCAAATCATCCCTATGACACAAATGAACCGCCAGATTCGTCATAACTACACTTCATGTACGGAGCAAATAGCTGCCCAAAACTACACGTTCTCTCTCTCTCTCTCTCTCTCTCTCTCTCTCTCTCTCTCTCTCTCTCTCTCTCTCTCTCTCTCTCTGCCCCCACAACCCCGTCCGTGTCAAGTGATTAGAAACAACATAAACTGAATTATTTTTTCTCTCTCTCTCTCTCTCTCTCTCTCTCTCTCTCTCTCTCCTCTCTCTCTCCTCTCTCTCTCTCTCTCTCTCTTCTCTCTCTTGCATAAAGGGCATGCACATAATATGAAGCCACTACGAAGACATTTTCCCCTAAAGAAAAGGGACTTCAATTTTTTTTTTTAAAGAAGAAAAAAAAACAACAGAAAAAGGTCATTTTCGATTCTGCAGTCCTTTCCCCTGTAACGTGGTGAAACTGCCCCCCTTCCCAGTGTAACTCCCGGGTGTCAGTCTCACTCTGTCCCAGATTAACTCCCGGGAGTTCATCTGGGTTTGCGCCAAATCAGCCCCCCAACAGGATTAGAACAGCCCCCCCCCCCCCCCCCCCCCCCCCCCCCCCCCAGCGAGTTAATTTGGAATTGGCCCAAAACAGCCCCTCCCTTGAGGAGTTAAACTGGACCTGGCCCAGAACAGCCCTCTAAGACATCTGGGGAATTAATCTGGCACCGGACTGGAACAGCCACCCACTGGAGGGTCGAACTAAATTGGCCCAGAACAGCCCCCTCCCCCTCCTGGAGAGTTAAAACTGGCCCTGCACAAAAACCCCAGCCCCCCCCCCCCCCCCCCCCCCCCCCCCCCCCCCCCCCCCCCCCCCCCCGCTCTCCCCCTCCTGGGAGTTAATCTGGCACCAGCCCAGAACAGCCCTCCAGGAGAGTTAAACTAGACAAGTCCCAGAACAGCCCCCTCCACCCTCCTGGGAAGTTAATCTGGCACCGGCCCAAAACAGCCCCCCCTAGAGAGTTAAACTAGACATGGCCCTGGAACAGCCCCAGCCCCCCCCCCCCCCCTCTTCCTGGGGAGTTAATCTGGCTCCAGCCTGGTACAGGCCTCCCTGGAGAATTAAACTGGCCCTGGCGCAAAACAGTCCCGCCCCCCCCCCCCCCCCCCTCGGGAGTTAATCTGGCACCAGCCCAGAACAGCCCCTCTGGAGAGTTAAACTGCACCTGTCCCAGAACAGAGCCCCCCTCCAGGGAGAGTTAATCTGGCACCGTCATGGAACAGCCCCCCCCCCCCCCCCCCCCCCCCCCCCCCCCCCCAACTAGACAAGGCCCCAGAACAGCCCTCTCCCCCTCCTGCGCGAGTTAATCCTGAACTGGCCCAAAACAGCCCCCCTAGAGAGTTTAAACTGGACGTGCCCTAGAACAGTTAATCTGGCTCCAGCCTGGTACAGGTCCCCCTGGAGAGAGTTAAACTGGCCCTGGCACACAAAACAGCCCCCTCCCCCCTCTACTGAGGAGTTAATCTGGCAACAGCCCCCCCCCCCCCCCCTCTGGAGAGTTAAACTGCACCCTGTCCTAGAACAGCCCCCCTCCAGGGAAGTTAATCTGACACCCGTCATGGACCCCCCAGCCCACCCCCCCCCCCTTCTGGAGAGTTAAACTAGACAAGCCCTACAAGGCCTACAGCCCCCTTCCCCTCCTGGGGGGAGTTAATCTGGCACCGGCCCAAAAGAGCGCGCCCCCCCCCCCCCCCCCCAGAGAGTTAAACTGGACTGGACCAGGCTTAGAGCAGCCCTGGCCCCACCCCCCCCCCCCCCCTCTCCTGGGGAGTTAATCTGGCACCAGCCCAGAACAGCTCCCTCTGGAGAGTTAAATGCACCTGTCCTAAAACAGCCCTCCTCCAGGGGAGTTAATCTGGCACCGTCATGGAACAACCCCCTGGAGAGTTAGTTAAACTAGACAAGGCCCAGAACAACCCTCCATCTTGGGGAGTTAATCTGGCACTAGACCAGAACAGCCCTACTGGAGCGTTAAACTGAACCTAATCTAGAACATCCCACCCCCATCCTGGAGAGTAAATCTGGCACCAGCCCAGAACAGCCACCCTCCCCCCCCCCCCCCCCGTGAGTTAAACTGGACCTAGCCCAGAACAGGCCAGCCGCCCCCCCCCCCCCCTCTCTCCCCACTGGAGGGTTTATCTGGCACCAGCCGGAAACAGCCTTCTGGAGAGTAAAACTGGACCTGGCCCAGAACAAACCTCCTCCTGGGGAGTTAATTTTGCAACAGCCTAAAACATTTCCCCTGGAAAGTAAACTGGATCCGGCTCAGAACAGCCCCCCCCCCCCCCCCCCCCCCCCCCCCCCCCCCCCTTTGCACCAGCCCCCCAAAACAGCCTCACCCCCCCCCCACAGAGAGTTAAACTAGACTGTACCAAAACAGCCCCATAGAGAGTTAAACTGGAACTGGCCAAAATAGCCCCCCACCTGGGGAGTTAATCTGGTACTAGCCCAGAACAGGCCCCCTAGAGAGTTTATCTGGACCGGCCCAGAACAGCCCCCCTCCTGGGTAGTGAATCTGGCACTAGCCCCAAACAGCCCCCTAGAGAGTTAAACTGGATCTACCCCAAAACAGCCCCCCCACCTGAGGAGTTAATCTGGCACCAGCCCAGAACAGCCCCCTGGAGATTTAAACTGGGACATGCTCCAAAACAGCCCCACACCTGGGGAGTTAATCTGGCACCAGCCCAGAACAGCCCTCCTGGAGTGTTAGCTGACCCAGTGTAACACACCCCAAAAGTACTCCCCGCCAGAAGTACTCCCGGGAGTACTTCTGGGCCCGCGCGCCAGAATGACTCCTAGGACTCCTTCTGGGGGACAGTACCTCCCCTCCCCTTGACCCCAGAGTACTACTCCCCCCTATTGACAACTTTGCAATAAAATGTTTGTTTTGTGTAACTATCTTATAGCGATGATTCCTTTAGACAGGGGAGTACTTTTGGTACCAGTCCCAAACTGACCCCCGATCCCCACCCCTACCCCACCCTCCCCCCCCCCCCCCCCCCCCCCCCTCTGCACCAAAATGACTCCCGGGAGTACGTCTGGGCCCAGCTCAAATGTACTCCCAAGTAAGTAAACTTTGGCGCGGCTCCAGATGTACTCCCCCCTAAAGTTGATTCAGAGAATATTTCATTGTTGATTCAGGTAGATGTCCATGTATGAGTTTATGTTCATGTATGAGTTTCTAACCAGTAGGTAACAAACCTGAAACACATATGCAAAGATATGCAAGGGAGTGTGTGGGGGGGGGGGGGGGGGGGGGTACTTCTGTGACCGGCCCAGAAGTTCTCACCCTAAAGTTGAATCAGTCTATATGACAATGTTGATTTAGATACAATGTCCATGTGTGAGCTTATGACCAGTTAAAAAAAACAACCCTGAACACATTAATAAAGGAGATTTGCAAGGGATGGAACGTGGAGGGTACTTCTGGGACCGGCCTAGAAGTACTCCCCCTAAAGTTGATTCAGACTCATTTTTAATGTTTATTCAGATAAAATGTCCATGTGTGAGTTTTTGGGCCAGTAATAACAACCCTCAACACATCAATAAAGGAGATCTGCAAGGGGGTACTTCTGGGGCCAGGAGTACTCTCCCTAAAGTAGATTCAGACTATACTTTCATGTTGATTGAGATAGAATGTCCATGTGTGAGTTTATGACCAGTAAATAGCAACCCTGAACACATTAAAGGAGATATGCAAGGGAGATACTTCTGGGACCGGCCCATAGTACTCTCCCTAAGGTTAATTCAGACTGGTTTTCAATGTTGATTCAGTCAGACTGTCAATGTGTGAGCTTATGACCAGTAAATACCAATCCTGACACATTAATAAAGGAAATATGCAAGGGGGTACTTCTGGGATAGGCCCAGAAGTACTCCCCCTAAAGTTGATTCAGACTCGTTTTTCAATGTTGATTCAGTAGAATGTCCATGTGTGAGCTTATGATCATTAAATAACAACCCTGAGCACATTGATAAAGGAGAGATTCAAGGGGGGGGGGGGGGGGTACTTTTGGGACTGGCCCAGAACGACTCCCCCTAAAGTTGATTCAGACTATATTTCAATGTTGATTCAGATAGAATGTCCATGTATGAGTTTATGACTAGTAAATAACAACCCTGAACACATTAATAAAGGAGATAAGCGAGGGGGGGGTACTTTTTTGGGACTGGCCCAGAACAAACTCCCCCTAAAGTTGATTCAGACTATATTTCAATGTTGATTCAGGTAGAATGTCCATGTATGAGTTTATGGCCAGCAAATAACAACCCTGAACACATCAATATAAAGGAGATATGCAAGGGGGGTACTTCTGGGATCGGCCCAAAAGTACTCCCCCTAAAGTTGATTCAGACTAGTTTTCAATGTTGATTTAGGTAGAATGTCCATGTGTGAGTTTATGACCAGTGAATAGCAACCCTGAACACACATTAATAAAGGAGATATGCGAGGGGGGGGTACTTCTGGGACTGGTCCACAAGTACTCCCCCTCAAGTTGATTCAGACTATATTTAAATGTTGATTCAGATAGAATGTGCATGTATGACTTTATGACTAATAAAAATAACAACCCTCAACACCTTAACGGAGATATGCCGGGGGGGGGGGGGGGGGGGGGGGGGAGGAGGGATACCTCTGGGACCGGCCCAGAATGACTCCCGGGAGTATTTTATGAAAACAGGGGGTCCATTTTTTACCCACCCAGATGTACTCTTGGGAGTCATTCAGGGCGCGGACACAGTAGTACTCGCTAGGAGTCTCTTCTGGGCCAGGTCCAGTTTAACTTTCGGGGGATGGGGAGGGGGGGGGGGAGCTGTTCTGGGCCAGTTCTAGATTAATCCCTAGGAAGGAGTCTCTTCTGGGCCAGGTCCAGTTTAATCGGGGGATGGGGAGGGGGGGAGCTGTTCTGGGCCAGTTCTAGATTAATCCCTAGGAAGGAGGTCTGCTTTTGGCCAGGTCCAGTTTAACTCTCGGGGGATGGGGAGGGGGGGGGCTGGGGGGCCAGTTCTAGATTAATCCCCAGGAAGGAGGCTGCTTTTGGCCAGGTCCAGTTTAACTCTCTAGGGGGGGGGGGGGGACTGTTCCGGGCCAGTAAATAACAACCCTCAACACATCAATAAAGGAGGGGGGAGACGGAAGGGATGGGGGGGTGTGGTAGAGTGGAGCTAACTGGGACTGTGGTGGGATGGAAAGAGAAGGGACAGGCAAAAACGATAACTGCGCGAAATATTCAAACATCTCAACAAACCAAAAAGCTATGGCGTGAGATTATGGAGGACGAATTAGCTATCATGTCTTATTAAATATTCAACCACATAGATGCAAGACGCAAGCAGATGATTTTTTGACATCCATTAGAAAAAAAGTTTAAATGCTGTAATGCATATAAAACTTTAGGCATTTGCTTTCCGGCTTTTCCTTGCATGGAAAGTCAACTTTGACACGGTGTGGCATGTTTGTACGTATGTCCGGGTGAATACAGCAGTAACCGATAGTGAACATTTAACGGGCAAAAATGTTGTTCTCACAGAAATAGAGAGAGACAGAGGGAGAGAGAGAGAGAGAGATAGAGACAGAGAGAGAGAGAGAGAGAGAGAGAGAGAGAGAGAGAGAGACGGAGACAGAGAGAGAGGGGGGGGGGAGACAGACAGTAACGGGACAACAACAGAAAAGAGATGGGGGGGGGGGGGGGGGGGGGGGGGGGGAGGAGGACAGGAAGCAACGGAGACATAGCTCATTTTTTGTGTCCAGATGATTTGTTCGCTGGAACACAACTGCATTAGCATGTGGCTGATTTTTTAAAATGTCTTCCACCTCACGAATCAACTTCCGCTTGTTCCCGCCTATTAAAAGGAACTTCCGGTGGCCGCAGACCAAAACATGGCGTACCGATTTGAAGGGGGGGGGGGTGGAGAGTAAATGAGAAGGAGAGAGACAGACAGACAGACAGAGACAGAGACAGAGAGGAACAATTTCAAATTAGGACATGGAGGCAAAAAGACAGACAGACAGAGACAGAGTGGATGCAATTTGAAATTAGGACATGGAGGCAGAGAGAGAGAGAGAGAGAGAGAGAGAGAGAGAGAGAGAGAGAGAGAGAGAGAGAGAGAGAGACGAGAGAGCTTTTTTTTAACTGAGATAATCAATTCGAATCTTTAATCAAATAACTGACAAGTATAGTCAAGAGCATTGATAGTTAGTTAGTTAGAGTTTGTGTGTGTGTGTGTGTGTGTGTGAGAGTGTGTGTGAAGTGTTGTTAGTGCGTGCGTGCGTGCGTGCGTGCGTGTGTGTGTGTGTGTGTGTGTGTGTGGTGTGTGTGTGTCGTGTGTCTGTGTGTGTGTGTGTGTGTGTGTGTGTGTGTAGTGTGAGTGTGTGTGTGTGTAGTTAGTGTGTGTGTGTGTGTGTGTGTGTGTGTGTGTGTGTGTGTGTGTGTGTGTGTGTGTGTGTGTGTGTGTGTGTGTGTGTGTGTGTGTGTGTGTGTCTGTGTGTGTGTGTGTGTGTGTGTGTGTGTGTGTGTGTGTGTGTGTGTGTGTGTGTGTGTGTGTGTGTGTGGTGGTGTGCGTGCGTGTGTGTGTGTGTGTGTGTGTGTGTGTGTGTGTGTGTGTGTGTGGGTGTGTGGTGTGTGTGGGTGTGTGGGTGTGTAAAGGGTGTGTGTGTGTGAATCCGAATGGAGAAGGGGAAACCGTGGGGGCTGAGGTGAAGGGAAGGGGTTTGGAATGGAATGGAGAAGGGGAAACCGTGGGGGCTGAGGTAAAGGGGGAGGGGTTTGGAATGGAATGGAGAAGGGAAACCGTGGGGGATTGAGGTAAAGGGGGAGGGGTTTGGAATGGAATGGAGAAGGGGAAACCGTGGGGGATTGAGGTAAAGGGGGAGGGGTTTGGAATGGAATGGAGAAGGGGGAAACCGTGGGGGATTGAGGTAAAGGGGAGGGGTTCTGGAATGGAATGGAGAAGGGGAAACCGTGGGGGATTGAGGTGAAGAGAAGGGGTTTGGAATGTGAGAATGGAGAATGGGGGGGAAAGCGTGGGGAAGTGAGGAGAAAGGGGGAGGGGTCTGGAATGGAATGGAGAATGGAGGGGGGGAAACCGTGGGGGGGTTGAGGTGAAGAGAAGGGGTTTGGAGTGGAATGGAGAAGGGGAAAGCGTGGGGAAGGGAGGAGAAGGGGGAGGGGTTTGGAATGGAATGGAGAAGGGGAAAGCGTGGGGAAGTGAGGTGAAAGGGGAGGGGTTTGGGATGGAAATGGAGAAGGGGAAAGCGTGGGGAAGTGAGGAGAAGCGTGGGGGGGAGGGGTTTGGAATGGAATGGAGAAGGGGAAAGCGTGGGGAAGTGAGGTGAAGGGGGAGGGGTTTGGAATGGAATGGAGAAGGGGAAAGCGTGGGGAAGTGAGGAGAAGGGGGGGGGTTTGGAATGGAATGGAGAAGGGGGAGACGTGGGGGCCTGAGGTGAAAGGGGAGGGATTTGGAGTGTGGAAAAGAGGGCTGTTCATAGTTAATGTTTCGATTTGTTGTTGTTGTCGTCGTCGTCGTCATCATCGTCGTCTTTGGAATTCTGCTGTGCTCCATACGGACAACGTGTCCTGTCCGTCGGAGCTGGCCTTTGATGAGTATACACTCAATGCAGGGTGGGGCCACACTTCTGTACCTTTAGGTTGGATACTCTGTCTTGCCATTTGATGCTGCAGTGTATTTACAATACAAAACAAACAAATAACTTTTCAACAACATGTTTTCATCAGACCTAAAAACTAAAACCTTGTTTTGTGCCTTGATTTGCATTCTGGCCTATGTTGACGACAGGGACCAAGCGAGTGGAATTCGTATCGTATCTGGGATACTGATCCTGTTTGCCAGAAGAAGCGGAAGAAACAACTCTGAAACACTATTTGCAAAAAATACGTTTTAGCAATGTTTTATAAATGTTAGCATGTGTAAGGTAATAACTGTAACTGGTTACAATAAGTGCAGAAATGTCAGGTTTGTCATAAACGCGCACGCATAACTGCGCGCGCGTTACAACACACACACACACACACACACACACACACACACACACGCGCACGCACGCACGCGCACGCACGCACGCACGCACACACACACACACACACACACACACACACACACACACACACACACACGCACGCACACCACACACACACACACACACACACACACACACACACACACACACACACACACTTGTTTGCCTTTGAAAATGGTATTGTAATTTTTCTCCGTTGTACACTATATTTGTTTTGTTTTTTTTTTTTTTTTTCCTTTTATGAAGGCAGTATGTGAAAAAATAAGCTTGACAGCATAATCTTCAACCCTCAATAAAGATCATTTTGACTTGACTTCTCTCTCTCTCTCTCTCTCTCTCTCTCTCTCTCTCTCTCTCTCTCTCTCTCTCTCTCTCTCTCTCTCTCTCTCTCACACACACACACACACACACACACACACACACACACACACACACACACACACACACACACACAGCCCAGACAGTGATTACATCAACTCACTTTGCAACGCACGTGAGCCAATAAAGGAGAAGAAAAAGGCAAGGCAAGTTAAACTTTAAACTTTACTCGTTAACAGTCCCCAAAAGAGGGCTGTCTGAACCGCCGTCAAAGTCAGTACTAGACTGGAAACTCATTTCTCAACGATTGTACTCCCGTCAGGAAAACATGGTCGGCAGGGACACTATCGTGACTCTTTTCCACTTGGCACCGGTGCCAAGACTGCTTTTCAGTGTGCCAAACTCAGTATTGGCCTCTCTTTGCAAAGCCTGTCCCTCATCATTGCGCACAGCGATCTTTCTTTCTTGCTTGCTTGTTTTATTTCACTCTGTCCAAACTTTCACGCATTGTTACTAGCACTTGCTCCCGCACTGTTCAACACCCCCGCTCCCCTCATACATAAGTCAGTACCAACCCGTCTCGGTCACAGTTCAAATATTGCTTTTTTCTTTTCTTTTCTTTCTTTTCTTTTCTTTCCTTTTCTTTTCTTTCCTTTTCTTTCTTTCTTCTTCCTTCCTTCCTTTCTTTCTTTCTTCCTTCTCTTTTCTTTCTTTCTTTCTTTTTCTTCTTTTTCTTTCTTTTTCTTTTTTCTTTTTTTTTCTTTCTTTCTTTTCTGTTCTTTCTTTCTTTTTTTTCTTTCTTTTTTTCTTTCTTTCTTTCTTCTTTCTTTCTTTCTTTTTTTTTCTTTCTTTATTTTCCTTTTCTTTGTTTTTTTTTCTTTCTTTCTTTTCTTTTCTTTTCTTTTTTTCTTTTTTTTCTTCTTTCCTTTTTTTTTCATCCTTTTTCATCCCTGTCCGAACTGCTGTCAAGCCTTCTCGAAGCCTCTTCTCCCACATCGTTTATCTTGACTGTCCCTGTACATGCCCCCCCCACCCACGCTTGTCTGTCATAATCCAAGCCTTTCTCTCTTTGTTTTCTTCTTTCTTTTACTTTTTCTTCCTTCCTTATTTGTTTTCTTTCTGAACCTTGGGCTACACTGGAATGTTGGATCCCTCTAGTCTTTTAATTCTTGTTTTCATTGTTCGGCCAGTCTTATCTTGATCTGATATTATGGTAACCCAGTACATTCACGTAAAAGTTCCGTTTTTTTTTTTTTTTTTTTTTCCGTTTTTTTTTGTTTGTTTGTTTTAAATTTACTTTTATCTAACAGAGTCATCTATGCTTCAGATTGAGTCAGTAATGTCTGTTGTCGATCGGGTGTTTTGATAGTGCAGTAGCAAAAGTGTCTTGGAAAGGCAAAAGTCCTGCAATGTCGTCGTCGTCATCCTCATCATCATCCTCATCCTCATCCTCATCATCATCATCATCATCATCATCATCATCAAATCTTCTCCTTCTTCTCCTTCTTCTTCTTCTTTTTTTCTTCTTCTTCTTCTTCTTCTTCTTCTTCTTCTTTCTTCATTGTTAATAGTATTATCATTACTATCATTATTGCGTTATCATTATCATTAATATTGTCATTATTTTCATAATTGTTTTATTTCATTATCATTATTGTCATCGTCATCATCACCATCACCATCATTATTATTACTGTTATCATTATTATTGTGGTGGTGGTGGTGGTGGGTGTGGTGGTTGTTAGTGTTATATTACTGTTATCATTTATCATATCGCTCTTTCCATCGTAACAGCAGAAACAGCAGTGGCTTATGCTTAACTATATATACACCCCCCCCCCCCCCCCCCCCCCCCCCCCCCCCCCCCCCCCCCCCCCCCCCCCCCCCCCCCCCCCCACTCCCGACTGATTTAGCTTCTCTTTGAGCAGTGCATTTAGTGGCTCACAAATCCTATGCCTACATCAGGGATTTGGTCTTGCCATTTGATGTTCAGTATCTTCCTCAAGCAGCGCATATGAAAACTGTTCAGTCTTCTTTCTTGAATGAATGTAATGTTTAAATTTCACTTCCCTAAAGAAAAATTGTGAGTACACGCGCCTGATAGGTCAAAATCTTGGTCTATTGCAAGCTTGTTATTTTCACAGAACCTTTCGTTTTGTTTCCCGAATGATGTTGCGCTCAGTTCATCATCAAGAGATACAGTACCAGATATTGTTAATCCAAGGTAGACATACTTTTCAAATGTATTCAGTATGTTTCTATTCAGTTGGACGGCTGGAGTTGAATCTGTCCATTGACCTACTACCTCAGTCTTCTTGACACTGATAGTCAGTGTTGAAAAGCTCACAACTTGTGGCAAGAGTATCCATCAGCCTTTAAAGCTAACGTTTTGCAGTGGGCAGTTAAGCAAAGCATCACCAGCAAAGAGAAGTTCTCGAGTCAAAACAAGTCGTCGGTTGTTTTGACCTAAGTCTTTTCAGGTTGAAGAGAGAGCTGTATGATCTAATTCTGATGTAAATTCCATTTTCATCTTCTTCGAATGCATGATGAAGAATTGTAGCAATAAATATTCCAAAAAGGGTAGGGAACAGAACACATCCTTGTTTGACTCTCACTCTTTACTTAAAAGTAGTCTGATGTGCTCCCTTAAACTGGATGCAAGCATTCATGTCTTCGTGGATAGAGATGATCAGCTGAAGAAGAGTAGAAGGACAACCGATGCCCATCAGAACTTTGTAAAGGGTTGGTCTACTGACAGTGTCAAAGGCTTTTGTCAAATCAACGACAGCGATGTAGAGGGATTTCCTTTGCTCTCTGCACTTCTCTTGTAACTGTCGCAATGTGAAGATCATGTCTGTATTTGAGCGTCCAGCTCTAAAGCTACACAGGTGACTGGGGTAATATCCGCTCTCTTAACTCCAGGAGTCGCTTCAGTATGATCTTTGCAAATACCACTCCAGTAGTCCTGAAAAGTTAATTCCCCTGTAGTTGTTTCAGTCTCCTCTGTCGCTTTTGTTTTTGTGCAGAGTCATTCCTTTGGCGTTTCGCAGGTAGTTGGGAATTTCTCGATGGAGCGAGCATTGGAGAAATAGATTGTGCAGATGTGGCAGGAGAATTTCTTTCTGGATCATCATGGAAGTGGGAAGATGGTCGACAAAAAAAACCCCAGACTAGTAAAGTTCTGTACCAGCAAAGATCTTTACCAATATTTTTATTGACCTTAGAAGCTCAACTCCAAATAGTTTGGCGACATTCCAGGTCAGGGCACTATCATCAAATAGACTTTGTACTCACACGCAGGAAGGACGTAAATTGTGTTGAAAACTCCTGAGCTTTTCACAGTGCTGATTGCGACACTGGCGCAGAACTTCAGAAGTCTGTCTGTTTTTGATCATCTTCTCACTTCCATAATGACCAGAAAGTGTGAGGCTAAGAACAACGACCTTTTGCTACTCACGCGTTGAAATCACCCAGAATTAAAGAGGCTTCTCCGTGTACTTGGTATGAATTATTTCTCTGAAAAAGACAAAGAATTTGCCCTTTTCCTCTGGGGATGCACACAAGGTGGAAACATGTGCACTGATGAGGGTGACCTGCCCCTTGGTTGTATTGAGGCAGAGGCATGATGCTTCTGAAATGCCTGGTGGTTTGCGGAGTGACAGGATATGCTTAGTGCCTTCTGCAAAGCCAAGTCCATACAGCCGAACTGGTCAGCATGAAAACCTTTCAAGAAAAATGTGCGCTTCTTCTTCTTCTTCTTCTTCTTCTTCTTCTTCTTCTCTCTCTCTCTCTCTCTCTCTCTCTCTCTCTCTCTCTCTCTCTCTCTCTCTCTCTCTCTCTCTCTGAGAGAACCACAGTCTGCTATTCTTGTCTCCTGCATGGCAATAATGTCAAGATGCGGGCCTACA
>JADBJO010000386.1:67500-87500 GCA_016801955.1 Conus betulinus
GGGGGGGGGGGGGTATCTCCCAGTGGCAGAGGACACAAATGCCCACCCCGCTTCCTACCAATGAGCCGTTGTTACTATTTTTGGTGCGTGGCGAGAAAAAACAAAAACAAACAAACAACTAATGGCTGAACATTTCTTTTGTTACTTCTAGCCATTAAAGACAGTAATTGTCTGGTTTATATCAGTCGAAAATGAAGAAGAATTTAAGAGGAAAAAAGCTGGAACAGAAAATAGATTGTGTCCACTTCGTTTCTGTGCGTGCGCGCTCTGTGTGGTGTGTGTGTGTATGTGTGTGTGTGTGTGTGTGTGTGTGTGTGTGTGTGTGTGTGTGTGTGTGTGTGTGTGTGTGTGTGTGTGTACGTGCGTGCGTGCGTGCGTGTGTGCGTCGTGCGTGTGTGTGCGTGCGTCCAAGCGTGCCTGCGAGCGTGCGTGTGTGTGTGTGTGTGTGTGTGTGTGTGTGTGTGTGTGTGTGTGTGTGTACGTGTACACGTGCGTGTGTATAGAGGAAGAGACAGGAGAGAAAGAGAGTGGTCACTTCACGCTCATGTGTTTGTGAGGGGGGGGGGGGGGGGAGAGAGAGAGAGAGAGAGAGAGAGAGAGAGAGAGAGAGAGAGAGAGAGAGACGAAAGTACGAACGAAGAGAGAGAGAGAGAGTAAGAAAGAGCGAGGCCACCTCATATCCATGTGTGTGCGTGTGTGCGTGCGTGCGCGCGCGCGCGCGCGCGCGTGTGGTTGTGTGTGTGTGTGTGTGTGTGTGTGTGTGTGTGTGTGTCTGTCTGTCTGTCTGTATGGCTGTCAGTGTAGGGAGAGACAGAGAGAGAGAGAGAGAGAGAGCTGCTTCACGTCCATGTGTGTGTGTGTGTGTGTGTGTGTGTGTGTGTGTGTGTGTGTGTGTGTGTGTGTGTAGGGTGAGACAGAGAGAGACAAGGAGAGGTGGTTCACGCTCGTCGTGTGTGTGTGTGTGTGTGTGTGTGTGTGTGTGTGTGTGTGTGTGTGTGTGTGTGTGTGTGTGTGTGTGTGTGTGTGTGTGTGTGTGTGTGTGTGTGTGTGTGTGTGTGTGTGTGTGTGTGTGTGTGTGTGTGACATAGTGAATAGAGAGAGAGAGAGAGAAAGAGAGAGAGAGAGATCCGGTGAGTTCTATAACCTTCTCTGCGACTGGCACAAAGAGGCACCGGCATTCACCAGTTGTGAAGACCCAATCCATCGGACTCAGCGTTGGGGAAAAGAGACATGGAGACACATACGACTTGTAATAAATCATGTGGCCATGAGTCGTCATCACGATTAGTTCCCTTTACTGAAACTGACTGGAATCCAGTAATGCGCGAACACACACACACACACACACACACACACACACACACACACACACACACACACACACACACACACAGGCAAATAGCCTGTACATTTACATTTTTTTCGCAAAACAACACACGCATTTAAACAGAAAAAAAAAGGTTGGACAGTTGCTTTCTGTCAAATGTCAAGACCCGCCCGAAAATCAGGCCACTTTGCCTGTCAGCCTGGAGCCGATGCCACTTGAGGTAATGCCGGCACACACTTCACAGCACCGCCATCTGTCGCTGTAGCCAGGGTTCTGCAAAATGCAGATCACACCAGGAAAGCGTTTGCTGCGCAGTCTTAGACTGTTCATTATGTTACTGACAACACTTTATGAAACGTTGCTCCAAACCGGCATGAGCCATCCATTGAACCAGCCAGCCAGCCAAATGAGCCATCCATTGAACCAGCCAGCCAGCCAGCCAAATCAGCCAAACTACAACCACCTAGCCAACCAAATCAGTCAAACTACAGCCAACTAGTCAGCCAAATCAGTCACACTACAGCCAACTTGCAAGCCAGATCAGTCAACTACTGCCAACTAGCCAACCGACATAACATTTTCTGTCGGTTCAGAAAATATCCCACAGCCTCGAAAATTGCGCATTGTTATTCCTTTGTCCAAAAAATTTCCCATTGTCCGGGTAAATCCCCCATTGCCCCTCCCCTCCAGCATCCCCCCCCCCCCCCCCCCCCCCCCCCCCCCCTTCGTCCACCCCTGCTCTCTATTTTCGTTAGTCCCGAAAATTCCCTATCATCGAATGTTTCGATCGACACATTCTAAACACCTCTAAACATGACATTTCAATCTATACATCGTTTAAAGAGCAACCGAACAGGCAAATGGCATCAGGGCAGATCTTCTCGTGCTCGTGGTAGTCACTTTGACAGTCATGGATGTCCAGCTCTATATCCTGAAAAGCAAAAGTTAGAAAGAGAGGGGGTTAGTTACCGCCAAGGACATAGACAAACAAAGTACTGGACAAGACACGATCAAAGAGTCCCATCTCATTGCCAAACTTGGTACGCTACAGCCCCAAGGCATCAACATCCAACAGTAACACAAATATACATACCCACCAGTTCAACTCCAGTCGGCAATATCTTCCACCAACACAAACATACATTCATACACACATACACATACACCACCACCACACCCCACACTACCCACTTCGTACAGAAGTTGCGGCCACCCACCCTCTATTTATTCTATTTTATTTCATTTTTTTCATCTTTATTGTATCTTTTTAAGATCTATTTATTTATTTTTATTCTATTTATTCTTCCCCCTAAATCTGATTCTACTAGCATTACCCACACCCTGACAGGCAACTACCCACACATAACTACTATCATCACCATCACCACCGATTAAAAGTGTTTACTACTAATACATATAATTTTTTTTGCCTCACTAAGCACTATTATCAATCCACCATAATCACTACAATCACTAATATATCACACTAATCTACAAAACAAGCTACAAACCCCATTGTTTCGCACCCCCTCCCTTCCCCTCCTACCCCCCCCCCCCCCCCCCCCTCACTATTTACTCTCCAATGATCCCCCCTGGCTGGCCTCGTTTCTGTCCGGCGGCCATTTTGGTCGTGCAGCGAATATGAGAAGATAAGTGGTTTCTCGTTCTTCGTCTTCACTGTCCTAAATGTTGTTTGTCTTTGCCTGAAGAAGACCCAAGAGGTCGAAATGCATTGTGTGTAGTCCTGTACTTTGTTTGTCTATGTCCTTGGCGGTCACTAACCCTCCTCTCTTTCTGAAGTTTGCTTCATTTTCCGCCCTCAGTCACTCAGTCTTGAAACTTAAGAAAAAAAAAATTGGCAGCTGTGTGCATTAAAACACGCACAAACGCGCGCGCGCACACACACACACACACACACACACACACGCGCGCACACACACACACACACACACACACACACACACACACACACACACACACACCAAAGATCGCTATGTTGTAGGTAAAAAAAAAATGAGTGCCCATGTTTCGGGAAAAAAATCAGTTGTTAGGTAAGGTACCACAGTAGTTGTCAGTATTGAAAAAAAAGATACTGATTCAGATAACTTTCACCATTGAAAAAAAAATCAAGGTGGTTACCAATTTCACAATCAGTCTTCATCACTAATTACAGGAGGAGGGGGGAAAAAGCAGTATTGACAGTGTTGTTAAAGTAAGTTGATCCAGATAATCGGTTATCACTGGATTTTCCTTTAGTCATTCAGATGGCTTCTGTATTGGGAAAAAAAATCCTGACTGCAAAAAGTAATTAGAAAACATTGGCTTTCAGCACTCAGAAAAAATCTCAAGTCTCTCACCTCAGAAACAAAGAAAATCAGACATTATAAAAAAGAAATAGACAAAGTTTTTGTCAAAAAAAACAAGTTTTTTGAACAAAGAAACAAAAAGTAAAAGGCAGAAATAGGTATTCAGACAAAACAAGTTTTTTGAACAGACCAAAAAAAAAAAAAAAAGAAAGAAAGAAAACGTGACATAGAAAGAAATCCTCAGGCATTCTGTTCAACTGCTTATCATCTATATCCTCGGTTATTCCCCGCTGGATAAAGGTATCCCATCTATATCCTCGGTTATTCCCTGCTGGATAAAGGTATCCCATTTTGACGTCTGACGTCTGACGTCTGACTGAGTTTCAGTACTTCTATTGACATGTTACCCATTCCTATTGTTTGTTATCTTTAACAAAGTCATAACCATCTATCCTCCAGTTATTTGCATCTGACACATGAGGAAAGACCTCTTATTACCCTCTGTGGCTTCACCCATCGGTTGCCACGATCATTTTTTTTTTTTTTACAGAACAGCTGGCTGTTGCCATCAGCCGTCCTTTCTTCGATGTGTTATCGCAGTGGTCGGCAGTCCACCTCTTTCCATCGTCAGTCCATTTTCTGCTTGATGTTTCCCTTCACTGAAGCGTGTTGTCTGTGATCTTGTTCTTTTTCACAGAATGGACGGCCGTTCCCTTCTTTCATCCTTGCGTCGATGTGATCACATGGGTCAGCAGTTCATGTCTGTCTCTGGCGTCGGTCATTTTCTGCTTCATGTTCCTCGTTCACTGAGCCGAGATGTGCCAGTGTGGAGCTCTGGAATTCCCTGTCTTTCCACTCTTGAGTCTTTCTTGCGTCACACGGGCCCACAATTACCTCACTGACCCCTGCTTGATGAATTTCCTGTTGTTTCCCTAGAACTTGTTTGCTTCTCTGTGAAGTTGACCTTTTTGTTATCAGTGAATAACGTTTCTAACTTGTGGAGTGCAGCTCCGTATTCTTGTGAGAGGAGGCTCAGAATCCTAAAGGCAACGGCTGAGGCAGTTGAAAAGAGTTCCAGCTGAATCTGACTGAAGAGGAAGACAAGAGAACTTCGTAAGGCTTTAATTTGCCAACTTACAACAGATGTCCCAATAGTTCTTAGTAAGACATCCGTTTTTTTATTTTTCGGAAAAAAGGCAACGCCTTGACACGCCCACTTATGCAGAGTTGGTGGTTCGAATCCCCATGCAGCCTGGCCCCTGTAGAGTGTAAGGAGTTCAAGGCCAAACACTTGCCTGAGGAAGGGTTTTTCTCTGAAGACCTTCTGCTGTTACACTGTCCTTAACGTTTCTTCCTACGATGTCGATCTCCAGATCCTTCAGCTTTTGTCTCAGTCTTAGAGCACCCAGTTGCCAATCAGGCGTTTAGAGTTCGCTGCCCATTTTAACGATCAGGTGGTATCAGCATAGTATGAGGTAGGTCTCCATCCCGCTGACTGGTGCTAGTTATCTCCACCTGCCCTTTCATCTTTCATATTAGTGGATAGTCCTTTTGAATGTCAGTTGCAGCCTCTGTTTTTTTTTCGGTGGACTGCAAGCTGGCAACTCAAAACAAAAACTGTGGTCCGGAATAGCTCAATGGTAGAGCGCCGGACTCGTAATCTTGGGTTTGCGGATTCGAATCTCCGCCTGGGCCGTTTCGGTACAGGGGGATTTTTCCCTCCAT
Organism: Conus betulinus; assembly: GCA_016801955.1. Classification (NCBI taxonomy): domain Eukaryota; kingdom Metazoa; phylum Mollusca; class Gastropoda; order Neogastropoda; family Conidae; genus Conus; species Conus betulinus. The sequence goes on from JADBJO010000386.1 coordinate 72,859, forward strand.
TTCCGACTCCATTTCCCAAACAGTCCTTCGAATGAGACTATAAACCGAGTTCCGTAAAATCCCATCACCACTTTCAGAAGAGAAGGCCAGTTTTGCCGTTGGTATGGATGACATGCTACACATAACATGCACCTTCCCCGAAGATGGAGTATGGCTGCCTTAATGGCGGGATATAAAAGACAGTCATACACACAAAACGCCACTCCTTTTTCGTTGGGTAGGTGGGATTAATCCTTGCCTGTCTCTACAGGGAGTGTCCGCAGGAGTATCAGCCTGCGTACCCACCCCACCCTCCTCTCCCCCACTCCTCTCCTCTCCTCGCCACCCTCCCTATCATAGCAGGTGTGTTATGTCTATATTGCACCCACTGCCTTAATGAGAGAAAGCGTTTTGACTGGCGCAAAGTGACTGAGTTACCTCAGGAGCTAAAGAAGCACAGTGCTGACTCATGCTTCTCGGCACCCTCATCCTGTTTTGGACTGCTGTCCTGATAAGACCACGACACTCGTGGCGCGGACACTGAACAGGCGAGTTGCCCTCCCTTGCTTTAGGTCAACGCGAGATGACTGAAGGCGGATATTGAAACAAATTTTAACAAGAACTGTCAGTTGGTTCCACAAGACAATATTGACAAACTATTTGTAAGACAATACACGACGCGTTTTTGGCATCTTAAGTCTTCTTCAGATCAAACAACCAACATTCAGGACAATGAAAAGACTATGAGAAGTTAGGTGATTGCTCGTTCTTTGTTTTCATTGTTCTGAGTGTTGTTTGTTTGACCTGTAGAAGACTTAAGAGGTCAAAACGCGTCGTGTTTTGTCTAGTAATCTGTTTGTCCTTATTGCCTTGCGTAATCACAAACAATTTTTTTTAAAGATTTCTCTTTTGTTTTGTTTAGATAACTGGAAGTATGCATCTTGAAACAAACACAGATGATTGAAACCGATAGCAGAAATACCGGGACATGAAAAAGAAAAGGAAGAAGGGAAAGGCGGGAAAGCATAATACACCAAATTGTCAGGCTTTACATTGTATCTCATTGAGTTTCACGACAGGTGGCTTGTAGAGGGTGTTGCAGCAGACACGTAAACAACAGCATTATATCATTTTAGCTGACCAGGATATTGCTTGGCAATCCCCATCTTTTCTCCAGAACAGACAGAAATAAGTGGGAAGGGGGGGGGGGGGGGGGAGATCTTCTTGCGCAAAACTTTGAAGGGGGGGGGGAGAGGGCGGAGGAGAGTGGATGGCGGGATGCGAGATGATGGGGGGAAGGGTGGTGCATCAGTGTGAAGAAACAGAAAACACGTGTTGTACAAAATTTGAATGAAGCACATTGTGCACACAAATGTGATGCAGTGAGACCGACACAGAGAAAGAGACTGACAGACGGACAGACAAACAGAGAGACACAAAGAAAGAGAGACAGAGACGCGCGCACACACAACACACACACACACACAAGCATCACACACGCACGCACACGCGCACACACACGCACGCACGCACGCACGCACGCACGCACGCACGCACGCACGCACGCACACACACACACACACACACACACACACATACACACACACACATACACATCAGAACATTAGTAATACAGTACCAAGCTGAATTGATATATACGGTGAATAATGCAAACTACGAATAAAAAAAACATTATTACCCCAGAAGTAGTCACCTGCACTTTACTTCCGTGAAATGGTGAAACAAAATAACAACAAGAACAGCAACGGCGCTTGCAACAGGATTGGTGTCTTCCAAAAGGCACAGGAGGATATTCGCAAAAAAATAATAGAAAAAATAAAAAAAAAGTAAATAAACAAATGAACAGTAAATGTCGAAAGAAGCAAACAGGATAGATGGGAAAAAAAAAAAATAATATAATAATAAAGTGCTGCTGCACCTCTCTGCCCAGAAGACAAAGACAGCTGTCGTTAAATAAACAAACAAATAAATCAATGTGTAAATGCCACAGACAAATCAACAACAACAGAAAACGCACAGGAATAGCAGCGATTAAATTTTGGTTCCGGGTCGTAATACGTTTACATCCTCGTATGCTACCATCGTTACCAGGCTGATCTTGAGTTTCAGTTCATCGGATCAACAGAAAAGATACAAAATCATGATCATTGAGATAGAACTACCGCCCCACGACTTTGTCAATCATTCAAAGGTCAAATGATCCACAGAATTGTTTCTATTTTCAGCAGTTCGCAAATCAACGGCAAAATGTGTCTCTAGCGATTATTTCGTGCTTTGGAAATATCATTACACTGTCTTGCAGGACGCTGTAGCAGGAAACTGAAGAAAGGTACAGAAACAAAAGCAAAGGACAAACCAGACCTTTTTTTTTCCCATTCCCAGAGATTGGCAGAGGATAGACGAGGGATGGAGGAGGAATTTCAGGTCAAACTGGCGCCCCAGTGTCCTGAGAATTCAGAGACTGATGATGACTGGAAGAGGTGTCTTTGCTTTACTTAAAGTGTCCCAATCCTACTTTTTCACTCGTTCATTCCCTTTAACTTACTCATTGTAATCTTCAAATCCGAAATTTTTAAGCACCCAAGGGAGTTAACGCACGTTACTCTTCCAACTCCTCTGAAAGGGCCTCACCCAAACACAGTCAAATCACTGCTGTCTGTCTCTTTCCCCTTATTTCTTCATCGTTGCTGATCTCCTTTTTTGTTTTTTGTTTTGTTTTTTTTGTTGTTTTGAAAAAGACCTTCAGGGTCGAAACGCATTGCTTCTGTGCTGTCACTGGTTCGTCCAGTTTGTTTTGGTGGTCTGGTGACTTTTTACTACCTCCGTCAAAGAAGCTTCGTCTTCCCTCGTTTGCTGACTGCTTTCTCTGTCGGCAGGATTATGCAAAAAAAAAAAAAAAAAATGGCAGGACAGAATTTGACATAATACAGTGAAAAGATCTAATGTGATCCAAAGATAATGCCCATGATATTTTAATGTGGACCGGATCAAGAGACGGATCCTGGATTCTTTCTGACTTTGAAACTGCTGAATATATGTTTTGAAACAAAAATAGCACATTTCTCAAGAAATCATATACAAAACTTCAACAAAATCTTCAAGCCTATTAGAAACATTCATACTTACAAATTTGCAAGATCTGTTGCCGATCCCTTCTTAGAAACATTCATACTTACAAATTTGCAAGATCTGTTGCCGATCCTTCTTAGAAACATTCATACTTACAAATTTGCAAGATCTGTTGCCGATCTTGTCATGTACAATCTGAAGCTAGTGAACGAAAGAAATGCATTTAGAAGAAGACGGGAATTATTTCAACCTGTTACTGTACAGTGAAAAAAAAGCTAGAAAAACCTGCAACTAGCACAGGACTATAGCTCAGATAATGCGATTTCAGTGAGACAGAACAGGTCTGTTGTATCTTTGATCGTTTCAGAGGTGTTTTTAGAGATATATGATGGGTTCAGGTCAGGGTTCGTTTGGAATGTGACTGTTTGACCTTTGTAGAGGTCTTTGCTCTCCTGAGCGTCCTTCAAGATCTCCCTGTCTTTCTCTGTCTCTGTCTCTGTCTGTCTGTCTATCTCTCTATCTCTCTCTCTCTCTCTCTCTCTCTCACACACACACACACGCACACACACACACACACACACACACACACACACACACACACACACACACACACACGCAATTGCAAACACAGGGCATACACATACGCACAGACAAATGCATGCGTGCACACAGTCACACACACACACACACCACACACACACACACACACACACACACACACACACACACACACACACACACACACACACACACACACACACACACACACACACACACACATTCAGACAGGCAGAGAAAACAGGGGGCTAATAGCCTAAACAAATACATTTATTTTTTAAAACAAAAACATGCATTAAGAAAGGAGTTCCGTGTTGCTTTCTGTCAAATGTCAGGATCCGCCTGAAAATGGTTCCATGTTGTCTGTCAGTCCAGAACCGATGGCGCTTGAGGTAATGCCGGCATGCACTTCACAACACCGCCGTCTGCCGCTGTGGTCTGGGCTCTGCAAAATGCAGTTCAAACAAAATAAAGCGGTTGCTGGGTAATCTTGGATTGTTTGTTATGTTGCTGACAACAAGATGTAACTTAGTGAAGATCAAACGAGGGAAAGCCTTTGCAAGGTAGTCTTAGATTGTTTATGATGCTACTGACTACAGTTACGCAGCTTTCGCCCCAAACCAGCATAAATCATCAGATTTTTTTATCATGTTGCTGACAACAGTTATGTAACTTCGCCCATGACTGGCATAAACCGCCAGATTGTTTATCATGTTATTTATCAAACCAATGACTGAGGGCGGAAAATGAAGCAAAATTTGAAAAGAGAGGGGTTAGTTACCCCAAGGACACAGACAAACAAGACCTGTACTCTTGTTTGTCTGTGTCTTTGGCAGTAACTAACCCCTCTCCTCATCATGATATTGACAACAGTTATGTACCTTAGCTCCTTAGCAGCAAAAACTGTCTGATTGTTTATGATGTTACTGACAATCGTTATCTAACTGAGCCACAAACAAACTGGCATAAACCATCAGATTGTTTATCATGTCCATGACAACATTTATGTAACGTAGCCCCAAACCGACATAAAGCATCAGATTGTTTATGATGTTACTGACAACAGTTATCTAACCTGGCCCCAAACTGCTGACAACAGTTATCTAACTCAGCCCCAAACAATCGCCAGATTGTTCATCACGTTACTGACAACAGTTATCTAACTCAGCCCCAAACAGCATAGACGGTGCAGTGGACCAGGCAACCAGCCAGTGTAACTAACGGCCAACAGGCAAACTGGCATCGTCCAAGCAGACAATCGATTTTCCTCCCGATAAATAAACAGCTGCCAACCAGTTCGTCTGTCCATATATCCATTTACCCTGGAAAAATTCTCATTTGCCCCTGAAAAGTCTCCATCGTCCGAAAGATTTCCCTTTGCTTTACGAAGATTTTTCTTGTTCATTAAAATTTCGTATCGGCCGGAAAAGCAATCAAAAATGCCTCCATTGTTGCCAATCTTTTCTGCTGGCCCGAAAATTTCCCTTGGCTCAGAAATTGCGTATCGTATGGAAATCCCTTTTTGTCCAAACATCCCAATTTTCCCGTAAATTCCCTCCCCCCCCCCCCCCCCCCCCCCCCCCCCCCATCCCCCCCCCCCCCCCTTCCAATTCTTCTTTGTTCCAAAACTTCCCCATCGCCAGATGTTTCAAACCCAAATGGTCAACACATACTTAACACCTCTAAACCTGAAGATAAAACGTTTCAATATCTTCATTTAAAAAGCAAACGAAGATGGCATCAAGGCAGGCATCTATACATTGATCTTCTCGTGGCATAAGATCGTGGTATAAGTTTGGACAGTACTGGATCTCTAGCTCTGTGCCCTTAGTTACGCCAACCTGGATAGAGGTGTTGTGACCAGTTAGGTCCTTCACTTGTGTCTAACCAGACTTCTTCAACCTGAACATGGGGCGTCTACCCTCCACGTTGCCTCTAGAATGGGTTTTTCCTGCCTGTTCTTCCCAAGGATTTCCTCTGTCTTCCTTTTCGGACTGTTCAGGAGGATCTTTAGATTCGTTTCAGTAGGGATGTGATTAGGCTGGTATTCCTGTAGTCCTGACTAGAGATGCGGGTTTGCTTCTTACACAGGGTGTGATAGCAGACCGTGTTTGTTTGTTTGTTTGTTTGTTTGCTCCTGTCTCATGTTTCCACGCCCACTCAAAGACATTCTTCCGACGCCATTACTTATTCTTGGCTCGTCCACCCCCTCCCTTCGTGCACAACCACACAAAGGTTTGCCATAGTGCACTGTTTTGTTTCCAATACTCCAGATAGTCGGCAATCTCTTGATGACTTCTTCAATGTTTCAGTACTTCTGTTGGCATGTTACTTATGTCTGTATCTTGTGTGCTCCCGCGCTTTTTCTTATCCCCAGTAACTTGCCTCTCCTGGGTGTACAGATGGTTCTTCCTCTATGCATCCCTGGAAGTAACAGGGTGCTGATGTTGATAGAACAGATCTGAAACATGGTGTCTGGCCATGGTTCATAGTAATGGCGGCGTTCTTTGCTACAAACTGCGGGTCTTTGCAAACAGGTCATAACAGTCCAACTTCCATTTACTTCGGTCTGTTTCATGAGGAAAGAAATGTTATTACCCTCTGTGGTCGCAGACATTAGTAGCTGTCATCATATCTTTTTTTTAATCCTTTTTCTTCTTTAACGGCTAGCTGATGCCTTGAGCCGTCCTTCCTTCGATGTCATCGCAGTGGTCGGCAGTTCATCTCTCTCCGTCGTCAGTCCATTTTCTGCTTGATGTTTCCCTTCACTGAAGCGTGTTGTCTGTGATCTTGTTCTCTTTCTCAGAATGGACGGCCCGTTATTTCTTTCATTCTTGCCTCGGTGTTATCGCATGGGTCGGCAGTCCATGTCTGTCTTTGGCATCGGTCATTTCTGCTTCATGTCTCCCATTCATGGAGGCGTGATGCGCTAACGTGGCGCTTTGGAGTTGCCTGTTTTTCCACTCTTGAGTTCGTTTCTTGCGGGGGGGGGGGGGGGGGGGGGGGGGGGGGGGGGGCCCGTGATGACGTCACTGACCCTTGCTTAATGAATCTTCCCGTTGTTCCCGTGGACCCCATTTGCTTCCCTATGAAGTTGATTTTCATCCTTTAATGTGTTGAGTCCAGCTCGCAATTTCTGATAAGATGAAGAAACCTAAAGGCAATGGCAGAGGCAGCTAGAAAGAGTTCCAGCTGGATCTGATTGGGGAGAAAGAAAAGGGAACTTCGTGAACTTGAGATTTTCGATCTTCAAACAGGTGTCCGATAGCAAAAACAGCAACGCCTTGAGACGCCCACTCCTCCAGAATTTGCTGGCTGGGATCGCGGTATTACCGGGGGGGGGGGGGGGGGGGGGTGGGGGGGGGGGGGGCTTGTTGTGTGAGGAAAAAAAACAATTCAGGCAGCAGAAGGGCATCTGGGAGTCATGACCTGGATGCAGCTTGGCTCCCGTACAGTGTAAGGAGTTCAGGGTGGAAACACTTGTCTGAGGGGGTAGGGGATGGGAGGGTGGGGGTGGACGGGGGTTTCTCCAAAGGCCTGCTGCTGTTAAGTGGTCAAGAGTTCTACCAATTATCTTAAATTCTGGAACTTACAGGGATTTGCCTCAGTTTAAGAGCACTCAATTGGACGTCAGACGTGAGAGTTCGAATCCAGTTGGTTACCACGATAAGAAACTGACAATTTCGCTGCCCATCGTAACGATTTGGTTGTATCAGTGTAACATGAGGTAGATCCCCGTCCCCATTGTCAAGGGTTAGTATCCCCACCTGTCTTTTTTTTTTAACATTTTTCATTCGTTTTAATCAACGGACAAAAATATAACAACATTTGTACATAAAGAGTAATATTTTTTTTACCAAACATACACAAAGAAAAAAGGATTATAAAAAAAGATAAAAAAGTAAAAATTACAGATATACACGTACATGTACATCTATGTAACGAACAGCTATCGATCAATATATAGATGTAAACTGCAACATCAGCAAGAATAAAGACATTTGTATACATGTATGTTCATATTTGTCAATGCACTCTAAACACTGTAGTCATTGATGAATCCAACCCAAAGTATTGTTTTATCAATGCAACATTTACATGAGAAAATACCACTTTACATCATTATAATTTTCATATTTCTTTTCAACTTCTTCTTTCTTTCCCCCCCCCCCCCCCCCCCCCCCCCCCCCCCCCCCCCCCCCCCCCCCCCCCCCCTTTTTTCTTTACATGCCGTTTTTATAGTGGTAAATATGGTAACCATCTTGCGTTAAAAACATGTCCATTCCAATTTATATCTGCATTGTATTTTTCGATTTTATAACGCGAAAGTGGGTACCTTTGGAAAGAGACTATATCAGGAAGACCATGGTCACATTTGCATTTATAGATGTACTGTTTTCCTAAAGGAATTATTAAATCTAAAACCGAGTCTGTAGATATCATTTCATCATATCCAAAAAGTATAACTTTCTCACGAAATGTAAAGTTTGTACATGGAAAGCATTTGGATTTTAGCAGTCTCTCCAAATTTTCCCAAAGCTGTTTTGAGTAATGACACTCCCAGAAAATATGCTGTATGTTGTCCTTAGTTTCTCTACAGAAATCACAGTTGTTATTCCCCACTATCCCCATTTCCTTTAAAACTACGTTAGTTCCACGAATCCTGTGTACGATACGAAGCTGCAGCCATTTAAGTTTTATTTCCTGTATTTTATGACTTTGGTTGAAAACCTTTTCCCAAGAAATTTCTGTTCCCAGTTTTTCAGTCCATTTCTGGCACGAATTAGGAAGTTTGCTGTCAAATGTGAAAAGGGTCATAGTGCAGTCTTGATCCCTTGGATAAAGAGTATATTACGTTTAGAACTCTCGGTTTTTCTTTTATATTTTGATTAATTGATATATTAAGACCAGTTTGCTGTATATATTTCCTAACAGAGCTTACACAGCCGTAGTAAGCCAAGAAGCATACACCCATATCATATTTTCTATTGAATTCGTTTAAATATAGAAAACTTTCGTCGTTTTTAAAAAAAAACATGTGAAACACAGTGAACCCCTTTCCAAGACCATTATATCTGATTACATTATCACCAATTTTAAATTTATCATTATGAAAGACTGGCTCGGACAGTTTTTATCTTCTTGGGTGCAAGTGGAGAGTACTCTTGAATGTCAAGTCTCAGCATCCAGTTGTTTTTTTTTTCATGGAGCACAAGCAAGGCTGGCAAAACAGGACAAAAACTGTGCGATGTTCAGGCCCGTCACTGCAAAGACAACCAACAAATAGAATTCTAAGCAATAATCTGTCCCTAGGGCAACAATGCAATTATTCGAATAGAAAAGTTAAAACACATTTTTTTTTTCGTTTCGTTTCAAGCCCATATAAATCTAACAGATCCCGTTGCTGTTCTTCATTTAGAGATAACATTTCTATAAAAAAGATGTTGTTGTTTTTTATTTTACATGGTCAGTATGAAAATTAACATTTGCTTGGAGTAAATGTGTTTTACCACAAAAAGGTTATCTTTTCATGGTAAAAATGAAAGTGAGCACTTACCTACAGGATATTTATTTTTCATTCACGTGTGTGGAAGAGTAAACCTAAGAAATAACCCCGATTCGTGTGTGTGTGTGTGTGTGTGTGTGTGTGTGTGTGTGTGTGTGTGTGTGTGTGTGGTCAATTCATAGATTTGCCTTTTTACAGGTAGCACTAGCTTTTAGTAGACCAAAACTTGGCAGAACGATAGATACCAAACTCCTTTCAGTCATCCCGAGCATGAAGATATGACCGAATGGTAGAGGCCCTAATTCAGCTATCAACGTTTTGAGCAGTATTTTCAGTGTTTTAAAACTGTCATTTTTCAAAAAAAAAAAAATGTGTGCATGTACAATACTGTATTATATTCTGAAGAAAAGACACATTTAACAATGTCTTATGCAGACATTGCCAGAAATATTGACTGACGTATTAACATGATGAGACCATCTAATTCGATTTTCAACACGCAAAGAAGCAGATCTTAATCAACGTCTTACAAAGCGTAAGTCTTTAAATTGTCTGCTTATATAAACGTGTTTTGCAAAGCATAGCAAATAATGCTGGATGACGCATGGGGAATCGTTGCGTTAAGTAGCAAATTAAACAGCCTGACTCGCCTTGACTTAATAAGGCAGTGTCAGACCAACTGACGTAGGCTAGAACACTATGGCTACATCAAAATGTTGTTATGCCTGCACATAGTTATACAGGGACTGTCCTCAGTCGTGACAAGCTCCTAACATAACATATCAGTCTCCGAAGTTCCCTGAAGTCGGAGTGTGGCTGTCCACGTGGCAGGGTAATCAAAAACGGTCACACACGTAATGTTCTCATCCCTAGCTGATGCATTTGTACCATAGTGTTCAAGTGCTTCGGCTGTTCAGATGATCCCTGCAGTCTTTTAGCCAGGGTACGACAACAACAACCTGACCTGTTTACACAATAATATTTCCGAGCAATACCATCATCTGATTAGTTTGCATCTGTGACTCTCGATTGAACAAAATTTAATGGAGCCGATAAACGAGGGGGTCGGGAAAAAGAGAGAGAGAGAGAGAGATAGAGAGAGAGAGAGAGAGAGGGAGGGAGGGAGAGAGGGAGGGAGGGAGGAAGGGAGGGAGGGTCCGATCTGGAAGCGTCAAAGATCTATACGTCATCCAGATATTACGTCAATAGAAGATGCCGACGAACATTGGACACATGTCCAGACTAAAGATGAACACGTGCGTGACAAAAGGGAACCTTGCTTCTGAGTATGACTTGCCCACAGTATGTGTCTTCAGACATCTTTTCCTCCACTCACCAGTCCCTACCCACCCGTCCCCACCCTCCACTTCTATAACTCTCCCCACCACCTTTCCTTCTCGAAGCAGATGCGTTTTGTCCTTACTATACCCTTTGCCTTAATGAAAGAATGCGTTTTGATTGGCACAGAAAGAGTGAGTGAGTGAGTTATCTCACCGAACCAAAGAAGCACAATGCTGGGGCTACGCTTCCCAACACCCTCATCCTGTTTTGGACCAGCTACTCTGATAAGACAATGACACATGTGACACGTGAACCGAATAGGCAATTTTCCTTTCTTATTGCGTTGTTTAGATTATAGGAACGTAAAGATAACAGAAAATATGGTTTAAATAACTTTTATTTCAATAAAACAAATGAACAGAATACATTCATAATTGACAGGACAAATGAGCAACAACAAGAAAAGATAACAGAAAATATGCATTTCAAAACACAGCAATAAATGACACCGAAAGCAGAAAGAACGGGAAGACAAAGAAGAAGAAAGAAGAAGAAGAAGAAGAAGAAGAAGAAGAAGAAGAAGAAGAAAGAAAGAAAAGAAAAAAAAAAAGGAAACGAAAAGAAAGACAAAAACAGTAAAACATATCAAATTGTAAGGCTTTATATTATATCAAATCTTTGCGCTCCATGCCAAGTGGCATGTAGAAAGCGTTGTAACAGACACATAAACAACAGTACTGTATTGATTTTGCTGACCAGGTTTTGCTTGCCAATCCCCGTCTTTTCTCCAGAGCAAAGAAGGGGGAGCGGGAGGGAGGGGGGGGGGGGGGGAGCTTTTCTTCTCTAGAACTTTGAAGAAGAGGGAGGGGCGAAGGAGAGTGGATGGGGGTTTGAGAGGATGGGGGAAGGATGGGGCATCAGTACGAAAAAATGGAAAGCAGATGTTATGCAAAATTGAATAAAGCACATTTTGCATCCGGATGCGACAAGCGGACAGAAAAGAAAAGTGAAGGACGGACACACACACACACACACACACACACACACACACACACACACACACACACACACACACACACACACACCTCTTACAGAAGGATTTGTTGTCTTCCGTAAGGCACAGAAGGATATTCACAAAATAAATAAATGAATAAATCAAGAAATAGATAAACATGTAAATAAATAAATGAACAGATAAGTAAATAAATAAATGAATGAATGAATGAATAGATAACTTTTTAAGTCCATAAAGAAATCAATCAGTAAACGTCGAAAGAACTAAACGCAATCAATGTAAAAAAAAAAATTAAAAAAAAAAAAAAAAATAATAATAATAAAGTGTTGTTGCGCCGTCTCTGCCCGGAAGGCAAAGACAGTTTTCGTTAAATAAAACAAACAAACCAACATCTGTTTAAAATGCCAGTGACAGAAAACGTACAGGAAAAGCAACAATTTCAGTCGGTTGCGAGAGACTTTCCGGGCCTTAATTTGTTTACATCCACGTTGACAGTATCGTTACGAGGCTAATCTTGAATTTCAGTTCCTCTGATTAACAGAACAGAAAAGATACAAAATCATGGTCCTAGAGAGATTTTTACCGCCCACGATTTTGTCAACAGTTTATGGGTCAGGTGATTTAGAGAATTTTTCTTTTTCATTATTTCACAATCATCGGCTGACTTTGTATCGATCGATTATTTGTGCTTTGGTACTATATCAGCCTTGCTGGCACGTAGAAGAAGAAGAAGAAGAAGAAGAAGAAGGGGTAGATGAAGAAAGAGCTGGGACGAAAGTATCTAGGAATGGACAAGCTTGACCTTTGGCGATTTCCACAGAGAACAGCAGAAGACAGACGAGGCTGATGGAGGAACGTCAGTTCAAGCGGTGCACTCACACCCTAGGGATGAGGCACTGAGAGAGAGAGAGAGAGAGAGAGAGAGAGAGAGAGAGAGGGGGGGGGAGACAGACAGACAGACAGACAGACAGACAGACAGACAGAATATCTTATAGCCCAGCCGACGGAAAATGGGCATATCAACGCTGTCACCGCGTTGAAGTCAACTCACAAGTCATAAAAAGAAAAAACCATTCACGCAACTCTTTAAAATACACCGTCTAAAAAGACACCAGAAAATTAGTTTAAGATACTCTTTTCCGTAAAATGTTAGATCAGATGCAAAATGTTGATCTCTATAAGAAATTCAAAGATCACATCAAGTGGGGCATCTCTGAACAAGGTTTTCACCGAACCAGCTGTAAAATGTTTTTCACATCATGCAAATTCCAACATTCTATTAGGACATGTGACATTGTGAGTGGTACATGACATGGAATGCCCCAAGTGCTTCTACACCTTTCAAAAGATAACAATGGGTGTAAAAGGAGTGGGCTGTGTGCAAACGGCACAAGACTGTTTCTTCTTCACGGCCGCCCCTGGAACATGATTAAAACTCTCTGATGTTTGGACGGATTTGGAACGGATTTTATCCATCTGCAAGTTCCATTCCTCTCTGACGCTGGCCTCGGCTTCGGGTTTCAGATTAGCATGAGGAACAGACAATCTACCCGACTCTGTGACACTCTGAGGTCCGATGCCAGTGGAGTCTTATTCCTGTTTAAATGATTGAAACTAGCGGTCAAGGCACTAATGACTGAAACTAGCGGTCAATGATGACTGATAGTGATGTGTCAGCTGGACTGTAAAGTGGCCTTATACTTTAAAAAAAAAAAAACTTATTTAATCATTTACTCACTTTAACTTTTTAATGATAACCTCTGCATCCATAATTCATTCACCAGCGGAGTTAAAGAATTAAAAAAAATCCATGGGTCCAGGTAATATACCCATATTTCTTCTCAAACTCGCTCTACCTTACATTGTTGAGTCTCTTACATACATAAGTAATTTATCCATTGACATTAATGTCTTCCCTCAAGCGTTCAAAAATGCCAAAGTGACTCCCCTTTCAAAATCAAATGATTCGTCGAATCAAAATAATTTCAGACCTAACATCCTTACTATCAATTCTATCCAAACCCCTCGAAAGACACATACACGCACATGTATCTTAGTTTCTGGAGGAAAAACAACTTTTTACCCACTCCAATCTGGATTCCGAAGTAATCACTCCTGCCACACAGCATTATCAAGAATGTGTGACTCGTGGCTTTCAAATATGAACCAATCACAAATGACAGGAGTTGTCTTTCTTGACTTTAAAAAGGCGTTTGATCTTGTTGATCATTCCATTCTTTCAAAGTAACTATCTATCTACTTGAACCAAATCTATGATTATAGCTACCCGCCAAAAACACCGATTGACTCCTCTTTCCCTAAAACTTCAGTTGAATGGCACTTTATCGAACAGGTAGATGAGCATCGTGTTTTAGGTGTAACAATAGATAAAGAACTAAAATGGCAATCTCATCTCAATAATGTCTGCAATGTAGTCTCAAAAAAACTTTTCTTGTTATCTCAATTAAAGCGCTACGTCAACAATACTGTGCTTAAACTTTTCTTCAATGCACGCTTCAACAGTGTGGGACGGAAGTAGTGATGTCCACAAAAAAGGCTGAATTCTCTCCATAGACGCACAGCAAAGCTACTCCATCCAGCCGTACCTCTAACAACAGACGAAAAACTAAAAGCGCTGAACATACTTCCTTTGAGTAAGCAACTGGAATTCAACAAGGCACCATTTATGTTTACAATCTCGACAGATACTACACCATGTTATATCAATGCCCTTTTTACAAGATTGAACAGATTTTCTGGCTCGAAGAAATTCCTACCCTACCCGCACATTGATCAATACAAAACAAGCCAAGCTTACTCTGGACCATATATCTGGAACTCGCTTCCACCGAGTCTACAAAATACGAATACGTTAAAAACTTTTCAACAAACATTTACATAAACATTTTATGTCTCAATGATTTAATTATTCGATTAAAATCATTAGCGTCCTTTCCCAATGTCTTCTGTAAACCGTAATTTGAATACACTGTCTAAACAACAACCTACTCCATTAAATCGCTCATCCCCACTCCCACTCTGTCTACCATCACTCTTCTCCTCCCCCTACCTTACATTTTCTCTCTCTCTGTCTCTGTCTCTGTCTCTCTCTCTCTCTCTCTCTCTCTCTCTCTCTCTCTCTCTCTCTCTCTCTCTCTCTCTCTCTCTGTAGTTTTTGTTTGCTTGTATGTTTGTTTTTTTCTTTTCCTTCTG
>JADBJO010000386.1:90000-102732 GCA_016801955.1 Conus betulinus
ACGGCGAGAGAGATACTCGCATGACAAGCGAGAAGTTCTCAGTTCAAAACTCCGGTGTGACCACGATCCCCCCTCCCCCCCCCCCCCCCCCCCCCCCCCCCCCCCCCCCCCCCCCCCCCCCCCCCCCCCCCCCCCCCCTTCCTGTTCGGATCTTTTGGAATTCGCTGATCTGTCGAATCAGATGAACAAACGAAGATGACAGACAACGGTGTGTACCCGACGTACGTCAACGACTGGGATCACAGAGAGGCTGCAAGAAAGAATGAAAGTAAAAAGGAGGAAGAAAAGAAAGACAGTTATGTAAAATGAATGCATAAAAAAAAGGGAAAGAAAGAAAGACGCGACGAAGAATTGGGTGAAAAGAAAAAAAAAGGGGAGGGGGAGGGGGGAGAAAAGAACAAGGAAGAGAGAGAAAGAGGCTTTGTTATTGATTAATTTAGTCCCACAACGGTCAAAGTATTGGCATGGCTTGCTTAAAGTTCGCCATTTTTTTTTTTTTAACTTGCCCAGTTGTTGTACTATAAAACCACTACTGCGTGCTACAACGCGCATATGAAAACTTAGTTATATATATATATATGCTAACACATACATAAGGCTTAGAAGAAGAAGAAGAATTTGAAGAAGGAGGAGGAGGAGGAAGAAGAAAAAGAAGAAGGATGAAAAGTAATCTTAAATGAATATTGATGCTTAAAGTGGGAACAAAGAATCAAAAAATAAAAGAATGCAACGCACACAGCAACGAAGATATTAGACAGTTTACATGTGATCCGATCTTAAAGGATGAAATAAGTACAAACAACAACACAAAGGGAACAAGGGAAACTTATTACAAAATTCACTTACACTGTCTTACACATACGCGCGCGTACACACACACACACACACACACACACACACACACACACACACACACACACACACCACACACACACACACACACATGCACGTACGCATGCACACACACACGCGCGCGCGCACGCACGCACGCACGCACCCCCCCCCCCCCCCCACACACACACACATGTATACAACACAATACAACGGTTTGGTACCATAGCATGTATATCAATGTAATACAAAATACATCACGTAACATTGCAACACAGTAGACTGCGTTACACTACAATGCAAAGCGAATTTCACAATGCGATGCAAAGCAGAGAAGTGAATGTCACAAATGCAATGCAAAGCAGAGAAGTGACTGTCACAAATGCAATGCAAAGCAGAGAGAAGTGAATTTCACAATGCAATGCAAAGTAGAGAAGTGAATGTCACAAATGCAATGCAAAGCAGAGAAGTGAATTTCACAATGCAATGCAAAGTAGAGAAGTGAATGTCACAAATGCAATGCAAAGCAGAGAAGTGACTGTCACAAATGCAATGCAAAGCAGAGAAGTGAATTTCACAATGCAATGCAAAGTAGAGAAGTGAATGTCACAAATGCAATGCAAAAAGCAGAGAAGTGAATTTCACAATGCAATGCAAAGCATAGAAGTGAATTTCACAATGCAATGCAAAGTAGAGAAGTGAATTTCACAATGCAATGCAAAGTAGAGAAGTGAATTTCACAATGCAATGCAAAGCAGAGAAGTGAATGTCACAAATGCAATGCAAAGCAGAGAAGTGACTGTCACAAATGCAATGCAAAGCAGAGAAGTGAATTTCACAATGCAATGCAAAGCAGAGAAGTGAGTTTCTGCCTAAAGCAACAACGAAGTTCAGTATAGTATCGCGCCGTACAATACAATCTAGTTCCATGCACATCAACACAACACGACACAACGCAGCCGAACACACCGTACTGCTCCAGACTACAATACAACAGACATGTTTCAATGTGTCTCTGGGGCCGGAATAGCTCAGTTGGTAGAGCGCCGAACTCGTGATCCTGGGGTTGCGGGTTCGAATTTCGGTACAGGGGGCTTTTCCCCCTCGGAGTTAATATTGATTCTGACTCCATTTCCCATACTTACAGTCCCTTCGAATGAGACTATAAACCGAGGTTCCAAGTTGTGAACGCACGCATAACATCTTTGCACACCGTGCTCCATCAGACAGAGGGTAGGGGGTGTGTTGATGTGCGAGTCGGATGACATTGTTGTTGTAGAGTACTCCTGTGATCCGTGTTCAGAAGACGACTGCGTGTTTTGGGACGTGAAGGCAGGAACACACAAACAACCAACACCTGTCCATCGGGAGACGGATCACAAATTAGGATTAGAATATATAGTATAATTTAAGGTGAGAGTCATAGGTAGCCCACCTTTGTGGAGAAGAAGAGTGCCCAAAGCAACCAACGCGCACACTCAGAGACTTCCAAATCAACCTGCTCTACGACGGCTCTAACCACGGACCTGTCTCTACTTGATCTCCACGTCCCCTCCGCCACCACTCCGGCTTCACGCCATCGCTCTCCTCGCCTGATCTAGTTCTACTTTCGGATGACTGCCCTAACTACTTACGCGGTGTACCAACCCTTCTCTTACCCCCCTTCGTGAGCTTACCCCTGACACCCCCCGGGATAAGTCTGGTCTGTGGCTATTAGCCTGCTTTTATTAAATTTTATATATTTTTTTTTTATATTTATTTTTTTTTTTTTATTTTATCTTTTTTTTTTTTACTTATTTTTAGTATAATTAAACCCCGGGGGTTGATTCAGGACTTTCTTGCAATAGAACTTACACTCTTAAACCCCCCAGCTAGTTGGAACCGCTACCCTAAACACCCCACCAAACCCAAAAACCCACACACCCCCACCTACCTACCCACCCACACCCCCCACCCCAACGCACCGACTGCCCACTCCCCAACCCACTGGGGGGTAAGGTTTGGGCTATATAGCCTTGGAATTTTACTAACACAACCCCAACCCCCCCCCCCCCAACCCCCTCGCCCCCCCAAACCCACCCCCCCAACCACCCTACCCACCATTAACCATTTACCAACCGGCCACCCCTAACCACACCCCCCCCCGTTACCTACCCCACCCCCTCCGCCCCAACCACCCCCCCCCCCACAGCCCCCCCTGCCCGGTTACCCTCCCGCCCCCCACTTCCTACCGTTACCCCCCCCCCACCCATAAAACCCCCCCCCCCCCTTCCCCCCCAACCCCCCCCCCAAACGTACTTAATACCCCCCCCCCACACTAACCCCCCCCCCCCCCCCTTACCACCCCCCCCCCCCCCCCCACGCACTTCAACCACCCCCCCCCCCCCCCCTCCCCCCCCCCCCCCCCCCCCCCCCCCCCCCCACCCCCTCACCCCGAGGGTTATCTTTCTCATCTAGGAAATCCTACTAAACACTAAAAAGGCACTATCTGGCATCTTGTTTCTTCCCCTCCACCCCACCCGCCGACCCAGACCACCCCCAAACCCACCCCCCCACCCCACCCTTCAAACAAGAGGAGGGTGATGAATCAGGGGTATTTTTCCTCTTGCTGCCTTTTCCCCTGTCTTCTCCCCACCTGCTTTAAAAAAAAAAAATTGTGTTATCCTGCAGCTACCCTTGCTTACACCCCTCACTCAAGCTGCCTCTCCACTTCCTATATACCCTCGGCTACATGCCAATGTGACCACGTGCCAATGTGACCAAGCGTAGTTGTGACAAAAGGTGTCGTTGTGACCACGTGTCCATTGTGGACCAAGTACCGTTGTTGCTTCAATCCCAGTTGCCTCCTTTAACTATTTTACAGCTATTAGAGTCTCTTGAGTACCTGTGTACCTTAGCCTTGTACAATGCAAGATGACTAGTGGTCAGTGGCCACTGACCACTGGTCATTATGACGTAAATCGAGATATTTTAACTATTTAAACAGCTCTAATTAGTGTTTCCCGAGTGCTTGTGTACCTTGTAAATGTAGATTACCTTGTGTTCAGTGCCACTGAACACCCACTGGTCATTATGACGTAATCAGAGATTTTAACTAACTTCACAGCTAAATATAGTAGTCTCCCGAGTACCTGTGTACCCTTGTTACAATGCAGACGCAGATTACTGTGGTCAGTGCCACTGACCACTGGTCACTATCACGTAAATCAGATATTTCGACTATTTTACAGTTAATCAGTGTCTCTCATGAGTGTTTGTATACCTTGTGCAATGCAGACAACCAGTGGTCAGTGTCACTGACCATTGGTCACTTTAATGTATATCAAGATTTTTAACTATATTTTTACACAGCTAATTAGTGTCTCCTGAGTGCCTGTGGGGGGGTCAGTTCCATCTAGGGGGTTCCAACTAGGGGAATGGGGGGAGTAAGTTCCAGCAAGCCCTAGAATGACCCCGGGGGTAAAAGCCTGCTAGCCCAGACTTACCCCGGGGTAAGTTCCCAGGGGGTGGGGGGGGGGGGGGGTTAAGAATGGGCTGTGTACACCGGATTATGCACACATGTCCGAGACATATGGTCGTTTAACGACTTTGTCATGTAACGTGAACAAAACAAAAAGGCATTGCTGTGGTGTCCATGTCAATGACGCAGTGCCGGCGTCGCGTTTTGTCAATGTGCATCGCGTCGATGTGCCTAAATGGGCTGTACAGCTTACTAGCATCAATTTTCCGTTCGTTCGTTCGATCGTTCCTTTGCAAAAGAAGAACTGAAGGGGCCTGGAATCAGGTACCTAAAATCAGGGACCTCCTAGGCAAGTGGTGGAATGCGTGTGGCTGCAGCTCTGTTGGTCGTGAGTTCAAACCCACTCGATACCAATTGAAACACCACCCTCTATGTCCTTCCCCAACCACAACATGGGGTACCTGTTTCACTTCTGGTATGGCTAAAGAGGCTGAAGATTGGAGTGGGCTCCGCTTTCAATAATGCATGTGCGTAAGTGTGTGTGTGTGTGTTGTGTGTGTGTGTGTGTGTGTGTGTGTGTGTGTGTGTGTGTGTGTGTTTTGTTTTCTAATTAACTGCTCAAGGTTCAGTTTCTACTTGCACGTTCCTTCTTTACCGTTGCAATCACCCCTCTTCTTGCTGTCGTTTGACAGTTTCGTCTGTAAACAATTGATGTGTATAGACATTAGACTGTACAAACCACTACCAGCATTCCAGACAGCCTTGGCAATCCACGGCTTTGGTCCTGCTCTGCTTCTATTGGTGTCCTTTCCATTCTCACGCCCCTCTTGGTCCTGGAAAACGGACACTGAATGCGCCACCCACCACACCCCAATCATCCGATTATCACGTGCCGCATGCTTTTTTAAATCGAAACCAATGGCTCGAAGATCATTCAGCTTGGCTTTCTGTTGTGTTTTGCTTGGTTGATGAAGACTCGCTGATTGTACGTTTTGACCGCAAGCTGTCTATCGATCTGTCTGTCTGTCTCTCTGGCTGGCTGGCTGGCTGGCTGTCTGTCTGTCTGTTCCCACGGTGGAAGCAAAGGAAGGGCGTCTTCTGACAGACACATCTAAAGATAATTCTAGACAGGCAATCCTCCATGGACAGACAGACAGACAGACAGACAGACTGACACTGTCTAGAATTCTCTTCAGATGTGTTTGTCAGAAGACGCCGCTAAGCATTTTCTCTCTCTCTTTGTTTTCTTTCGTTTGTTGGAAGGCATGAGGGTGTGGGGGTGGGAGTGGGGATGCTGTGACAGGGTCCTTCGTTCCTTTAATCATTTTTCTTTCTTGATGTTTCGCTTTGTTTAATTCTCCTATTTTGCAAAAGTGGGGAATGTTACTCTCTCTCTCTCTCTCTCTCTCTTCTCCTCTCCGTCTCTCGCTCCTCTCCCTCCTCGCTCCTCTCTCTCTCTCTCCTCACTCTTCTCCGCTTCTCGCCCTCAAGGTCGGGTACCTCTCCCTTGAGTCACTCCATCCTCTCCTCCCTTCTCTCTCCTCTCTCTCTTGCTCTGCGCTCACCCAACTCAAGAGTGGTCTTCCTCTCCTCTCTCTACTCGCACTCTCTCTCCGTCCATCTCTCTTCCCTCCCTCTCCCCTCCTCCCCATCCCTCTCTCATCGTCTCCTCCTCCCTCTCACCTCTCCAAACTCCGGTCTCTCTCTCTGGCTCCCCTCTCTCGTCCCTCTCCTCCTCTCGCGTTCATCGTCTCTCCTCTCTCTCTCTCATCTCTGGGTCTCCTCTCCACCCCGTCTCCTCCTCGCCTCTAGTTCCTTCCTCTCTCTCCTCAATCAGTCTCTCCCCCTCCTTCCTCCTGCCGTGCCTACTACCCATCCACCGCTCTCGCCAGTATTCCGTTTCGGTCTCCTCTCCCTCCTCTCCTCCTCCTCTCACTCGTCTCGGAGTCCCTCCCCTCGTCCTCCCCTACCCCATCTCTTCTCTTCCTCCCTCTCCTCAGTCTCCCGTCTCTCTCTCGTCTCCCTCCGCAATCCCTCTCTCTCGCTCCTGCTCTCTCTCTCTCTCGTCTCCTCTCCGTCTCCCCCTCTGTTCTCTCCTCGTCTTCCTTTTTACATCCTCTCACAGCTCCTCGCCTCTCTCTCTCGCAAACCTCTCGCCCTTCTCCTCTCTTGTGGTGTGTGCTTTGCGTGTGTGCGTTTGTGTGCATGTGTGTGTGTGTACGTGCGTGCGTGTGTGTGTGTGCGCGGGGAGGGGAAATGTGTGCGTCTGCGTGCGTGTGTGTGTTGTGTGTGTGTGTGTGTGGTGTGTGTGTGTGTGTGTGGCATGCGCACGCGCGCATGTGTGTATGTGTATCTCTCTCTCTGCCATACTCCACTGTCATCAGCGCTGTCGATCTGTCGCCATTCTTCCAGACAAAACGAAACACACCGTACCATCATGTTGGTCTACAAACTGACTTTTAAAACAACGATCGGGGACACGACGCTGCTACAACCGAAGAAGCGCAAAGTAGTAAAAAAAAAAAAACATTTAAAAAAAAAGAATTCTCCTTCCACTTGCCTCACTCTTGCAGAGCTTGTCTGACGCCTGCTGTCAGTCTATTGACCAGCTGAATGGCTGGTTTTCATCGAAGACAGAGACAGACAGACAGACAGACAGAGAAATGGCGGATCAAAAGAAGAAACAAAAAGAAACCCACATGGAAATGTGTCCGCGAAACTCCACAAGGACAAATGATAGAAGGTATGAACAATACACGTGCATATACGTGTGAGCGCAAGCGCGTACTTATAGTTCATACACACGTACGTGTGTGGTAATGCGTGAACAAATACATGCAGATACGTGCGTGCACAAAAACAGCAAACACACACAAATATACTTAGGCATGTGTTTGCAAGCGTGTGCTTGCGCCCACACACGCACACGCACACACACACACACACACACACACACACACACACACACGGGCCGTGCGCGTGCACACATACACGCACACGCACACACACACACACACACACACACACACATGGAGGATAAGAGTTGCTCACTGACATATTTGGAGATGCACATGTAATATCACACACACACACACACACACACACACACACACACACACACACACACACGGGCCTTGCGCGTGCACACACACACGCACACACACGCCACATACACACACACACACACACACACACACACACACACACACACACACACACACACGCCAACATGGTGGATTGCTTCAATGTTCGTACGATTTTCAAAATGGGTAAAAACAAGAGCAGCCACAAAGAAAGAAAAAGAAAAAATGTTCAACAAAAAGTAAGTTCGATTCTTGTGAATGTTCTCGGCTTGGATCTCAATCTCAATCTTCGACTCCGAACGAGCAGGCATCTAGCCAAACGAACAGCCACAGCACATCAGACCCTGCAACGGCGTTTGAAAACCCTGATGGAAATACTGGTCAGTCTGAATATTCCATAGAATTACTGACGTGCACAATCAAATGCTCTGCGACAGAATTTCGGTCATAGAAAAGAAAGTTGAGGAGCTGACGAAAGAAAACAAAGAAAGGAGCTACTACAAACAAGCTGAAACCGTAAGTGTTGGTACACAAACAAATAGTACAGCAACAACAACATCTTCTGATACACACAACGTAGCAACATACCAACATATGCAGACAAGCTGAAGTCTTCAGCTCACAATTTTATTCCAGCAAAACTCCACCAGCAAAAGTCAGTGCCACAAAAGCCCCCAGAAGAAAAAACCACCTGAAGCAAAGAAAAGGAACAGTTGGCTGACGTCAAATCTAGTGGCATCAAGTCCGATGACGCTAAAAAGGTACATTCCGACTCTCTTCCCAATGTTCTTTTTTTGCACGACTCTGTTATGTCAAGAGTCAACGCTAGGCGCCTGGGAGAGGCATACGGACTTAAAGTTGTCTCCAAAAGAGCTTTCAAGATCTCAGACTGTGAAAAAGAACTTGAAAACATTGGTTCAGAAGTTCCGATTGATTGTGTGATACTGCATACTGGAATAAATGATTTGAAAAGTACTGACCCTGGAGTTTCAGCAAAAAAGATGATTAGTGTTGTCAACAAAATCAAACAGCAATATCCGAAAACAAAAGTCGTGATAAGCAAAGCAACGCCAGTCAAAGATCAGATTCTGGAGGGGAGACGACAACTATTCAACGCTTTACTGTTTTCCGAATTTCTCGTCATCAGACATCTCTTCTCTCTCATGAGAACCTTGATCCACTCAACAACCGGCTCATGAGGGATGCCATCCACCCGTCCGACAGAGGTACCAGCATCCTCGCCGGAAATCTGGGGCGGCATGTCCATCGTCTCTTTTGGCAGAGACAGCGCCGGAGACATCGCCAGAATCAGACACGCGGGAGAGGCGCCTGGAACCACGAGCCATTCCCCCCACCTCCTGCTGGTCGTGTCGGAGCTCCCGGTCCGTGGCTTTTCCATCCTCGTGCAGGGGACACATGGGACTCTTACAGTTGGCAATTCGTCCCTTGGTGACTCGTCAACTTCACCTTGCCATTTGATTCTTTTAACTATGTCTTATGAAAACTTCCAATGATAATTTATTAATATTTCAATGGAACTGTCGGTCAATATCAACAAATTTCTTACACTTTGAAAATCATATATATCAGCATAATTATTCAGTGCTAGCATTACAATCACTAAATGTAGATGCTCATAAGCTACCGAAAATACGCAATTTTTATTATCCACCTTTGTATAACTATAGGAATGATGGTAAAAGATTCAAACCGCCATTTATGTGAGAAGGGATCTAAATTATTGTCCTCTGAACCCTCCTACTCCTACTAATGCTGAAGTTTTCGCAACTGGGGTTACTGTAAAAGTGAACAAGCAGACACATTTGAATATCATTTCTGCTTACTATCCCAGTGGCCCAAAGGCAGATAATACAGACTGGTTAAAAAACCTTCCTTTGTCAAACAACAAATGGGTAATACTGGGAGATTTCAATGCGCATGCTCCGTTTTGGGAATATGGGTTGCACCACTATAACTTGCAACCCGTTTAGTTGAAAATATTGTTGACTCCAAATTGGTTTTATTAAACGACGGTAGTATTACCAGACTGCCAGACATTTCCACTCATAAACCTACTTCTATTGATTTATCTTTAATTTCTCCGGAGTTGGCAGTAAACTCGGTATGGTCAACAGAGGATGATACTTTGGGCAGCGATCATTTCCCAATCATCATACAGTTAAAGGAGCATATTGAAAATGAAGAAGATGGAAATGAAGATAGTATCCCAAAGTTTTCATATAAAAATGCAAATTGGTCTCTGTATGAATCGATCTTGTCCAATACACCTTTCCGTAGCATTGAAAATGAAGGTATAGATGCATATTACACAGAGTTTTGTCGACATGTCTTACAGGCTGCCGGAAAATCTATTCCTATTTGTAAAGATGTCCAACAGTGGAAATATGTTGGTAATTCATGGTGGAATTTAGATTGTGCGATAGCTGTAGCTCTTAAAAAAGAAGCTTATAAAGCTTGGCTGAAAGTGAGAACAGATGACAATTTCCTAGCTATGAAACATGCCAAAAATAACAGTAACAGAGTCGTTGCCCGAGCGAAAAGAATACATTTCTCAGAATTTTGTAGATCCAAAATATCGGAATCAAAAGATATCCCATAAGGTTTGGAAAATGGTTAAAAAATTGAAAAATGGTTATTGCTTGCAACAGTACCCAATTAAGTTAGATAATAATGCTCTTTCATCCTCACAGGAGAAAGCTGAGGCATTCGTCAAAATATTTTCAGAAAATAACTTGCTGTCTAGTCTCAGTCCATCTATCAGGTGTTTTAGAGAGAGGAGGAAGAAAAACGAACTATCTATCAGGATCCACCACCAAATCATTCCCATTATTTAAACGCCCCTATTACATATGCTGAATTTTATGAGACGTTAGAATCTTTTTCTTCAAATTCAAGTGCTGTTGGCCTAGATGGTATATCCTATCAACTGTTATACCACTTGCCTTCATATTGGAAACGATTACTGCATTCATTTTACCAAAAATGTTGGTTTAATGGAACTCTCCCTAGTATCTGGAAGAGATCTGTTGTAGTCCCAGTTCCAAAGCAAGGTAAGCCCAGGTCAGACATTGGTAGCTACAGGCCAATAGCACTAACCTCTCATGTTGGAAAGTTGTTAGAAAAGATTATCCAAAGACGTCTTTTATATTTTTGTGAAAAAGAAAGTATAATCCCAGCGAATCAAGCGGGATTTCGCAAAGGTCGATGTACAATAGATCATTTGGTGAAACTTACAAGTCAAATAAAAAGCAGTTTGCTAGACGGAAAAGCACACTTGCTACCTTTTTTGATATCAGAAAAGCGTATGATAGTATCTGGCACGCTAGACTACTTTATAAATTGAAAGAAATAGGAATTAATGGAACGATGTTTCAATACTTTAAAAGTTTTTTGTCGCAGAGATCCATATGTACAAGAATAGGGAAGGTTTACTCGTCTTTTCAGAGCATTGATATCGGAATACCACAGGGTTCTATTATATAGCCCCCATGTTGTTTAACATTCTTATTTATGATCTTCCAAAGATATTATCAAAAAGTGTGAGTTTAGTACAATATGCTGATGACATTGCTATGTGGATAAATACAAATATTCGAAAGCATACTGGCAAGAGAGTTACGAATCATATACAGAAGATATATCAGTTAGAAATAGATAATTAAACAACTTTATGGAAAATAACGGGCTTATTCTCTCAGGTGAAAAAAAAACACAATTAATGTTTTTCAATAATGGAGACAATCCACTGTATTTGCCAAGCTTCAAATTGAATGGCTCTGAATTGCAGTACTCACAAAACATAAAATTTCTGGGTGTGAATTTAACCCCTAAACTTAACTGGCGTTTTTACATTGAAAGCTTGATAACTAAAACAAGGAAACGTTTTAAACTTATTGAAAATTATTTGTATTCATCAGCCGTGGGCTCAAGATACAAAAACCCTCCTGCACCTAGCTGTTTTCTCTAATAAGATCAAAACTAGTGTACGGACAAGAAGTTTATTTTTCAGCTCCTCAAAGTCTACTGAAAAAATTGCAAAGTATAGACAGCAAAGCTATCAAATTAGCGCTTGGTGTCCCAGTGCACACAAACACATTGAAGGTGTACAAAGAAATTGATATGCTATCACTGTCAGATCAACGTAGATTAGCTGTGGCCAAATATATTGCAAGAAGTCTTTCAGTACCTAATTCAGTCGAAAACGAAGTGTTGATGGATTCAAATGTTGAATATCCGAAAAGAGCTCAACAGCTAGATTATCTTTGTCCCATTCGAAATTACACGAAAGATTCTTTTTGAAAATGCAATATTGATGTCACTTCACTCTCACCTGCTCCTGTTGTTCCCCCGGTGCCTCCATGGGAACATAGACAAGCTATCTTTGATGTAGATTACACTGATGTCCGGAAAAATGATAACATTAACATTTTAACTTCTAAAGTGAGAGAAAATTTAGAAAACAAATATTCAAATCATTTAAAAATTTTTACGGATGGTTCCGTTTGCCAGTTAAGTGCAGGTTCGGGTTTTTTATTCCGGCTTTAAAAGTTAAAAAAGCATACAGCCTTGGAAAAGGATTCTCTATTTTTACGGCAGAATTGTATGCTATTCTTATGGCATTACTCTTTATTTGTGATAGTAATCATTCTTTCTGTAACATTTTATTCTGTGTTGATTCTAAGGCAGTGTTAGAAAGTTTGAAAGTTTGGGATGTTAAAACACGGAAAGATGTCATCTTTTGAAATAAAGCATCTAATTAATTACATTATTTCCACAGGAATTAATGTAGTCTTCTGCTGGGTCCCTTCACACTGTGGTATTTATTGGAATGAAATAGCAGATAAACTAGCCAGACGCGGGGCAATGGACAATGCTGCAATAAGTAATTTGAAGTTAGATATATCTGAAATACATTCGTTATTGGATAGCTGTTTCCGAATTGAAAAGTCTCAAGAAAAATGTGTAATGGAAACATATCCTAGACATATTTCTAGTTTAATATACAAGATACGTTTGAACTCTTGGAAGACCAAATATTCCCAAAATGTAGCGTGTGCATGTTCTAAGCCATTATCTGGTGAACATATACTTTTCCATTGCCCATTTTAAATGCTCTTTATTCAAAAGCAAACATTGAAATTTCGAAATCCAAACCGCTCACGCTATTTCTTTCAGTTCAGAAATTGTTGAGGTTGCAAAAATTATCTCTCAATCTCAAATTAGCATATTTTTGTAATTATGATAGTGTAGTTTATATTTAAATGTGTACTGTTCTTGACATTATTTCTCACCTTTTCCTCCGCCCACCCCCCCCCTCCTCCGCCCTCCTCCTTCCCC
>JADBJO010000386.1:123349-128349 GCA_016801955.1 Conus betulinus
CATTACGATTCAAACCTGGGTGTGGCTGTGGATTGGGATATGGTGTGGAAGGAGGGCAACTCGCAGCGCCTGCAAGACAAGGCAGAAAGAAAGAAACAAAAAACAAATGAGTTCAGTCCAAAGCCGTTATCAACGTCCCCGTTGGTACGAGGGCCGGAATAGCTCAGTTGGTAGAGCGCCGGACTCGTAATCCAAGGGTTGCGGGTTCGAATCTCCGCCGCCGGCCGTTTCGGTACAGGGGGATTTTCCCCTCAGAGTTAACCTTGGTTCTGACTCCATTTCCCATACAGTCCTTCGAATGAGACTATAAACAGAGGTTCCGTGTGTGAACGCACGCATAACATCTTGCACACACGCAAAATCCCATCTCCCAACGTTCGGAAGAGAAGGCTAGTTTGGCCGTTGGTATGGATGACACGTTACACATAGCATGCACCTTCCCCGAAGATGGGAGTATGGCTGCCTTAATGGCGGGATGAAAAAAGGGTCATGCACACAAAACTCCACTCCCTTTGTTGGGTAGATGGGATTAATACTAGTCTGTCCATACAGGGAGTGTCCGCAGGAGTATCAGCCTGCGTACGCAGAAGAAGTCCCTATTGGTGTTCACTCTCAACGTAGCACTCCGAACAGGAACCCCCGACTGATAAAAAGAACTTGAGATAATGCCCCAAGTCATCGCCGTGTTGTACACCACACTTCCGCTCCCATTGTCAAGCCACTGGCAATTAAAAACACAGCAACGAACAGGATGCAACCAAGCTGTTACAGATACTTCGTGCTAACAAACGAAGCTGAAATTTATTCGTTCACACTCGAAAGGTCACTCGATCCAGCCGGTGACGTAGTTTATTTCAGTATAAAGCGCACATTCGATGTCGCAGGATGATAAGAGCTGCAGGAACCAAGTGCTGTGGAACCAGCCAGAAATTTTCATTCTTTGCACTTGGAAAGTACTCTTTCCCCTCCCCCCTCCCTTATCTCTGGTACCACTCCCCTTATCACATCATCACTCCCCTCATCCCCCCCACCCCAGCCCGCAGATCATCGGCACATACTACTCATAATCACGCACACACACACACACACACACACACACACACACACACACACACACACACACACACACACACACACACACACACAGAAGCAGAGGATGATTTATGCCTGTATTTATCCAGCGGTTTCGTGTCTTCAGCTCCTCCAATCCCCTGGAACATCTGATCTGCCTGTGCCCCTCCATAGGAGGGATCACCGTCTGAACCAATTACATTCCGGGTGCCAACAAATCACTTTCAGCCTGCTGTGTCAACACGCAGTATTTTCATAGCAGGCTCCATTGCATCCTCGTTCTCCTCCCTGTAACTGGCTGTGCTTTGTTGAGGAGGGGGTTGTTTGAATGGACACTGGCTAAGGCATTGGACAAGTTCATGTAATTCGGTCCCTTCAAGTTTGGAGTGGAGGTCGTGAGTGACGTGACTGAGAGCAGCAATGAGAGGGCTTTGTGTTACAAACTCATTTGCCTGCTGTTTTTTATGTGGAAGGGTTCTGTCTGTCTGTCTGGCTGGCTGGCTGGCTGGCTGGCTGGCTGGCTGGTTGGCTGGCTGGCTGGCAGAGTGACTGTCTCTCTTTCTCTGCACATCTCTCTCTCCCCCTCTGTCTCTTTCTCTGTCTGCCTGACTCTCTCTCTCTCTCTCTCTCTCTCTGAGTCTCTCTCTCTCTGAGTCTCTCTCTCTCTCTCTCTCTCTCTCTCCTCTGTCTCTGTCTCTCTGTCTCTCTGTCTCGCTGTCTCTCTCTCTCTCTCTCTCTCTCCCCCTCTCTCTCTCTCTCGTTGTTTTTCTTTGGTTCTCCTTTTCTATTCTTTCGTCGTTTTCTCTCCTCCACCAGTCATTTTTTTAAACTTTGTGACACTGAAATACATAAGAAAATTTTTTCTTTTGAAAATTACAGTTTCACATTGAAGAAAGATATTTGATCTACATATCTTCAAACGTGGATTGACATTAGTTTGAACTGGATTTGATTCTCACATTTCTGTCCAACTTTCTTGGCTACTGCTGCTGCTGCTGCTATTATGACTACTACTTATTCTGCTGCTGCTGGTGTTGCTGGGTGTTGCTGCTGCTGCTGCTGCTGCTGCTGCTACTACTACTAATACTGGTCTGTTCCCTCAATCTACTACTGCTATTCTTTACTTTCAATGAGAAACAGACTCCACAGAGCCCATCTTAATGATCCTAACTCTGTTTCTGAGCAAACTTAATCCAACATTGCCTAAAAGACTGCACAGTCTGAGCTGCGTAAAATGCAGGATGCATGGCTGAATAAGACGGCTGAAAGAGATGCAGTCTTTTACCCGATTGCAATGACATGAAGAACTTCTACAATGTGCTTTAGACTACACAGGAAGAACTTCTACAATGTGCTTTAGACTACACATGAAGAACTTCTACAATGTACTTTAGACTATGGCTGAATAAGACGGCTGAAAGAGATGCAGTCTTTTACCGATTGCAATGACATGAAGAACTTCTACAATGTGCTTTAGACTATCTATGGCCCTACATCGTCAGATTTGTTCCCCTCTCCACAGTGTAGATTGGAATAGACTGTTCACTGACAAGGGGAACATTCTTGAGCGCTGGGCTGAACGCTCTAATAGTGTCCTCAACCGCCCATCTACAATTAATGACGACGTGATCGCAAGACTGCCTTATGTTCCACTTCACTACACCCTTAATGACCTGCCAGCCGAAACTGAAGCAGAGAAAGCTGTGAAGCTTGTGTCCAGTGGTAAAACCCCTGATGCTGACTCTATCCTAGCAAAAACAGACGCTTCTGGTGGTCCACAACTGATCAGGAAGCTCACTGAGTTATTCCAGTCCATGTGGAAGAGAAACTTCTGCAAGAATTTTAAAAAAGATCGTCCACCTTTACAAGTGGAAGGGGAACCGGAAAATATGTGATGACCATCGTGCCATCTCACTGCTCTCCATCGCTGGACACTCTCTGGCCAGAATCCTATTCAGCCATTTCAATCAGCACCTGGAGCAAGGCTTGCTACCTGAGAGCCCATGCAGATTCAGGAGGGGTCGCAGCACTGTGGACTTGGTTTTCGCTGCACGGCAACTACAAGAGAAATGTCAGGAGTGGACTGTTATCCCCTACACAACATTTATGGACCTGACCAAGGCATTCGACACTCACTGCAGGGAAGGGTTGTGGAAGATCATGGCCAAATCTGGATGCCCTTCAAAGTTCATCTCATTGTTCAGGAAGTTCCATGACGGTATGCAGGCAAAAGTGCAGGATAATGGAGAGTACTCACAGCCATTCCCTATTTCAAATAGCGTCAAGCAGGGCTGCGTGCTAGCCCCCACCCTCTTCAGTATGATGCTTTCTGCCATGCTGATGGATACTTTCCGAGATGGTGACATCGGAGTTGGCTTTAAATACCAACTGATGGAAAGTTCTTCAACTTAAGGCGGCTGCAAGCCTAAGCCAAAGTCCTGGAAGACACGCCCATGACTTTTTCTTCGCCGATGACTGTGAATGGGATGCTGCTACAGTCTAAAATGGAAAAGAGTATGGACCTGTTTGCCAAAGCCTGTGATGACTTCAGTCTCACAATCAGCATGAAGAATACTGAAGTACTGCATCAACAACCTCCTGCATAGTATTCACAGCAGACTCCATTGCATCAAATACTTCTCCCTTTATTTTACCATGCTTTACGGAAGCAAGGAGTGTGATGGCTAACGCTGAATGTTTAGGTATTTTGTGAGTCGATGTGCTTCGTTGGTCCACTCAGATCTCGTGTGGTAGGTTCTAATGATCTGTGGCTGGGGTGGAGGGTGGGGGGGGGGGTAGGGATGGGATAAAGGGAGGAGGACTGAGGATGAGGGGGAGAGGAAGTTGCACATGGACCTAGTGCAAAGAAATAAATTTCTGGCTGCTTTTACAGCGCAGCTCCTATAATCCTGAAAGTGACACTTCCAGTGTGAACGAATACATTTCAGCACCGTTTGCCACCACCAAGTATCCCTAACAGGATTCGTTGCATCCCATTTGTTCCTTTTTTAATTGGCAATGGTTTGACAATGGGAGGGGGGAGGGGGGAGGGGGGGATGGGGGGGGGGAAGGGGGTATGAAAGCGCCATGATTCATGAGTTGGGTATTCTTTCAAGTTCAGTCAGTTCCTGTTCTGAGTGCTGTGTTCAGGATGTATGCCACTGGGGACGGTGATAACGGCTTTGGACTGAACTCATGTGTTTCTTTATCTGTCTTGTCTGGCGCGCCCTGTGAGCGCCGTTCCTCCCACGCTATTGTCCAATCCACAACCACATCCAGATTTGACCCATAAGCCCCTCAACATTGGCCGTCCACGGGGAGCGATCATCATTATGTTACCTTACAATCAGATGGTGAAATGATGCTGTCTGTCTGTCTGTCTGTCTGTCTGTCTGTCTATCTGTCTCTCTCTCTCTCTCTCTCTCTCTTCTCTCTCTCTCTCTCTCTCTCTCTCTCTCTCTCTCTCTCTCTCTCTCTACTGCACCCGCATGAAGAGCATATTGAAGATCCCAAAGCTACAGCAGCTGTGAAGTAAAACCAGCCAGAAATGTATCCCTTTGCACCAGGAATATATGTCTACTGAATCTTCCCCTCATCTCTAGTCCCACTCCCCCTTATCCCAGTACCCCTCCCCCCCCAACACTCGCCATAGATCATCAGAACCCACAACTCCAACTCTGAGTGGATCATCTTTATACATCAACTCATGAAATACCCAAACATTCGTCTTTCTACTGAGCTATCACTACCCTAGGTTTCTCCAAAGTACTGTAAAATAAAGTGAGAAGTGCGCGACAGAATGGAGCCAGCTATCAACATCGTGTGTTGACAAACCAACCTGGCATTCAATTTGTCCACCACCCGAAATGAGATTTCTGTTTGTCCACCACCCGGAATGAGATGTCCTCAAACAGTGACACATCCCGCTC
>JADBJO010000386.1:143349-145849 GCA_016801955.1 Conus betulinus
TTCTCTCCGTCTCTCTCTTCCCACTCTCTCTCTCTCTCTCTCTCTCTCTCTCTTTCTTTCTCTCCGTCTCTCTCTCTCTCCTCTCTCTCACTCACTCTCCCTCCCCTTCTGTGTCCCTCCCTCCCCCCCCCCCTCTCTCTCCATCTCTCTCTCTCTCTCTCTCTCTCTCTCTCTCTCTCTCTCTCTCTCTCTCTCTCTCTCACGATCCATGTATATCTGATAAAAATCACAATTCCAATACTCGAATGTGGCCCCTGCAAACCGGGAGGATAACTCTCTGAGAAATGCACTTCCATTTCCGGTCTGACCTGAGTGTGGCCACTCTCAACAGATAACATCATTGTGCATTGCAGAAACACGCTGTCATAATCTTTACTGTGATGGTGATGATGATGATGATGATGATGATGACGATGATGATGATGATGATGATGATAGTAATACTACTACCACCAGTATTATTATTACTGCTATTCTACCATCATCACCACCCGCCACCTCCACTACTACTACTACTACTACTACTACTACTGCTGCTGCTGCTATTGTTCTTGATGTTCTTGTTGGTGGGTAGTGGTGGTGGTGGTGGTGGTGGTACTGGTGCTGGAGCTTGGGCTGTGGTGATGCTCCTCCCCCTTCACCAATATCTGTAATATCTGTTCAGGTCTGTCTCTGTCCGGTCTGTGTCCTCTTCTCCTGCATTGCTTCCAGGGAGATGGTCCTGAACAGTCGGGTTGATTCTGTTGCTGAAAAGAAGGGTGCGTTACACTTGTCAGATATCACCCTTCTCCCATCCCCACCATCCCCCGATTAAAATAAAAGAAATTTTGTTTATGAAAAAAAAAAAAAAAAAAAAAAAAACTGCTGTTTTCATATTGACTGTCATTCTGTTAAAGAGAAGTTGTTGGAAAGTCGCCAACCTCTCTGAGGCAGGCTTCGTCACCATCTTCATTCGTGACCCCAGAATACCACAGCGATCAGGGTTCCGATATGTTTCAAATGTCCAGGATTGGGCGGATAGGGTGTCTGAGTGGCTCAGCAAGCCAGGGCACCGAGTTCCTAGTCAGACATTGCGGGTTCGAATCCCAGGAGTGCCTCACTTAATCAATGGCTTTCCCCCCCGCTCCCTATTTTAATGTCGTTTTCAGAAGTTTCAGCATGCTATTAGATAGCTGTCCTTTCCCCCTAACTCTCTTGGGATGGTTAAATCCGTCTGTCCTATCATCTTCGGTGGGTGAGGATGGTGGTAAATCTGTATCTACCCCTACAGAATCTACCCCCTGGAGGTTCATAGAATGAAGATCATGATATACTATAAGCGGGCGTAGGTGCGATAGTGACAGAATCAGGTCAACGATGGAAGCCACTGACCCAGAACTTGGGCCAGGATTTCAGGCACCCCCCTCCCCACCCCCACCCCCCACCCTTCCGCCACTCCCTCCCCCCAATCCAAGGCCCCACCACTCTCATATCTCCCCTCGCCCCCCTTTTCCCCTCCTAACCCACGATTTCCCAATCCCTACTCCCTCCCGTTGGCCCCAGCTGTTGCGGACTCACACTGTCAAGGTGTCCATGGTTTAATGCCCTATGCTATCGGTGCTGAGGACACCCTGAGGGCTTTCCCCAGGGTCGTCTCTGGCCCTCTCACCTGTTTTCCGCTCCTTGACCGAGTTCTCCGCTGTCTGTCTGATGGACTGGTCAGTTACTTGACGTGGTCAGTGTGATCCTGGGGGCTCTCTTTAATCTCCCGCCGCTTCTCTTCCGCCGTTCTCTCTCTATACATCTCTGTCTGTCTGTCTGTCTGTCTGTGCGTGCGTGTCTGTGCGTGTGTGCCCGTGTGTGTGTGTGTGTGTGTGTGTGTGTGTGTGGTGTGTGTGTGTGTGTGTGTGTGTGTGTGTCTATCTGTCGATCTCTTTATCTATTTATCTATTCATATATCTATTCATCTAACTATTCTATCTATCTATCTATCTATCTCTCTCTCTATCTATCTATCTGAGTGTCTCTCTCACTCTCTGTCACTCTGTCTGTCTGTCTCGCTGCGCTCTCTCTCTCTCTCTCTCTCTCTCTCTCTCTCTCCTTCAAACTTTCTGTCTGACAGGGGAACGTTGACTCTGACAATAACGTGAAAGATGTGGACGCAGCATGAGTGTCACGCTGTGTGATAATGTAACATGAGTGTCACGCTGTGTGATAATGCAACATGAGTGTCACGCTGTATGATAATGCAACATGAGAGTCACGCTGTGTGATAATGCAACATGAGTGTCACGCTGTGTGATAATGCAACATGAGAGTCACGCTGTGTGATAATGCAACATGAGTGTCACGCTGTGTGATAATGCAACATGAGAGTCACGCTGTGTGATAATGCAACATGAGTGTCGTGCTGTGTGATAAAGCAGGAAGCTTCTGGCTGCCATCTCCAGGGTTGGGCTTGGGCCTCGACGACTGTCACTCGAAAAATCATTGTGGACTCTGCAAGCTTTGTGTAGGTCAT
>JADBJO010000386.1:160849-163349 GCA_016801955.1 Conus betulinus
GAGAAAGAGGGAAAGAGAGAGAGAGGCGAGAGGGGACGGAGGGGTGTGGTGGAGAGAGGAGAGAGAAAGGGGAGGGGGAAGGGGGAGCGGAGAAGAGGAAAGAAGAGAGGAGAGGAGAGGGAAAGAGAGGGAGAGAGAAGACAGACGCTTGGCGGATGGAGGAGGAAGAGAGAGGGGAGCGGAGGAGAGAGGAGAGGAGCGGAGAGGGGAGGAGTGGAGGACGAGAGAAACGGAGAAGAAATTGAGCAAAACGAGGGGAGGAAGAGCGGAGAGAAGAGAAAGAGAGAGACCGAGGGGGATGGAGAGGGGGAGAGGGGATGGGAGAAAGGGGAGAGAAAGGAGGGAAAAGAAGGGAGGAGAGGAGGATGGAGAAAGGGAGGAGAGGACGTAGAGAGAGGAGGAGGGAGTGAGAGGTGCGGGAAGAGGGGAGAGAGCGGAGTGTAGGTGAGGAGGGAGAAGGAGGCCAGAGAGAGGGGACGCGAGAGAGAGAGTGGGAGAGGAGGAGAAGGAAGAGAGAGAGAAGGGGGGGAGCGTGAGAGCGAGGAGAGGAGGAGGGACGAGAGAGAGAAGAGGGACGTGAGGAGGAGAGGGGAGAGTTGGAGAGGAGAGGGGAGGGAGGAGAAAGAGGAGAGGGAGAGAGCGAGGGAGCGGGAGGGACGGGGAAAGAGGATAACAGAGAGCAGGGGAGGGGGATAGGGGGGGGGAAACGAGGGAGAGGGAGAGAGAGGGAGAGAACGAGGAGAGAGGGGCCCCCGGGCACAAACGAGAGGAAAGAGGGGAAGAGAGAGGTGGAAAGAGACGAGGAAAGAGCGGGATGGGGGAAAGAGAGGGGAGAAGAGAGGGGGGGGGAAAATGGACGGAGCGGGTGAGAGAGAAGAAAGGAGAGAAACGAGAGCGAGAGAGAGAGAGAGGAGAGAGAGAGAGAGAGAGAGGGAGAGACGAGAGAGAAATGGATGGGAGAGAGAGAGGGAGAGGGAGAGAGGAGAGGTAGGGGAGCGAGGGCAGGAGGAAAGAGAGAGAGAGGAGGAGAGGCGTTGTTGGAGTGAGGGAGACGGGGGATTGATGAGAGTGAGAGAGGGGAAAGAGAAGAAGAGAGGAGGTAGAGAAAAAGAGAGAGAAAGGGAGTGAGGACGGGCGAAGCGGGGAGAGACAGGAGACAGAGAAAGAGAGGGAAAGATGAGGGAGAGAAGGAGAAGAAAAAAGAGAGGTAAAGAGAGAGAAAGAAAGAGAGGAAGAGAGAGATACAGAGTTTACAGAGAGAGAGAGAGAGAGAGAGAAAGAGAGAGTTCAGTGGGGCGTGTGGTGTGTATGCGTGCGTTCGTGCGTGTGGTGTGGTGTAGTGTGTGTGTGTGTGTGTGTGTGTGTGTGTGTGATGTTGTGTGGTGTGCTCGCACGCGGCGCGCGACGCGTGCGTGCGTGTGTGTGTTGGGTTGTGTGTGTGTGGTGTGTGTGTGTGTAGTGCGTGC
The DNA here is from genome assembly GCA_016801955.1 of Conus betulinus. NCBI lineage: Eukaryota > Metazoa > Mollusca > Gastropoda > Neogastropoda > Conidae > Conus > Conus betulinus. The sequence goes on from JADBJO010000386.1 coordinate 162,316, forward strand.
GTGCCGGTGCGTGCGTGGCGTAGGCCTCCGTGCTGCGTGCGTGCGTGCGTGCGTGCCGCGGCGCGCCGCGTGTTGGTGTGGGTGACCGTGCGCGCAGCGTGCGTTGCGTGCGTGCGCGGTTTGTGTGTGTGTGTGTGTGTGTTGTTGTGTGTGAGTGTGTGTTGTGTTGCAGTGCGTGGAGGTCGGGAGGGGGGGGTAGGGGAGCGAGGCTAAATAAGAAGAGAAAATAGGAAGAAAGAGAAAGGGGGAGAGGGAAAATAGCACTGTGAATTCAAAGTGTCTGTGGGAAAAAATTTGAAAGAGAGGAGGGGTTGGTTACGCCAAAGAACACAGACGAACAGAGTCCAAGGACTAGACGCAACGCATTCGACCTCTTGGGTCTTCTTCAGGTTAGGACAGTGACGAAGAACAAGAAACCCACTTAGCTGCTATTAGCTGCTTCTCCTGGTCGTCTCGCAATCAAAAATGGCCGCCAGACGGAAACAGGAGGATCATGGGAAAGGAAAGTAGTAGTAGTAGGGAAGGGAGAAGGTGGGGAGGGGGGAAGAAGAAAGGGGAGGTGTGTGAAACGATGGTAAATAAATGAATAAATTTATTAAAAGAATAATGAATTAAAAAAAAAGAAAACCAAAATAAAAAATATTCTAAAAAATTTGGGAAGACAAGGGAATCTGGGACGGGTCGAGTATAATTGGAGCACTTTTGTTTGGGTGCAAGGAAGGCAGGAAGAAGTGATGTGATAGGTTGTATCACCAGGATATCTAATCTTCCTTCGGAAGTAAATAATGTGATAGGCTGTATTTAAAGGCTATCTAATCTTCCTTCAGGAAAAAAAAGTAAGTTACAACATTAAAAAAAAAAAAGAAAAAAAACAAAACAAAACAAAACAAAACAAAAACAAAATGAAGACGCATTGGTGTTTAGATAAGCTGGTAAACGTTTAGATTCTCGTGTTACTCTTTAATCACTCCTTAACTTATTGTTTGCAGGGTTGCTATCGCACACCGTAAACGGGTAGAATAACTAGTTTGTGA
>JADBJO010000386.1:170849-175849 GCA_016801955.1 Conus betulinus
GTCCATGTGTGTGTGTGTGTGTGTGTGTGTGTGTGTGTGTGTGTGTGTGTGTGTGTTGCGCGCGCACGGGCGTTTCTGTCTGTCTGTCTCTGCGGCTGTCCGTCCATGTGTGTGTGTGTGTGTGTGTGTGTGTGTGTGCAAGTGCATGTGTGGGTGGGTGGGTGGGTGGATGAAGAGGAAAGGGGGAAGGGGAGAGAGAGTTCAAGTTGTACTAGGCAGACCAGTTTACTAGGGTGTGGGTGTGAAATTAGGAGAGAGAGAGAGAGAGAGAGAGAGAGAGAGAGAGAGAGAGAGAGAGAGAGAGAGAGAGAGAGAGAGAGACAGAGACAGAGACAGAGAGAGAGAGAGAACATAAAACTTCGGACGCAAGCAATATATCATATGCCCAGCATGGTTGTGTTACCTAGGAAATTTGATCATGCGCAATAGTAATACATTGTAAATCTACACAATAGTGCTATGACTGGCACTGAACTGTAGGCAAAAATAGTCGTCCAAAGCAAATGGATCGATCTGTGGAATCCGTATGTTATAATCCAACAATAGCGCTGTGATCTGAATGGAACTGTAGACAAAAGTAGTAAAAGTAGTAGTACGATTTAAATGGAATTATTTGTAGAATCCATATATGACAATTCCAACAGTGGTGGTAAGGTGTAAGTAGAATCAGAAACAAAAGCAATACATCATATTCCTTTTTTACTTGTAGCACAATGTAAAAGGAATGATCTGTATATTATAATTACCATCCTAAACAGTAGTGGTACGGCGTAAACAGAATCACAAATCAAAAGAATGCATCATATTCCTTTGTAATTGTAGCACAATGTAAATGGAATTATCTGTATATGATAATCCCCTAAACAGTACTGGTAAGGTGTACACAGAATCGCAAACGAAAGCAATACATCACGTTCCTCATAGTTGTAGCACAATGTAAACGGCACCACAGACGTAAACATGATATCATGTTTCTATACAATTGCATTACAATGTAAACGGAACCAAAAGCAGAGACAATATACCATATTCCTGTCCAGTTACATAGTTATACAAATAAAAACTTTACACAGAAGAGACATATTAAAATCCAATAAAAAGGTGTGGCACTATGAATGGAACCACGGGCAAAATCACTTCATCATATTCGTTTACAGTTGCGTTGCAACGTGAATGGCACCATAGGCAGATGAAAGACATCATTTTCCTGTGCAGTTGCACCGGGATAGAAAAGTAATCGCCGAAAGAAACACAGTATCACATGACTATACATTCCTATTACAATGTAAATGAAATCACATTCAGACATGTTGTTGTGTTATATACTTTACGGCAGTTTAACGTTAACATTACAATGCAAATGTAACCACGGACAGAAACAATATATCATACTTGTGCACAATAGTCTTAGCAATATAACAACACACAAAAACAATATTATATGATATTCGTATAGAGTAGTGTTATTATTGCTATCATTATCATTCTCCTTGTCGTTATTGTTGTTGTTATTATTGTTGTTGTTGTTGTTGTTGTCATCATTATTAAATTTCAGTACAGAATCGTTACAATGGAAATGTGACCACAGATAAAAAGAGTACATTGCATTCTTACATTTTGGCCTTGGAATGTTAATGAAAGCAGAGACAGAAGCGATATGCAATATCCCTAAACAGCAAGTATCATAAAATGAACGACACTCCTATCAGAAACAAGATGTAGAATTCCTACACGAATTATACCCGTCAAAAATGATGTGCCATGTCTTTGGACCAAAGATTGTGTGTGTCAGTAATTATATAAACATAGGATAATCGGTGAGTACGTTATAGAGCCACATTTCTCGGGGGAAATCAAGTTGTCTACGTATTGCTTCAAGAAACAAAGTAGCAACTGTGAAAGTGCCCGTAGACATGCACTTGCATGCACTCATACCTTCGCCCCCTCCCTCGCCCCCCCCCCCCCCCCCCCACACACACACCACACACACTCCTTTCCACTTCACCTTCTCATTCTCCCCCTCCAATGCGCTCATCATTCGAGCAAAACACCAAATCATTCCGTCATGCGTGCATACACACACACACACACACACACACACACACACACACACACACACACACACACACACACAGATAGACAGACAGACAGACAGACAGACAGACAAAGAGAGAGAGAAGGCTAGAGAGAGAAGACAGAAGGTGAGAGAGAAGAAGATAGAAAAAGTGAAGGAGAAGGTGAGAGAGAGAGAGAGAGAGAGAGAGAGAGAGAGAGAGAGAGAGAGAGAGAGATCCAAGAAACACGTTCACACACTCGCATATTGTCTCTCTCTCTATCTCTCTCTGTCTGTCTGTCTCTCTCTCTTTCTGTCTCTTTCTCTCTCTCTCTCTCTCTCTCTGTGTGTGTGTGTGTGTGTGTGTGTGTGTGTGTGTGTGTGTGTGTGTGTGTGTGTGTGTGTGTGTGTGTTGTGTGTGTGTGTGTGTGTGTGTGTGTGTGTGTGTGTGTGTGTGTGTGTGTGTGTGTGTGTGTGCGCACGTGTGTGAGTGACAGACAGACACACACACAAAAGGTGTGTGTGTGTGTGTGTGTGAGAGAGAGAGAGAGAGAGAGAGAGAGAGAGAGAGAGAGAGAGAGAGAGAGAGAGAGAGAGAGAGAGAGAGAGAGAGAGAGAGAGAGAGAAGGTTGGAAGGGGTTGGAACTGAGGGTAGAGGTAAGTATAGAAAAACCGATGCCGACACGTTTTGTTGGTCTTTAACTTTTACAACACTTAGACACCATCGTGTACAGTGAGACACTATCGTGTACAGTGAGACACCATCGTGTACAGTGAGACACCATCGTGTACAGTGAGACACCGTCGTGTACAGTGAGACACCACTGTGTACAGTGAGACACCATTGTGCACAGTGAGACACCATCGTGTACAGTAAGACACCACTGTGTACAGTGAGACACCATTGTGTACAGTCAGACACCATTGTGTAGAGTGAGACACCATTGTGTACAGTCAGACACCATTGTGTACAGTGGGACACCATCGTGTACAGTGAGACACCATCGTGTACAGTGAGACACCATCGTGTACAGTGAGACACCATCGTGTACAGTGAGACACCATCGAACACACTGAGACACCATCGTGTACAGTGAGACACCATCGTGTACAGTGAGACACCATCGTGTACAGTGAGACACCATCGTGTACAGTAAGACACCACTGTGTACAGTGAGACACCATCGTGTACAGTGAGACACCATCGTGTACAGTGAGACACCATCGTGTACAGTAAGACACCACTGTGTACAGTGAGACACCATTGTGTACAGTGAGACACCATTGTGTACAGTCAGACACCATTGTGTACAGTGGGACACCATTGTGTATGGGACACCATCGTGTACAGTGAGACACCATCGTGTACAGTGAGACACCATCGTGTACAGTGAGACACCATCGTGTACAGTGAGACACCATGGTGTACAGTCAGACACCATCATGTACAGTCAGACACCATCATGTACAGTGAGACACCATCATGTACAGTCAGACACCATCATGTACAGTCAGACACCACTGTGTACAGTCAGACACCATCGTGTACAGTCAGACACCATCATGTACAGTCAGACACCATCATGTACAGTGAGACACCATTGTGTACATGAGACACCATCGTGTACAGTGAGACACCATCGTGTACAGTTAGACACCATTGTGTACAGTGAGACACCACTGTGTACAGTCAGACACCATCATGTACAGTGAGACACCATCATGTACAGTGAGACACCATCATGTACAGTGAGACACCATTGTGTACATGAGACACCATCGTGTACAGTGAGACACCATCGTGTACAGTGAGACACCGTCGTGTACAGTGAGACACCATCGTGTACAGTGAGACACCGTCGTGTACAGTGAGACACCATGGTGTACAGTGAGACACCATTGTGTACATGAGACACCATCATGTACAGTGAGACACCATCATGTACAGTGAGACACCATCGTGTACAGTGAGACACCATCGTGTACAGTGAGACACCCATCGTGTACAGTGAGACACTATCGTGTATAGTTAGACACCATCGTGTATAGTGTGAGACACCATCGTGTACGTAACTGCGATGAATAGAAGTATAGAAGTATCTCATAACTGATAATGGATTTGGACTTAAGACAGAAACACATACTGGCAAATCTGTTGTGAAAGCAAATACTCTGTATGATCTACTGCATAATGTTGAACATGAGAAAAGAAACAAGACAAACCCAGATGCCTATAGCTATGTATGTATAAAAAATATAAATAAAAAAAAACAAAAAAAATCAAATACGATAATAAAATGACATGTTGACGGTAGCTTGAAATTGGCGTTCTCGCTTTCTCGCTTGTGTTATGAATCTCGTCAGATTCTTTCTTTAATCATCCTGAGGACAATTACTGAGTTTGTTTCCAAACACCAAATCCGGTTGTTTTATTTTAACTCCTCACTTTTTATGAGTTCTTCATGAAGACTCTATATCAAGCGACATTAAAGCATCAATTTTCAATCTTTGCTGTTGTTCCTTTAATTTCAAAGCATGTGATTTAAAACTGGAGGTACTGTGTGTAAAATCTTTCATATTTTCGAAGAGAAGGGGAAAAGAAGGAACATTTTTTTGTGACAGATGATAAATAATCTCGATTTTGATCGTGTCGTCATATGGGAATCAACCATCTGAATTCTTGAGAAAGATCAAGGCAAAAAATGACGAAAAGCAACAAAGAGCAGCGTCGTATATTCATACATTGTCTTAGAATGATTGAACTGGTTTAGGGTCAGCTACTTTTAATGATTGTTCCGACGGTGGTTTGCGGAATCCCCCAATATCCCTTGCTGAAAAGTTTGCAAAAGTTTTGAAAAAGAAAACAAAACAAAACAAAACAAAAAAGACAAACGACATACGCCACCCCCCCCCCCCGAAGAAACAAACAAAACAATACCCCCCCCCC
>JADBJO010000386.1:185849-190849 GCA_016801955.1 Conus betulinus
CAGCACGCACAGAGAGGAGAGAGAGAGAGAGAGAGAGAGAGAGAGAGAGAGAGAGAGAGAGAGAGAGAGAGAGAGGCTCACTCCCTGATCGCAAGATTTGAAAAAGAAAAAAAAATTGGCATCTTTCGAAGTTCTCCAGGACAAACAAAAAGTGCAACGAGTCTTTAGCATGAACAAAGGCGAGACAATGGAGCACAAAGGTAGAAGACTACCACAAGATAGTAAAGAAAGTGGAGAAAACAAAAAATTTTAAAGGCGAGTGAAAGAGAGTGAGAGAGAGAAAAGAGGGAATTACCAGCACCGAATTTTCAGACGGCGGAGTACAAATTGCTCTGAAGGAAAGAAACCCCGACTCCCGGGGGGGAAGGGGTTTGGGAGTTGAGGAGGGAGGAGAGGGAGGGCCAGTACTAGGATATGTATGTACGTATACTCCGTGACAGAGAATCTACAGGGAAAGTAGCTGGATAACGCAGTAGTGGCGGGGGAGGCAGTGACAGAATGAGGACGGTGCTGTCAATCAGAATGGAACCCCAAACCCGCCAGACAGCACTGACTAAGCTGTGTCCACCAGGACACCATTTGGAGCCACTCGTGCGTCAAAAAAGGGACCGAGTCTTTGGGAACTCTGAAGTGAAGTTCTGTCTGTCTGTCTGTCCGTCCGTCTGGTCGGTCTGGTCTGGTCTGTCTGTCTGTCTCTCAAAAAAAAAAAAATCGAATGTGTACTCTTCGTATTCTCTCTCTCTCTCTCTCTCTCTCTCTCTCTCTCTGCTCTCTCCCTCATCCACCTATTTGAATACAGTGGATTAACAAGATTTTTGTGTTGGTCTCACTGTCTGTCTGTCTGTCTTTGTCAGTCTGTCTCTCTCTGTCACTCTGTCTCTCTCTGTGTGTTTCTGTCTCTGTCTGTCTGTCTCTCTCTCTCTTCTCCACCCCCCCCAAAAAAAAAACAAACAAACAAACAAACAAAGAAAAAAAACAAAGAAAAAAAATGTGAATCTGCTTATCTTTCTTGTGTCATTTCACACACACACACACACACACACACACACACACACACACACACACACACACACACACACACACACACACACACACACACACACACACAACCAGAAAACCAAGCTCAAAAGCTTTCAAATTCTGTTGAGCTTTAAAAAAAAGATACGTGGGATACATCGTGGATAACGAGAAAAGGGTGGAAGAGCTTTGTAGAGGGTGGGTGGGTGGGGGAAAAGAGTTGGGGGGTGGGGGAAGGGTGGAGAAGACACCACGTATCATAACCTCCCGATAGCCCCCTTTCAGACCAGTCCTCCTGTCCATCTGACCATGAGGTCAGAAAAATACTGTTTCGTAAGCCCCCCGCCCCCCCCCCCCCCCACGCCCCTCCCCACCCCCACCCTTCGCCCCACGTCGCAACCACATCTTCACATTCACATCCTGCCTGCCACTCTCAGCCTCTGTTAAAACCGACACGGTTTCCTGAAGTGTGCGTCTTGACTGTCTGCCGTCGACTATCAACAAGCTGTACAAAGCCAGCGGGTCTACACGGTGTAGTAGGATATTGTCCGCTGTCGCCTGATTTTTATCGGTCCCTGCCCCCCCCCCCCCCCCCCCCCCCCCCCCCCTCCCCCACTGTCCCGTCCTCTCCTCCTCTCCTGGGGGATTTTTGTTTTCAGCGTCGACGCCTCTTGAATTCCTGTGATAGTAACTTGCTCATTCCTGTAACTCTGACTCTGCCTTTTTGTTTTTTTTTTTTTACTTATTCAATATCCATCTTTCTCTTCTCTTGTCCTCTGATTTCTATGCTCTTGTGGCCTCTTCCTCTGTCTTGATTCTAGAAAGACCTTTTTTTTAAATACTTTTAACTGAGGTCACAATTTTTTCTTTGAAAGTTAGCCTGTTTTGTTGTAATTTAGCCACGAATTAGTGGCACTCTGCATACTGTCCAGACTGGACGTTAGCGCTTAGCTGTCCGTTCTGTAGTGTCCATTTGCCTGTGTGACCATTTCATACAAGTTTGTTTCATTTACATGCTAAATTCTGTGGGTTAAACTGAGAAACAAACCTGCCAGCCAAAGCCTGACTTGACCCATTTAAAACTTTAGAAAGGATGTTTATCACGTTATTTACTGCTGCTTTACAGCAGAGACTGTCTCTGTTGTTTATTTCTTTTACAGAACGGAATCACCCTTTTATCTGATATTTTCACTCTTTCCTTCTTTGTATTCTTCCTCTTTCCGTCTTCTTTTCACTGACAACACCAGGGACCACAACATTTTCTACATTCACCCACGGCACAAAACAAGTTCTCACTCATAGTTTGAAAATTGACTTCAACTTAGTGACAGCCCTGATAGGCCCATGAGATTTATTGCTGCATAAAAGTAGACATTGTCTTTTGCGGAATCGCCTTTTTTTTAATAATTTTTTTTAAATCTCTCTTTCCTTCTTTCTATTCTTCCTTCTTTCCATCTCCTAGTATTGACAGCACCAGGGTGCCATGCCATTTTCTAAAACCCGCTGAGTCACAAAACAATTTTTCGATCACAATTTGAAAACTTCAACGTTGACTTCAACGTAGTAACAGCCCCGACCTGGCCCTTTGCTGCCGGCTGAGCTGTAAGCAACATCTCTCTCTCTCTCTCTCTCATTCTTGCTCGCTCGCTCGCTCGCTCGTCCAAATCTTCAACATGTGTGATAGTATGTAGGCATGATTTTTTTTTTTCTTTTTAAAACTAGTGTGCTTATAATTCCACTGTATTTCTTGTAGCACGACCATCTTGTACGAATATATCAGAACAATACTGGAAACGATGATTACAGTGACGCAGCAAAGATGTCAATCTACCCTCGCTCCTGTGCCATCGGTGTTTAACACATGTAATGTGTGTCCTCTAAGACAAGACTCTGTAAGTCCACAAATTTGATATCTAATGGCCAGATGTCAGCGTCAGCTTGTATGGGGAAGGGAGAGGTGGGGGGTGGGGTGGGGAGAGGGTTGTGAAGTACAAGCGTAATCTCGTTCCTTTGCTCAAGGCCTTGGCCATCAGTATTACGGCTGATAAGGCGGGACTCGAATAAAGTCATACGGCATGGAAATCATTGGATCACCTTTTGAGACAGGCAGACGCATGGATCAGTCGTTAATGTTCCCTCTGTCTGTCTGTTTGTCTGTCTGTCTGTCTGTCTGTGTCTGTCTGTCTGTCTGTCTGTCTGTCTGTCTCTCTCTCTCTCTCTCTCTCTCTCTCTCTCTCTCTCTCTCTCTCTCTCTCTCTCTCTCTCTCCCACCCACCACTACCACCACCAACCATCCCCCGATTTCGAATGAGACAAACGCCCCTCATCAGGACTGAAGAGACCACAGCTCAAAACTTTGATGGTTGGGGGGCTTACCTCCCTTTAAGGAGAATCGGAAGCACTGACCTGCCTATTACGGTAAGCATCCCCAATCAAGGGAGGAAATCCACACAGATCGAAACCGGAAGTCAGTACCTGTCTCTAGATTGGGGGCAGACAACTCTCGACTTAAACCTGTGGTTTCCTGTACAACTGAATCGAACAGCGCAGCAGCAATTCAGCTGAATGGGGCTGGGGGAGGGGGGGGGGGGGAGAGGAAAGCGGGAGGGGGGGTGTGTGTGTGTGTGTGTGTGTGTGTGCGTGTGTGTGTGTGTGTGTGTGTGTGTGTGTGTGTGTGTGTGAAAAATGTCACCAAAAATCTGACTTTCTTGGTACACTCTCTCTCTCTCTCTGTCTCTCTCTCTCTCTCTCTCTCTCTCTCTGTCTCTCTCTCTCTCTCTCACTCCTCTCTCAGTCTCTGTCACTCTCTCACTCACTCTCTCCCCCTCTCTCCCCCCTCCCCCCCTCTCTCCCTCCCTCCCCCTCTCTCCCTCCCTCCCCCCCCCCTCTCTCTCTCCCCTCCCCCCCCCCTCTCTCTCTCTCTCTCTCTCGAGTTATTCTCGATAACAAAGCTGCCTCTATCAAGGTCAAGCCTATGATGGTCAGCTGTCCATGCTGGCCTACACACTGGAGGAACCGGCCCCCAGTGATGAGTCATCTGCTTCCAGCTGAGCCGTTGTCTCTTTTCAGCAATCCCCTGTAAAGTGACGTGATCAATCTCACTTTGAACGTCATTCCCGATAGAAAAAAGCCGAACTGTGCGTAAGGCAACAAGCTCTCCATCGCGACAGACAAGTCGCAGATCGAAAATCAGCCGTCGGTACAAAGATCTGGAACTGAGGGTGGTCAGATCTCCGTTAGACACCGGATTTCCTCTTAGTAAGTCTGATCTGGAACTGAGGGTGGTCAGATCTCCGTTAGACACCGGATTTCTCTTAGTAAGTCTGCAAGATTAGCAGCACCCCCCCCCCCCCCCCCCCCCCCCCCCCCCCGCGTTGGGGGGTAGGCAGATGTCACATTCCGCCAGAACGTGATTAGTCTGTCTGTCTGTGTCACAATGTCTCTCTCTCTCTCTCTCTCTCTCTCTCTCTCTCTCTCTCTCTCTCTCTCTCTCTCTCTCTCTCTCTCTCTCTCTCTGCTGGCCTGTTTATCCGTCTCTCAGCCTCTCTCTGTCTGCCTGTCTGTGTGCCTCTGTGTCTGTATGTCTCTCTGTGTGCTTGTCCGTGTGTCTGTCTGTGTGTTTGTGTATCTCTTGCCTTGTGTGTGTGTGTGTGTGTGTGTGTGTGTGTGTGTGTGTGTGTGTGTGTGTGTGTGTGTGTGTGCGTGTCTGTGTGTCTGCTTGTCTGAGTGTGTGTGTGTGTGTGTGTGTGTGTGTGTGTGTGTGTGTGTGTGTGTGTGTGTGTGTGTGCCTGTGCCTGTCTGTCTGGTGATTCTCGATAAGAGAAGTGTCTCCATCAAGAAAGAGGACTTTATACAGACCAGCTTCATGATGGTCAGCTGTCCACACCACCCAACCCCCCCCCCCCCCCCCCCCCTGCCCCATTGGACAGGAGCCGTTCTCAGATCAAGTCTTCTGCTTCCTGCTGAGGCTCACGTTGCTTTGA
>JADBJO010000386.1:205849-210849 GCA_016801955.1 Conus betulinus
CGGGGCACAACTTGATGTCGAGTGCATGGGCACTTCATGCTTCTTGGGGTCATCACGGTAAGGAAGGTGTTTGTTTGCTGCCAGAGCCGTCCGGGAGGTGATGGTGGTGGTGATGGTGATGGCAATGACACTCTGGCTTCTGTCTGTAAGCGGGCCCGATTGTCACGAAAGTTCTGTGAGAGCGGGTGCCAGAAACGAGCTCCACGCTTCCTGGCTTCGTCGTTAGGTCGATTCTGTCTTCGCAGAACGGAGGGAGGAGAGAGCTACTTATGGAGAAAAAAAAAAGGTAGAAATGGGCGACAGAATGAAGATTTTTTTTTTTTTTTTTCTTCTTTCGTCAGTAGACAAACAGAAAAGACAGGGTGACAAACGGGAAAGACAGGGTGACACAAACGGAAAAGACAGGGTGACAAACGGAAAAGACAGGAAGACAATGGCAATGATTCTGTATTTTGCAACGGATAAAGGTATTGGCTGAGTGAGCCCCTTTCCACACTGGCCTATACTATTCGACTAAACTAGCACTGAACGGTATACAACACATGCATGAAAACTTGGGTATGTTTATACATAGACACCATTTTAAAAAAAAGCAGCCCACAAAGAAGCTGACAAACATACTGGTAAAAAGAAAACAAAAATAAACAACATAAAAAAAAAAAAAAAAAACGAACGAAAAAATATGCACTGAGGTAAAGCAATCTCTGCATAACATTTGGAAACGAAAAAGAAAAGTGACAATGCGCACACAGAGAAAGAGAGAATGATGGAGGGAGAGAGAGAGAGAGGAGAGAGGGGAGGAGAGGGGGGGGAGAGAGAGAGAGAGAGAGAGAGAGAGAGAGAGAGAGAGACATGTGAGAGAGAGAGAGAGAGAGAGACAGACAGACAGAGGAGACAGACACAGACACAGACACAGAGAGCGACATGATATAGAGAGTGTGTATGTGTATATGTGTGTGTGTGTGTGTGTGTGTGTGTGTGCGCGCGCGCGCGCGCGTGCGCGTGCGTGCGTGCCTGCGTGCGCGCGCGCGCGCGTGTGTGTGTGTAAGAGCGTATGCGTGAGTGTGTGAAAAAGGAGACTAAGAATCGGCTGCTCAAGGATAACGATTTTTTGACACGAGTTTAGTCTTTCAGTCAGAGAGAGAGAGAGAGAGAGAGAGAGAGAGAGAGAGAGAGAGAGAGAGAGAGAGAGAGAGAGAGACAGACAGAGAGAGGCAACACATACCGGTTACTCAAGAAGAATGACACTGACACACAAAAGGTAGTCTTCTAATCTTTTTGACATTACAGCAGACAGAGCGAAAGAGAAACAAAGACACAGACAGAGAGACACAGACGGACAAGCTAAACATTCCTTGTGAGAAAACCTGGCCCGACCCAATACCAGTGGCCCGGAAACTCTACGGAGGACTGGAGGGGACCTGCGACGTACTGCCATCACCTTTGTCGAGGAGACGGGGGAATCCATCTAAAGACATGACCGAAACGAGACAACCACCACCTGGCAAAGAAAAAAAGAAAGAAAGTGGGAGGGGGGGGGGGGGGGTGGGGGGGGGGGGGGGGGGGAGGAAATGGGGAAGGAGGATGTGTTAAAAAAAAAAAGAAAGACGGAAAATTGAAGAAAGAAAGGGCGCGGGGGGAGGGGGTGGGGGGGTGGGGGTGGGACGATGATGTGGGGAAAAAAAAAGACGGGGAAAAAATTAGGGCGCTAGATGATAAACCATTCACTTCACCTTCTTCCATTGCCTTTCCTCCATGGATTGGGACTCATCAGTGACATACGGGTGATGATGAGAGAGTGCTCCCTTCGCACCAAACGGAGATGTACCCACACGCGGTCAAACAATTCGGCGTTTTGTTTCGGTTTTTTTTTTTCTCTCGACACCAAGAGTTTGAACATCCAGCGTGGCACACCAGACCAGCCATTGAAAGGGTTAGAAAAGCAAAACGGGAAGAAAATCGTTGAAAAGTATCTGAGAAACTATTAAAATAAAAAAAGAAATACTATGCAGACAGTATTCATGAAAATAGGTTGCTGGGAAACTGAAGATGTTAGATAGGCAATATCAAATGTTGAGTGAACTCTTTTGAGCCAGTTTGCTCGAGGATCCCTATAAATCTCTCAACACTTTTTGAGATTTTTGCATTTTGCATGATTTTTTCGTAATTTTTCGTAACATTCTGCCCTTTATTTCCAAAATAATAATATTTTTGTGATGAATGTGTCTATTTCGGATTTTTTAGGGCCACACATTGTTTCAGATAAAAAAAAATGTTGTTTTAACTACCATAATTCCTGGAAGAAAACCGTCGATCACCAGTGATCGAAATTCAAGGGAAAGAACTGAAGAGAGAGGGAATGACAAGGGAGGGTCAAAAGGTTGCCAACAGTCAGGGTGGTCGGGATCTACTACCATCTGATAACCAAAGCGTTGTCAGCAACGTAAGTACTGACGCCAGCGAGGCACTGTGTAGACATGTGTGAGACAGGACTGACCCTGGCAGGACGGACAATGTCACGCAGTGCACACAGTCGCAATACACAACGTGGCACAGCATGAGCCTGGACCCCAGGCCGACAGAAAGTAGGGCAAACGAAGTTGTGGGAGGAGAGAGAGGGGGGAGGGGTGTGGGGGGAGGGATGAAAAATGGTTGGGGGGGGGACTTAGAGGGATGAATGTGGGAGGGAAGGGGGGGGGGAAGAGGCGGGTGGGGGGGGGTGGGGGGGGGGGGGGGGGGGGAGAGAGAGCAGAGAGGGATTTTTCGCCGTAGGCACACTGTGGATCATAGTAGTCTGGTGTATAGGCGATCGATCGATTTGTTTGTCTTTGATGTGCTCTCTCTCTCTCTCTTCTCTCTCTCCTCTCTCTCCTCTCTCTCTCTCTCCTCTCTCTCTCTCTCTCTGTTCGTTCTCTTTCTCTCTCGTACTTCTTTGTCTGGTCTCTCTGCTCTGTCTGTCTCTCTTCCTCTCTCTTTGTCTGGCTATCTGTCTGTCTGTCTCTTTCTCATTCTCTATCTGTCTGTTTGTCTGTCTGTCTGTTCTGTCTCTCTCTCTCTGCTGTCTCTGTCTCTCTCCTGTGCACGTGCTCACGCATGTGTGTGTGGTGTGTGTGTGGTGTGTGTGTGTGTGTGTGTGTGTGTGTGCGCGTGCGTGCGTGCGTGCGTGCGTGCGTGTGTGTGTACGTGCGGTGCGTTGCTTGGGTGTGTGTGTGTGGTGTGTGTGTGTGTGTGTGTGTGTGTGTGTGGTGTGTGTGTGTGTGTGTGTGGTGTGTGTGCGCGCGCGCGCGCATGTACTGTACGTGTGTGTGTGTGTGTGTGTGTGTGTGTGTGTGTGTGTGTGTGTGTGTGTGTGTGTGTGTGTGTGAGTCTGTCTCTCTGTCTATCTGTGTGAGTGTGTGCGCACACGGGCGCGCAGGTGTGTTGTCTGTGTCTGTGTGCCTGTCCTTCTGTACATGCCTGTATATGTGTGTGTGCGTGCGTGCGCATGTGTTTGTTGTGTGTGGTGTGTGTGTGTGTGTGTGTGTGTGTTGTGTGTGTGTGTGTGTGTGTGTGTTTGTTGTGTGTGTGTGTGTGTTTGTGTGTGGTGTGTGTGTGTGTCTCCTAGTGCGTATTCTACCGAAAAGAAAAACCAAACCATAATATTACACGACGTCGGAAATTTAACCGATACAAATGCCATAGGTGGTTAGGACAGCATGCACTCACACACCCCTCCCCCCTGGCCCCGCCTCTTCACCTCCTTCCCTTTTCCCCCCCCCACCCATTCTGCATTCCTTCTCCCCCCCCCCCCCCCCCCTTCCCCCATCCTCCACCCTCCCCAGACGAAAACTTCATAAGATACAACGACTGATTTTGGTGAAAAAAAAATGAAATGTTAATAAATGTAGGTTTTTGATGCCAACAGCTTCCCATACGGTTGTTTTTGTGCTTTTCATGTCAGTGATGGAGTTCATTGTCCTGTGCGACAGTTCAATCGGCGTCGATGGCAGGAGGACCAGGCATTGAACACGACTGGATTAAAACTCTGCACTGCTCAAGGACTCAAGGACAGACAGACAGACAGACAGGACTGCTCAAAGGCAGGTGAAGACAGTGCTTCTCTGGGTCCTCCCCAGCACCTTCGGGTGTTTCTTTTCTTTCTGCACTAAGGAAACCCTACCAGCGTCAAGATAAAGGAATTACTATTTTCTCTGTGAAAAAAAAAAAGCAAAAACAAAACAAAAAAGTAATTTTATCCCAAACAACTAAGAAACCATTAGTGACTGATCTTATTTTTTTTTTCTAACGTGAATTGTTCGGATTGTTTGCGTGACGTTAGCGGTACTTTTGACGTTAAAATGATAATTTCCTACAGCTTTTTGACGCCCTCGGAGAATAGAAGAGAGAGGCAACAGAGAGAAAAGAATACCATGAATTATCCATATTTTTACCACTGTAAACCATAGGCAGTGCAAAAGAAATGACAACTTTGCATGAACACGTACGTGAACGCGCGCGCGCGCGCGCGCGCGCGCGCGCGCGCGCGTGTGTGTGTGTGTGTGTGTGTGTGTGTGTGTGTGTGTGTGTGTGTGTGTGTGTGTGTGTGTGTGTGTGTGAAGCGTGGATGTGCGCGCCGCGTGCGTGCGTGCTTGAGCGCGCCGTCTCTCTCTCTCTCTCTCTCTCTCTCTCTCTGTATGTATGTATGTATGTATGTATGCATGTGTGTGTGTGCGAATGCGTGTGTATGTGCGCGCTCGTGCGAACGCGCGCGCGCGCGCGCGTGTGTGTGCGTGTGTGTGAGAGAGAGAGAGAGTGAGTGAGTGAGTGAGTGAGTGAGTGAGTGTGTGTGCATGTGTGTGTGTGTGTGTGTGTGTGTGTGTGTGTGTGTGTGTGTGTGTGTGTGTGTGTGTGTGTGAGAGAGAGAGAGAGAGAGTGTGTGTGTGTGCGTGCGTGCGTGCGTGTGTGTGTGTGTGTGTGTGTGTGTGTGTGTGTGTGTGTGTGTGTGTGGTGTGTGTGCGTGC
>JADBJO010000386.1:215849-228349 GCA_016801955.1 Conus betulinus
TGTGTGTGTGTGTGTGTGTGTGTGTGTGTGTGTGTGTGTGTGTGTGTGTGTGTGTGTCTGTCTGTCTGCCCGTCTGTCTGCCTGCACGCTTAACTCGCTCTTGACGTGTAAGTGTGTTCGTGCTGCGCCTAGGCCTCGTCTATTCATCTCTCCGCCCACGCCATGCGCTAAGCATTGATGACGTCAGCCGCCCCAGTACAGTAGTGCTCTGCTTTGTATGGAAACTGAAGTCTCTCAAAAGGCGAAGGTTTACACAAATCTTCAATAACAGTTACGAACAACGCATAGAGATTACACTAAGAACAACACTAATCTGAAAGCTTATGCTGTGCTGTATAAGAGGCGCTTATTTCAATTTCTCTTAAGAACAATCTCGCTGTCATAATGAGAAGAGACTCCTGGAACAACTACTGTCGCCTATCACCTATCACCTTCCCCGGAGTCTTGAAGACCGTTGGGGCGCCACAGAAGACTCCGCAACCAGCTTTTTCCACTCCTCCCGGTTCTCAGACGCTCTTAGGCAGTTGCTGAGGGTGAGGCCAGTCCATGCACTGATGTTGTCCTCCCTCTCTTTCTCGGTCTTCCTCTCCTTCTGCCTCCTCGCGCTGCTCCTCTACAATGGTTTTTGGCAAGTCCTGTTGATCTTGATACGTGACCCTACCATCTCCTTTTCCTTCTTTTCGCTGTGGACAGCAGGTCTTCGTATGGTCCCGTGGCTTGCCTTCCTCTGGTCTGGACCTCCAAGTTGGTAATGTGGTCTTTGTACGAGATGCCAACGATCCTGCGGAAGCGTCGTATCTCTAATTAGCCTGAATCCTTCTCTCAGGCTCAGCTGTCAGAGTCCACGCCTCACCGACATAGAGAAATATGGCAATAACCAGGGAACGCATCAGCCTGATCTTGGAACTGGTTATGATGTTTCTGTCATTCCAGATGGGTCTTAGCCTGGCTAGCGCTGCTGTCGTGTGTGCAACTCTGGAGAGCACTTCAGGTTTTGCTCCCTCATCTGAAACCATTGTCCCGAGGTACTTGAAGCTATGAACTCTCTCTAGTTTTTCTTCCTTGATGTTAGCGTTGATGTCGTTGGTGTTGTTGGTCGTCAGTTTTGTCTTTTCGGCGCTAATCTCCAACTACTTTATCAAGACATTCACAATCACTTTGTGGAGGTGCTTTGTAAATACTATAGCACAGTTTCAGTTTCATTAAGGAGGCGTCACTGCGTGCGGACTAGTCCATATACGCTACACTACATCCGCTAAGTTTTGAGACCACATTGCGCATGATTTTTTAAGCTGATGGAGAAATGAATCAACAACTAAGACGAGAGAATTGAAGGAGAGGGTCTCGTGGCTACGACGGCTTAGCAGATATCTGACCTACGCATTAGCCCAATGCGCTGGTCAGACCTTGAGTGCCTACCTAACAACAACAGCGCATCCTTTTAGGAGCATCGTGTGCGTGTTTCATAACGGGGTTTTCTACTTCTTTTTCTTTCTGCATAATTCATAGTCTTCATTTACCCACTGATTTTTTTTCTTTCATTTCTTTTGTTTTATTCTGTTCGCTCTATACAGACTATAATTGTATATATCACAGCGTCTCTGGGTCATTTGTTCAAAAAATATAGGGCCAAATTTGAAAAGTACTGCATCTCTTTTAATATATCAATGGACTAAAATAAGTGTCCTCTGCCACCACGACCCCCCCCCCACTCCACCCTCTCTCTCTCTCTCTCTCTCTCTCTCTCTCTCTCTCTCTCTTCTCTCTCTCTCTCTCTCTCTTCCCAGCCCTTCTTTCCCCAAAGTACTATTTGGGGATCCAGTTTCTCTTTCGAAGATTTAAAAGTACTTTACTTCATTGCGAAAATAATCTTTTAGACGTTTTTATTTTGACCTTTGCAGTTTCCTATACATCTGTCCGGTCTGGCTTTCGGCCAAGCTGCTCTGGGCGAGTGACACTATAGTGATTCAGACAGTTTATGTGTGGGTGAATGAAGTATGCAAGTGTATGAAGTGTATTATTCCATTAACGATAGAATATGACCCCCCCCCCCCCCCCCTCCCCCATCCCTTTCCACTTGACTATTTTAAGTGAGAAGTGATAAGATCTACAGATAAGGGCCAATTGAACTATTTAACAAACACTTACAAACTGAGTCAAGAACAGAATAATTGTTTAAAATATATGGTAAAGGCAATGAAGTCGATCCATCAGTGTAACCATCAATACCCGAATGTCTTAGGAGCTCTCTTGTTCTTGGGCATTGAATCAGCAAAATGACTGACATTTAAGGATTTCCCACACATACATTTAATTATGACAATGTTTTGTTTTCAATGCGTTCAAACGGAATCTATGGATTAAGCTTTCAGTCTCCCTAGACGAGGAGGAGACTTGTTTGAACGTTTTCCCATTGTACCCATCACTAAATTTTATACAATTGTGATAATATTGAATGTCTGAGTTCATCAATGAGGTTTTAACTTTTTGTCTTAACGTTGAAGTTATAATTGAAAAACATTCATTCAGATCTAAGGGAACTTTGAGTGGTATTGCGTAATTGATATTTTGAGCTGCTTTTCGTGCAAGCTGATCTACACGCTCGTTGGGCACTATACCACAATGAGAGGGGATCCAACAAAAAGTGACTGTAATGCCTTGCATGGATAAAAGGTGAATAATGTGATGAATTTCAAATATCATATCAAGTCGGATTGAAGGACATGCAGACTTAATCGAGTAGATTGCTGCTTTAGAATCAACACCTATTAAAATTTGTGAACTTTTTATTGGAAAATTTAAAATAAAATCTAACGACGATTTAAGTATAGCAAGTAATTCTGCACTGAATATCGATAACTGTTTACCAAGATAGAAGAGCTTTTGTACTTTGAGGCTAGGGATTATGAAGGCTGCTCCCGTGTTATTATTTTCTAGCACTGAGCCATCTGTAAAAATTTTCAAATGATGATTGTACTTAGTTTCTAAATGAGTGTAAACAGATGTTCTTAAGATATGTGGACAATCCTTTTTTGAAACATCTGTATAATCAATATCAAAGGAGGCTTTACAGTGTTCCCATTTTGGAATAGGTGAATACGTGGGCTTTTGGGCTATGTGTTTTTTTTATCTATTTTGGTATCCTTAGAAGATCAGAGGAAAATGAGTAAATAGACCTTGCTGACTGTATGTTTTTGGCACGTTTTCCCAAAATCCTTCTCTGATTTTAAACATACTTCTTCTGAGCAAAAATTGTTTTGTGAGAAGCTCTTTAAGACAAATTTTGAAGTAGAAGCTTTCCGAAGTTCTGAAAGGGGCAAGATCCCTGCTTCATTATAGGTCCCTAAGTTAGATGTATGTGTGGGAACCCCAAGGGCAATTTTATACGCTTTGCAGTCAGTGCTCTGAAGTTTATTTAAAAGGTATTGAGGTGCATTAAAAAATACTTCTTGAGCGTAAGTTAGTCTAGAGCGAATAAGGGCAGTTGCTAAAATGGTTAATGATTTCGAATCCTGTCCCCAAGATTGTTTGCTAATTATTTTAAGGAAATTTAAGCTTTTTCTTGCTTTGTTTAAAATGTATTTCAATATGAGTGTTCCAAGTTAATTTATTGCTTAAGATAACACCCAAGAATTTAACACTTTTTGCATAGTTTAAAAAAATGCCATCCAACGTAAAAGTAGGAAGTTGTCCTGGATCGTAAACCAGAATTAAAAAGAATCATATTTTTTTTTTTCTGGGGAAAGAGAAAGGCCGTTCTCATTTAAAAAGTTATTGATCTTCTTTTTAGTTCATGTTGATATTTTATTTTGATGTAATTCAGTGATCTTGATGATGTATTCTTTTTCATTGTCACTTTTTTGTCCATAGGCATATATCATCAGCAAATTGAGCCACTTCAATATCTTTTTAGAAAGACTGTTAGGAAGATCAGAAATTAAAATATTAAATAATATTGGAGAAATTACAGAACCTTGGGGTAAACCCATTTGTAAAGGTCTTGGGTTGGAATATGTATTTCCTATTTTTGTTTGAATGTGCCTACAGTGTAGAAAATCTTGAATAAAATTGTACATATTCCCGCTGATTCCAATATTCTTTATTTTGTACATTAGTCGTTTGTGCCACACTTGTTCGTATGCTTTACGAATGTCAAAAAAGGTAGCGAGAATGTTCTTACGTCGTGCAAATTGATGTTTTACGTGAGTTGTAATTTTTACTAAGTGTTCAATTGGAGATCTGCCTGCTTGGAATGCAGCTTGGTTGATAGGAATGATACTGTTTTTGTTGCAATGCAATGATGAATTAGCCTTTTTAACACACTCTTTTCCATCAATTTACATATGTTAGATGTTATGATATTGGTCGATAGCTATTTATATCTTTGAGTGGTTTTCCTTGTTTATGAATTGGTATAATAATTGAGTCCTTCCAAATCAGGGGCATTTTTTCCATTGTCCCAACATTTTCGGAAAAACAAATGTAGAAAATGTATTATATTTTGCGGGAAATGACCTAACATTTCATTTGAAATGCCATCTAATCCCACTGATGTCTTTTTATTCAGATTTATGATACAATCTTGGACTTCCTGCAATGTTTATAGCGGTATTTAAATAGTGATTTTCTGTAGGTTGAGGGCTATAATAGATGTCTTTTTTTCTTCAGTTTCGCGGCGTTTTTTCTTGTCCAAGGATAAGCTGTCAATGCTACTGTTGTTTCGCAAATAAGTCTGCAAAGGCTTCAGCTTTATCAAAATTTGATGGAAATTCAGATTGTTTTAAATTAATTGGACAATGTGGAAGGTTAATTCCATTTTTCATCGTTTTTAATTGTGTCCAAACTTTTTGAATATCTTTAAAGTTTGACACCTCATTTTGACATATAGATGACCAATACTGCCTTTTTGCTTGTGCAATTACTCTATTTTGGTGATTTTTTGCTCTTTTTTTCTCAAGAAGTTTTTTCCGCTTTTTCCTTTGGGATTGTTTCTCTTTTCTTTTGTAATTTGTTTCTTTTGTTTTTTCTATTTTTTCTTGTTTTGCCTGCTGACATATACCATTCCACCAGACATTACCCGAATGTTTTTTTGATTTTACAGATTTTACAGTCGGAATTGAATCTTTCGCAGCAGTGTGTACTGCATTCTGAAAATGATCGGTATAACGTATCGACATCTTGATTCTCAAGATTTTCTATGTTTACATTAAATGAACTAAGTAGATATGAAAATTTATTCCAGTTAGCAAACTTGTAACAATATTTAGGAACTTTGTCATGCGTGACATCGGTTGTTTCAGGTCTCATACGTTCAGAGAAAATGACAATAGGGAGATGATCACTATTTAATGGATCATCAAGTGTTTGCCAGTCACATGATATAGCTAGTTCAGGAGATATGAATGATAAGTCGATGGCACTAGGATTATGTTTAGGGTTGTCTGGAATACGAGTAACTGCCATCGTTGAGAAGGTAAAGAGAGGAGTCCACTATATTTTCAATAAAACGATTATTGGTGATTACCTGGCACTCTTTTTCCCAAAATGGTGAATGGGCGTTAAAATCGCCAGTGATTAAATATTTGGTAGACTGGTTTAATTGAAATGAGCGTAGCCATTCTGTATTACGATCGTTTGGGCCTTGAGGTAAGTAAACAGAGACGACTGTTACTACATTAATCAATTTGAACTCTGACTGCACATGAGTGCAACCCAGGAATGTCTGGTGGGGCAGGACTGGCACATGGGGCATATTTTACATCTTCACGAACATATATTGCCACATTTATTTTTTCATCATTATTAATGTTTGGGGTAATTGGCGGAAAATAGTAATTAGGAAGTTTAGGTAGTTTAGTTTTGCGGACATTCAGTGATTGCAAAGCTAATATGTTATACTTTACTTCAGATAGGTGTTGTACTAGTTGGTCTGTACTGGTTGTGATGGATCGACAATTCCATTGCAGCACTTTAAAATCTTTAACTAACATGTGTTATATCAATATAGGTAATCAAAAAACCCAAACACAGAAAGGAAGAAGAAGTGATTAAATGCAAGTGATGCACTGAAAAGGTGACTAACAATACTAAATATAACTACATAGAACTACAAATAGCAGGATTATGCTTACTTAACTTTTACAGCAGTAACCTTTTCTTTGCAACATAAATAGAATTGTCAAGAGGCGGAAAAAAAAAAAAAATCCGAGTTAGTCCAATAACAAGAGAGAGCAAGGTTATTGCAAGTTCAGTTCCTTTTCTATTTCCAGTTTTCCAGAAGTAGTCCAAATTTGAGTATGGTCTTCTTACAGAGATTCTACCAGTCTCTCATTACATCATAGATGTTCCACAAAAATCGTGGGTGGTCACCAACAAAAGATGGACGTCCTGGGAAGAGTTGATAATCCCTGGGGTAGTGGTCTTCTTGGGTGTCGTGCTGACATTCTTGGTCGCTTCCAGAATAAGTTCCTGGTGTGCCTTCCGATATTTCCCGCAAGTACACTGGCGCCGTTTGCTGTGGGATGAAGGCCGTCTCTGCTGAGGTATCTATTGCTGGTCCAAATTAGCATGACTGATGAACGACACGTTGTCGACATTGAACAGTTCTGATTCTGTCAAAGCGTTGAATACGTCCGTCTTGATTGGAGCTCCGGATCTTTCACGGGTGCAATTTTGCTGATCACGATCTTCATGTTTTTGTGTTCTGCTGCAATGTCCTTAATGCACTTCGCAAACTTCATGGTGCACACTTTGGGGTCCATTTTCCGGATATCATTTATTCCGCAGTGGATTACAACTGCATCAAGTGGCTTTACGGTAGACTGAAGGGCTGTTCAAATGCCTGACAGATTTCCTCCGTAGTGTGTGCCTTGCGCGACATAGCATCAAACCCATAGGATCTGCCTAATCGCCTTTCATCGACCTTGTTGACTACTGAAATCGTGAATGAAGACGACGCGTGGTAGGTCTTGGTTTTCTTTCTGTTCCACGAAGCCCTTCTGTTGTCTGGCATGCTCCTGTTTGACGTCATTGATAGACTTGACGTCACTTGCTTTTTGGGCTGCTGGTGTTCTTTTTATATTCTTTCCTGTTTTTTCATTTTTCTTTCTGGCAGAGGACTGGGTCTGTTGGTTTTGGTGAAAGGTAGGTTTTACTGGGTGTTGGGGGAATGGACTTTGTAGCTTCTGCATAGGTAGACAGCATCGTATTCTCTGTCTGTGTTTGCACGTTCGAATGCGTAGTGACTGAGTTAGCTCTATCCAGTAGACAGTTGAGCTGTTTTTTCTGATCTAAAACCGTTTTTTCTAAAGACGAGATTCGTTCACACAATTTTAGAATAATATCTTTCAGATCTGCATTCGAATTGACACTTACACAGTCCGGCATGGTAGCACTGGCACTGGCACTGGCAGTGGCGTTCTCCGAATCGGTCTTGTCAAGCATAGTCAAAACCGTTTGTTGTGGATCTATCGGTTGATCTAAAATTTCTTTTCCCGAGCAAATAGGTGACTCACTCTTGTGTGTGTGTGTGTGTGTGTGTGTGTGTGTATGTGTGTGCGTGCGTGCGTGCGTGCGCGCGCGCGCGCGTGTGTGTGTGTGTGTGTGTGTGTGTGTGTGTGTGCGTGCGTGCGTGCGTGCGTGCGTGCGTGTGTGTGTGTGTGTGTACACGTGTGTCTGCGTGTGTGTAAAACATGTGCATGCGCGTGCGTGCGTGCCTCTGTGTGTATGCGTGTACGTGTGTGTGTGTGTGTGTGTGTGTGTGTGTAATTAAAAAAACGGTCACACACGTAATGTGCTCATCCCCAGCTGATGCATTTGTACCATAGTGTTCAAGTGCTCCCGTTGTTCGGATGATACCTGGAATCTTTTAGCCAAGATACGACAACAACAACAACGAAGTTAAGAACCACCCGCCGTGGTGTAATGGTTAGTAATTGCGGATTCGCGGCTGGAAGGTCTCTAGTTCGATTTCCATCAGAACCATTTATATTTCTGAAAATTGTCGGCCCATGACAACTCCTTCTCGCGGATGAGTCTGCTGGCAGTGGAGTTTCATACACTTAAATGGACTTATCTCAGAGATTTATTTCTTGACGCACACACTGCGGCTGTCTATCTGTCGGGCCTGGCCGACGCCGGGATTTTTTTTTTATGAAAGTAACTGTAGAGAACAGCCTTGTCATGCGATTTCAGACCACAATGGAGCTCCACAGCATGACCTTCATCATTCTCTGTCTCATCGGGTCAGCATTCTTAGTCTCACATTCTGTGGTCTTTCATGCGTTGATCATTCCACGTCTATGTCCTTGACGAGTTCCTGTCGAGGTCGTTGGTATCACCAGATTCACGTGATGCTCATTCCCCGTCTATGTTCTTGACGAGTTCCTGTCGAGGTCGTTGGTATCACCAGATTCACGAGCACCGTCGTTGGACGGACGTGATGGCGCTCTCGGGGGGACGTGATGGCGCTCTTCGGGGGGGGGGGGGGGGGGGGGGGGGGGGGGCGCTCATTCACACTGGGCCCGCGACCATGCAATCATTGTCGTGACTAAAGAGCTTGGTGGGTGTCGACCTCCGTATGTTAGCTCGACAGCTGCGCAGTGTCTCTCCTCTGAGGGGTTGCCTCGTGACCACTTGACACTGATCCCCACCTCCATACCCCAGCCCCGTGGATTGCTTGTGTCGGGAATGTGACGGGACAAACCAGGGCGTGACTGAGGACAGGGAGCCGGAATAAGCGGTCTGAAGATGATGCCACTGGAGAGGTTCAAAAGATGAGAGAAAAAAAGAACAAAGTTCTTACAGTGTGCTCTTCAGTCCTCTACCTGTAGTTCTACTTGCATGTTTAAAAAACACACACACACAAAGAAAAAAAACAAACAAACAAACCCCTAGCAGCACAGACATATTCTCGTTTGACATACAGTGGTTGAATTTATTTATTTATTTATTTTTTGCAAACAACAAAACGAAACAGAAGAAGAGGGGGTCCGTGCATATGTTATTGTCAAGTCAAGGTGTAAACTAATGGCTCTGACATGCATGCGCCGATTAAACACAGTCTGGGGTCTTATTTATCTTATCGGTGAAAGCATTGAAAATAAACTGATAAAAGGTAATGTACACTTCCCAAATCATGTGGCTGACGCTGTCTTTTCTTTAAATGTATAAACTACAAGGATTACTGTCGAGCAAACTCATCTCTTTCACAATGGCATTTGTACCCTAGGATATGTATACTGCTCTATGCTAAAATCACTTCATTTTCACATAGGATATTTTTGTGAAAATATGCAACCATTTGTTCCAGTCCTTTGTATCATGTATTTTTAAAAATCAAATCTTGTTCAATATCTAAGCCATGGTTTACTGTCAATGATAACATCAAAAACACCTTTCGTCCTTTGAAAATAGGTGTTATTGTTATCTCAAATAAGTAGGCATATCCCTACATTTATTGGTAGAAACAGTTATGTTTGCAGACATCGCATACATTCGATTCCTGCCCTTTCAAACCCGAGAGAAAAATAAGACAATTCATATCTACTTGCAAAGTGAGACGACTGCAGGCGGAACTCTTAACAATTTAAAAAAAAGAAAGTATTTTTAAGGCTCCGCCGAAAAACGTAGACAGACGAATCACAAGACAAAACACTTTGTTTTTGTTGTTGTTTGTCCTGTGATTCGTTTGTCTACGTTTTTCGGCGGAGCCTTAAAAATACTTTTTTTTCTAATTTGTTAAGACAGTTCATATCATTATCATATTTGTGTTTTAATTCCTGGCGTGGAATAAATTAAATGCCCATATTTAAGTGTACACAAATTTGCAACACTATATACCCCTTTAATAATCTACTTTTTTTTTAACCCACGATATTACTTCTGCCTATCTGTATTCTGTTACTGCAAGACGTTCACCAGAGTTCACACAGTTCCTTTCACAGAAACGTTTCTTGTAGGGCCTATGCACCAAACGTCTTCGTCCGAACGTTGAGAAGATTTCTGGCCATATTTTGAATATCAGGTAACATTAAAAAACTGGACGTAGCCATTGTCTTACAGTTATGTTTCGTCGGCTGCAGTTTCCACAGCCAGGTCAGTTTTGATTAAAATCGCGTAGGATTTCCGTTCTGACATTCCAGTGTTACCGTTTCTCAGACTCTTATGAGTTTTCCCCCCTCTGTCATCGCGTCTTTCTTTGCATTCTACTCAAAATTCTAACACAGTGGTTTTGCACAGTCTGGGAAAAAGATTAGTTGATGAGCTGAGCAGCAGAATCCACAGGTCAATTACTTGGGATGAATCAGTGATTTTAGAATTGCCAGTTTTTCCCTTAGGTGTGAGCTGCCTTTTTACCCAAACCCCGAACAAAAATAAACAAACACTAAATTCTCCATGCAGTTTATATTCAATTAATTTCATGTATCATATACACCAGACTCATAACATTTTGAACTTGGGTGGATGCCATTCCAAACCTACATGGTATGTGCACCGAACTGCAGAGTAATTAACGACTACCGATTCAAATTTTGCGCCTTTTTTTCAGAGTTCATCTGCAAGCCTGATTTGCAAGCAACCATGACCTTTTCGACGTGAAGACTTCAATTTAGGGGTCAAGATATTGTAAAATATTAGGGTCGTCCCTAGCCCACAAATATTTACTTAGAGAAAATCTCTCTCATTCAAGAACCTCAAGACAGTTACCACCGTTGCCCGTATAGATTCTTTTTTTTTTTCTTTTTAATTTTGAACTTAAGGCTACGGTTCACAAGTACAGCGACAACTCCCGAATGGAGACGTTCGGAATGTTCTGCAAGGGAGGTAATCTGTGCATTCGGCGAGACTGACCCCGCGCTGTTCCTGAGTCAGCTGCCGCTGGTGGACACGCCTGAAGCGCTGTTGCCCCGTCAGTCAGCCGACCGCTTCACCAAAAAGAGAGAAAAAGTAATGGCAAACACAGGGGAGTGACACGGTGCGCCTGGGAGGCAACATCCGATCATAAATCCTGGCCTACACTTCAGATCAAACCTTTGGAAAACGTGTGTCCGCATGCGAGCATAAACGTACATGTATGTCCTCAAGTACATGTAAATGCACATGTTCAAATATGCGTGCGCGAACACCCCTCTCTTACTCCCAGAGAGAGAGAGAGAGAGAGAGAGAGAGAGAGAGAGATTTACCAAGCCAACAATCCAAAAAAAATAATTGCTTATATATATATATATATATATATATGTTTAACTATCCGTATCTATCTGTCTGTGTGTGTCTCTGTCTATCTACCTACACACACATGTACACATACACACATATACTAACATACACATAATGTAGATCTTTCATAAAACACGGTATCACGAGCATACAAACGCATGCCCCTCTCACCCCCCCCCCCCCCCCCCCCCCCCCCACTCCTACCCCTTCTTCCCCCCACCCCCCAAATCAGAATGACAAAGATCAAGCTGACATTTATTTGGTGTTCCTAGTTTACAGATCACGTTAGCCACTATTCAGGTCATCAGCGTTTTGAACACACACACACACACACACACACACACACACACACACACACACACACACAGTCATGTGACAATATTCACATGAGACACGCGTCTGCGTGAGTGTACACCTGAATAGATACGGCACACACACACACACACACACACACACACACACACACACACACACACACACACACACACATTCATGTGACAATATTCACGTGAGAGGCCCGTCTGCGTGAGTGTACATCTGAACAGGTACGGCACACACACACACACACACACACACACACACACACACACACACACACACATTCATGTGACAATATTCACGTGAAAGGCGCGTCTGCGTGAGTGTACATCTGAACAGGTACGGCATCCCACAGATGTTACCAACATGATTTAAACCACAATGAACTGTGCCCGAACCCTTCTGAACACAGCTCAGGTTACAGCTAGGCCTACCACCTGTATTACCGCCAACAAGTCAACAACTCATGTTTCCAATTATAATAGGTGTGTGTGTGTGTGTGTGTGTGTGTGTGTGTGTATGTTGGGTGGGACATGTAGTCTCCCAACAAATTATATATAAAGCGGCTGTTCTAACAGAGTTTTTTTTTTTTTTTAAACCCACCTTTTTGTTTTGTCAACCCACATTGTTTACGGACAGATCCCGGCACCTTTTCTGTTCTTTTTCTTGTTTTTTTTTTTTTTCTGTGTGTTTCCGAATTTTTTTTTTTTTCAAGCGTAAGAATTTTTTTTTTTCTGTTTTCAAGTTTTTAATCAAACAATATATAGAAATTACAAATGCGCATAAAGGGGACAGTGCGCCAAGTCATATGTACATTAGCATCATTTCTGTAAGTTCTATAAACAGTTAATGGCATATGTCCAAAACATTTTTAAGGAACAAAACAAACAAACAAACAAACAGACAAAGAAGATATACGTAAACACGTACATAAGTTAAGACGACAGGGAGAAAAAAAAAAACCG
>JADBJO010000386.1:235849-355849 GCA_016801955.1 Conus betulinus
TCTGTCTATGTGTGTCCCCGTCTGTCTGTGTGTGTCTCCGTCTGTCTGTGTGTGTCCCCGTCTGTCTGTGTGTGTCCCCGTCCGTGTGTGTCCCTGTCTATGTGTGCCCCCGTCTGTCTATGTGTCCCCGTCTGTCTGTGTGTGCCCCCGTCTGTGTGTGTCCCCGTCTGTCTATGTGTGTGCCCCCGTCTGTCTATGTGTGTCTCCGCCTGTCTGTGTGTGTCCCCATCTGTCTGTGTGTGCCCCCGTCTGTCTATGTGTGTCCCTGTCTGTCTATGTGTGCCTCCGTCTGTCTGTGTGTGCCCCCCTCTGTCTGTGAGTGTCTCCATCTGTCTGTGTGTACCCGTCTGTCTGTGTGTGCGCCCGTCTGTCTGTGAGTGCCCCCGTCTGTCTGTGTGTGCTCTCGTCTGTCTGTGAGTGCCCCCGTCTGTCTGTGTGTGCTCCCCGTCTGTCTGTGCGTGTCCCCGTCTGTCTGTGTACGCCCCAGTCTGTCTCTGTATGCCCCCGTGTCTGTGTGCCTCCGTCTCTCTATGCCGCCATCTGTGTGTGCCCCATCTGAGGGGTCATGCTGTTGGACTCCCCCCCCCCCCCCCCGAAGTCCAGGTGTCCTCCCGGTCTGTTTTGCCATGGCCTACATTTCTCCTGGGTCTGTGTCACCCGCAGGTCTGCGTTCCCCCAACACCCAACACAGTTAAAAATCGTGTTGCCCTCACACGGGTCAAGCTGATCCAGATTAAAGGTTAAAGGTCAGGTGACCCAGTATCAGGTAGGAATACCCGGGTCGAGGTTAGGGGCCAAGGGATTCCGAATAGGTCACTGACTCAGGCCAAGGTTAGGTCAAATGACCCGGAGTGATGAAAGATGTTTGTCAGTCCAGACTTTGCAGCTGGCCGAGACATTGTGATCCAGAATTTTGTCCAAACGACGCAGAATGTTGCTGGGGTTAAGCGGCACAGAAATGAATTACGGTGACCCATACCTCCATCACAGGTTAAGTGGGTCCCTATGACCCAAGTCAGTGTCAAAGCTCGGGTGTTCCACACCATTCCAAAGTCACTCAGACTGATAAAAAAATTGTTGAATGACCTGGTGTACGTTGACCTTCATGTTCATGAACGATCAAGAGACCGAAACCTGCACTGCCGAAGTTCAGTCCGATGCTGGCATCAACTTCTTCACAGAGTGTCATGGGGGTGACCCCAGTCGCAGGTGGAGATCGGGTGACCTAAAATGGGTTATGGACACCCTGGGGTACGGGAAAGGTCAAGTGACCCAGAATGGGATATTCCCAATCGGATTAAAGTTACAGGTCGGGTGACGGACGATGAGTCACAGTGATTCAATGTGTGTGTGTGTGTGTGTGTGTGTGTGTGTGTGTGTGTGTGTGTGTGTGTGTGTGTGCGTGCGCGCGCGCGTGCGTGCGCGTGCGTGCGTGCGTGCGTGTGCGCGCGCGCGCGCGCGCGCGCGCGCGCGCGTGTGTGTGTGTGTGTGTGTGTGTGTGTGTGTGTGTGTGTGTGCA
Organism: Conus betulinus; assembly: GCA_016801955.1. NCBI lineage: Eukaryota > Metazoa > Mollusca > Gastropoda > Neogastropoda > Conidae > Conus > Conus betulinus. The sequence continues at coordinate 237,369 of JADBJO010000386.1, forward strand.
CGTTTGTGCGCGTGCGCACGTGTGTGTGTGTGTGTGTGTGTGTGTGTGTGTGTGTGTGTGTGTGTGAAATAGCCGAATCACGCGCTCAAATCCATGAAGTGAAGTTGTAACAAACGACGACAAAGAGATGGGAGCACACCAGAGTAAGGGGAAACACGGAGGTGGAGGTACTTACAGACAGAACGGGGGCTTACAGAGGCGGCATTGGGGGACGCAAAGATGGTGATGGACTTCATAGATTCGAGGATACAAAGAGAGACGGTGACACACAGAGACAGATGCACACAGCACACAGAGACAGGGGCGGGCTAGACACAGGGGCAGACAGAGACACAGAGACAGGGATATAAACAGACACAGGGGCAGGCAGAGACAGGGGCAGACAGAGACACAGAGACAGGGATACACAGAGACAGCGGCAGGCAGAGGCAGGGGCAGGCAGAGGCAGGGGCAGACAGAGACACGGGGCAGACAGAGACAGGGGCAGACAGAGACACGGGCAGACAGAGGCCGGGGCAGACAGAGACAGGGGCAGGCAGAGACAGGGGCAGACAGAGACAGGGGCAGACAGAGGCAGGGGCAGACACAGAGACAGGGGCAGGCAGAGACAGGGGCAGACAGAGACAGGGGCAGACAGAGGCAGGGGCAGACAGAGACAGAGACAGGGGCAGGCAGAGACAGGGGCAGACAGAGACAGGGGCAGACAGAGACAGGGGCAGACAGAGGCAGGGGCAGACAGAGGCAGGGGCAGACAGAGACAGGGGCAGGCAGAGACAGGGTCAGACAGAGACAGGGGCAGACAGAGACAGGGGCAGACAGAGATAGGGGCAGGCAGAGACAGGACAGGGGCAGACAGAGACACAGAGACAGGGGCAGAGAGAGAGACAGGGATAGACAGAGACAGGGATAGGCAGAGACAGGGATAGACAGAGACACAGAGACAGGGGCAGACAGAGACACAGAGACAGGGGCAGACAGAGACAGGGGCAGGCAGAGACAGGGGCAGGCAGAGACAGGGGCAGACAGAGACAGGGACATACAAAGACAGGGGCATGCAAAGACAGGGGCATGCATAGACAGGGGCATATAGCACACACAGACAGAGGCAGACAGAGACAGGGGCAGAGACAGGGGCATACAGCACACAGAGACAGGGGCAGGCAGAGACAGGGGCAGACAGAGACAGGGGCATGCAGCACACAGAGAGGGGGGACAGACAGAGACAGGGGCAGACAGAGACAGGGGCATACAGCACACACAGAGACAGGGGCAGGCAGACACAGGGACAGGCAGAGACAGGGGCATGCAGAGACAAGGGCAGACATAGACAAGGGCAGACAGAGACGAGGACAGACGGAGACAGGGGCATACAGCACAAAGAGACAGGGGGCAGGCAGAGACAGGGGCAGACAGAGACAGGGGCAGACAGAGACAGGGGCAGACAGAGACAGGGCAGAAGGGGCATACAGAGACAGGGGCATACAGAGACAGGGGCACACAGCATACAGAGACAGGGCATACAGAGACAGGGGCAGATGGGACATACAGAGACAGAGGCATACAGCACACAGAGACAGGGGCATTCAGAGATAGGGCATACAGAGACAGAGGCATACAGCACGCAGAGACAGGGGCAGACAGAGACAGGGGCATACAGAGACAGGGGCATACAGAGACATGGGCATACAGAGACAGAGGCAGACAAAAACGAGGGCATACAGAGACAGGGGCAGACAAAGACAATGGCAGACAGAAACAGGGGCAGACAGAGACAGGGCCAGACAGCGACAGGGGCAGATGGGGCACACAGAGACAGGGGCAGACAAAGACAAGGGCAGACAGAGACAGGGACAGACAAAGACAAGGGCAGACAGAGAGACAGGGCAGACAAAGACAAGGGCAGACAGAGACAGGGGCAGACAGGGACAGGGGCAGACAGCACACAGAGGCAGGACCGACATAGACAGGGGCAGACAGAGGCAGGGGCGGACAGCACACAGAGACAGGGGCAGACAGAGACAGGGGCAGACAGAGACAGGGGCAGACAGGGACAGGGGCAGACAGCACACAGAGACAGGGGCAGACAGAGACAGGGGCAGAGACAGGGGCAGACAGCACACAGAGACAGGGGCACATTCAGGTGAACCCTTCGGTAACCAGCTGCGGAAGTGAAGGCTGTCTAATGTACGTGGGCTGTCAGGCTGTTACGTGGGCTGTCAGGCTGTTTGGGAGCCTATCTCCCTCCGTCTACCTCCTTCCACCCTCCTTCGCCGACTCCAGCGCACGTGCATGCAGTCACTTTGCGCGGTCATGCCAAGACTCATCAACAGAATCTCCTATTGAAGACTAGGACATGTGTGGAGGATGAACGGAGGGGGGGGGGGGGGGGGGGGGGGGGGGGGGCAGCTGGTATGTGACATCTTCCAGAAGAAGTGCGCGTGATCCGTACCATGCATGCCAACAGATTGCTCGTGCCCCCTCCCCTCGTCTTCTTTCCCCCCTCTATCTCATTGTCATAATACGCTCCTCTAACTGTCGTGGGCGTTGCTCTCTGTTATTACGAAGATTCGAGTGAATACGTCTGACGTCTAAAGGCTTCAAAGGAAGGGCAGGACTGTAAGATGTAGGTGGGAGTTTGGGAGCCTGTACCACAAGGGCAGTGGTCATTATGAGAGAGTTGACACGTGAGAGATGGTAGAGGAGCTGGCAGTGTCCTGTTCGCAGCCTGAGGATGGTAACTTGAGCTGCCCTGTCGCGTTGGTGGATGCTGTCTTCTTCAGTCCCAAAACCCGGGCGTTGGTGCCACGCACTTCTGAAGATGTTTCTCAGGATGGTTTAGCAAGTGCAAAGACAATCTTTGTCTCCAAAAATGATATTTCAAATGAACGAACAAGAGTGATTGGTTTACAAAATCCAGATGCCGGAAAGTCCTATGTCCGGGTGGAAATGTCTGGCGACGTATTTTCACCATGGACAGAAGCTGTCTTCGGGATCAGGATGGAGAGAATGACCTTGTTAAAGACTGAGCCATTCAGTACGAGAGTGATGAAGAAGAAAGAATAATTTTTTTTTCCAGGAGTAACAATCCCTCTAATCACTAATTTTTCGTGTAATATGTGTAAAACACAATACAGTAAAATGTCTTTGGAAACAAAAAAGAAAAAAAAAAAGAAGCAAAAAACAAAAAACCAACAACAAAAACCTGGAAAAATATACAGTAATAAAATGCCTACGGGAAAAAAGATTTATTTTGATTCTGTGACGATAAAAGTATATCCTAAAAATACTACAAATTGCACCGGAAGTGTAATCCAACAAAAACTTTCCAGATCCTTCCCCACGTCACGGAAAGCACTGTTGCAGGTGATCCTCTAAAAGATGTCCTCTTTCTCTTCTGTTATTTTCTCCAACTGTCTCAAATGACTGGGAAACAGGCGTCCCAAAGACTTCACTGACACAACTCCTGAAGTTGGTGGACCTGTCTTCTTCTTCCTCGTTCGCCATCCCGTTAGATGAGCAGCCCGGTGTCCTCAATGAAGGCTGCCGTCCGTCGCAGTTCCTCCAGGGTGCCGTACAACTTGGCTTCCACTGCTGTCGGTGTTGGCCAGTACTTTCTTTGTCTGACCACCGACCGCTTTGGGGAGGGCCCCTTTGAGGCAAAGGGCCCGGCTCCCGACCTCCCCGGCGGGTCTCCGAAGGTCGAGCGCCACATCGAAATTCTGTGGACTGCATCACCATGGAAGCGTGGATGCGTGGTATGCGTGGATACCTCCGACTTCAGCTGGAGTTTTCTTTCGGGGGTGTCTCATCTGGTGGACCTGTGATGTGCAGTTTTTTCAACAGTCTGACAGGTAGGACTTAGGAATTTTACATTCCATCAATAATGTTTAAAAAAAAAAAAAAAAAAAAAAAAAAAAAAAGAAAAACAGACTGGGATATGCCGCATGTATAACTTGTACTTCGAACACAGCCAGGTAGCCTCATTTTCAATGTACGTCTGCCTAATGAACGGATGTGTTTTCTTCAGTGTGGTGTACCGTGTTTTAAATACGTCTCACAGTGTGCATGGGAAAAAAAAAAAAAAAAAAAAAAAAAACACTCTGCCCTGCGCTGACCAAGCAATAGTCAAGGCCAGGCCACGAAAGGCATTCTCACTCACATTCTCGTGAGCGACCAGAACCTGAGTTTTCTTTTACTTTTTTGTGTGGTCTTTTTAGGTAGAAGCCGCCTGGACTTGACGGATCTTGGAGATCTGCTGCCCTGACTTTCTGCAGAAGAGCTGTCCACCTTCAGAACGGCATGTCCCGCTACTCTGTCCTGCAGGCTGGGATGCCATAGCAACAGGTTCTTTCCCTTGTGCTCGACCTGTTGTTTGATGGCGTTGGCTAGCAAGTCTGGCGAGATTTTCGAGATTGCTCCTGTATGTCAGGTCAGTGAAGGACAACTGAGACGCAGATGTTTGGCAAAACCGGTTTGTGACCCGTCTTGCTTCTCGATCTCCCGCGCTTCGCTTGTAGTGTTAGGGTCCCACGTACAGTTTGAAAGTATTTTTTTTTAACTTGGACCGACATCAGTGTCATGGGGTAGGGGAAGGGGAGTGCGGGGGTGGGGTCGGTGGGTGGGGAATAGTGTGTGTGTTAAAGATAGATATTCTTTGGATTCTCAGTTCGTTCACATGGACAGGATGTGCAAGCCTCCACGAGAGTCAGTTTGCTGTGAAATTCTTCTTGCAGGTTGCTTGTTGGTCCACTCTCCAAACAGCAACAGAGAAAGTATCTTAGAAGTCAACAAACTTCTCTCTAGGATGACCGAGGGCGGTCCCAAGTCCTCGTCTGTGGTGATGTTAGTAACCCCAGGTTCAACTTCGCAGGATGAACGTTCTCCTAGAGATTGCTGTCATCCGGTGTCTGATTACATGGAAGTAGTTTGAGCCTCAGTTCTGGTACAGCGAGTCAAGAAACCGACAAACTTCAGAGGAGAACAGACTCCATGTCACCTGAACCTGGGTTTTCCAGGTGTAGAGGTTATGACTGCTGACATTAGGCGTGACACTCCCTTGTCATCCCTGATCGTTGTTTCAGTTCAAGTGCCACACTGAAGCATTCATCCATGGGACCTGACGGATGCCTCCATTACGTTACGCTGAGACAGTCTGTGGCTGGTCGTATTTGGTTACAAAAATAGCTGACAGGCGTTACTAAAGCCTGCGTACTTTTCGGACATTGTCCATTCAGCAGTGAGTGACTGGATCCCCACAGGATCCCCTCGGTGAAATGCGTTCAAAGGACAAAGTAACTGATTGATTCTAGTGCTACAACAGGAGTTAGAATGAAGGGGCAGGAATAACCAGAGATAGTTGCAAAAGAATGAAGGGGCAGGAATAACCAGAGGTAGTTGCAAACTAGACAGTCAACACTACTTGAAACATGCTCGAGCCAAACATGAAGTAAAAACCGCTTGCTAATGGGCAGCTGTTTTTTTTTCTTTCTTTTTTAGGTTAACTTGTTACAACATGTTTGCATATAGCATTGGACAATTTAACCAGTCTCTCTCTCTCTCTCTCTCTCTCTCCATCTCTTTTTTTTTTTTTGCTCTAGAGTCTGTGAGATACTTGCATATGCTTACTGGTTTTCTTTTTCTCATTTTGCCCCTTGAGGCAATGGTTTTTGCACACTGCAAATGGATGTATTTGTCTGGGTGTGCTTTAGCTCAAGAGCAGGTTCCACGTTTTCTTTTCCATAATCCTAGGCTATGCACTGATTTATTGATAACAAAGAATCATAGGAATGCATGTGTGTGTGTACAAGCGAGAGTGTGTGTGTGTGTGTGTGTGTGTATGTGTGTGAGTGTGCGTGCGTGCGTGCGTGCGTATGTGTGTGTGTGTGTGTTGTGTGTGTGCATGTTTAGTCCTTGAAACAACTGTAATTAAAGGGTAGTATGCTGCGTACATTGTTCTCCCTGGTCAACTTATATGAAGAACTGTATTATGGGAGCATATAAGTGTCAAAATCTCATATGTTTTCCCAAAGAAAAACAGACACTATCTTCAGGAAAACAGCGATAACAGGGGAAAACAATTATTAGAGCTCACATCACTAATGATCACAACTATTTTCTTAAAAATGATCCTTGTTCTCCTTTTTTTTCTAAAGGATCACAACTATTTTCTCCATTCATCTTAGGATTGTAACTTCTTTCTCTGTTTTCCTGAGGAAAATTTAAATAATTGCAAAGAAAACAGTAATACCAGCTGCTGTGGCAAAGTGGTAAGCGCGTCGCGGACTCCCGGCTGGGAGGTCGTGGGTTCGAATCCCATCAGAGTCATGTGGGTTTTTCTGCCCCGACTGGCTCCTACCCACAGTTGAGTTTGCTGTGGACTCAGTTGGGAAGACTGAGGCCACACAGTCGAGTTTCATCCACTTAATGGATGTGTTTCTGAGAGTGTTGGTCAAATTTCCTGACCAAAACTGCAGGTGCTGTATCTCTCAGGCCTGGTTGACGCCGGGATATATTATGAAAGGAAGCATAGAGTACAGCCCTGTCATGTAGTCTCAGACCGAAATGGAAATCTGTAGCATCATCTTAATCATCCTCATTCTCATTGATCAGCATTAAAATAAATGTCTCAAATTCTGTGGCCCTTCATGCCTGCTCTCATGGTGACCTCAATTTTGATGTCCTCTCCACATCTGTGGCCTTGATTTGGTTCCGTCGGGTTCACTGGTATCGGCAAGTCCATGGGGCTGTCGTTGGACGGACGTGGTGGCGCCCTCCAGAGGGAGAGCTCACTCACGCTGGCTCTGCAAAACTAAGCAATTATTGTGGTCAGTAGGGGGCTTAGTAGGTGGTGTCCTGCGTATGTTAGATCAGAACAGGCGCCACAGAACACCACTGAAGTGATTCGGCAGCAGTGCAGTGTCTCCTCCGGTGGGTTGCCTCTTGACGACTTGACATTGACTGCTCCCTGTGGATTGCGGTGCCCGGGCTGCGGCGGGACCAGCCAGGCTGTGGCTGTGGACAGGGTGTCAGAATGAGTGGCGTGGGTGCATAGCCTCTAAGGTGGCGCAGAAGTTGGGACAGCAAAAAAAAAAAAAAAAAGAAAACAGTAATAACTGGGAAATCAATTATCATCAGTTTCCCTTTTATTCCCGACATGTCATTCGTATTACTGAGCTGGAAGCCGGAAATGGAAGTCGGGAAACAGGAAAAAAAGAAAAAAAGGAAAAAAGGTTGGGATCCTACAGAGAACAGTGATATTCACTATTTTCCTCACTTCTGCAATTTTCCTAAAGGATAATAAATGTTATTGTCAGGAAAAAAACTGGAAAAAAAAAAAAGTTTTCCTGAAGGACAATACACGTTACTGTCGGAAAAACTGAGAAAAAAAAGTTTCCTGAAGGATAATAAACGTTATTGTCAGGGAAAACTGAAAAAAAAAAAAAACAATTTTGATCTTCACGGATAACCATGATAATAGCTGTTTTCCCAATCATCATGATTTCCTGAAGGTTGATGGCTGCCTTTACAGGGAAAATAGTTGTGACTCTTGCGGATAACAGCAGTTATAACTGATTTCTCTATCACTGCTGTTTTCCTGAAGGACAGGGGAAAAACACCTTCAATTAATAACTTGTGACACTACTATGCTCTCAAAGATCTGCTGGTGACACTACTATGGTCTCAAAGATCCGCTGGTGACACTACTATGGTCTCAAAGATCTGCTGGTGACACTACTATGGTCTCAAAGATCTGCTGGTGACACTGCTACACTCTCAAAGATCTGCTGGTGACACTACTATGCTCTCAAAGATCCGCTGGTGACACTACTATGCTCTCAAAGATCTGCTGGTGACACTGCTACGCTCTCAAAGATCTGCTGGTGACACTACTACGCTCTCAAAGATCTGCTGGTGACGTTACTACGCTCTCAAAGATCTGCTGGTGACACTACTACGCTCTCAAAGATCTGCTGGTGACACTACTATGCTCTCAAAGATCTGCTGGTGACACTGCTACGCTCTCAAAGATCTGCTGGTGACACTCTATGCTCTCAAAGATCTGCTGGTGACACTACTATGCTCTCAAAGATCTGCTGGTGACACTATGCTCTCAAAGATCTGCTGGTGACAGGACACTACTACGCTCTCAAAGATCTGCTGGTGACACTACTATGCTCTCAAAGATCTGCTGGTGACACTACCATGCTCTCAAAGATCTGCTGGTGACACTACTATGCTCTCAAAGATCTGCTGGTGACACTGCTATGCTCTCAAAGATCTGCTGGTGACACTGCTGCTACGCTCTCAAAGATCTGCTGGTGACACTACTACGCTCTCAAAGATCTGCTGGTGACACTACTATGCTCTCAAAGATCTGCTGGTGACACTACTACGCTCTCAAAGATCTGCTGGTGACACTACTACGCTCTCAAAGATCTGCTGGTGACACTACTACGCTCTCAAAGATCTGCTGGTGACACTACTACGCTCTCAAAGATCTGCTGGTGACACTACTATGCTCTCAAAGATCTGCTGGTGACACTACTACGCTCTCAAAGATCTGCTGGTGACACTACTATGCTCTCAAAGATCTGCTGGTGACACTACTACGCTCTCAAAGATCTGCTGGTGACACTACCATGCTCTCAAAGATCTGCTTGTGACACTACCATGCTCTCAAAGATCTGCTGGTGACACTACTATGCTGCTCTCAAAGATCTGCTGGTGACACTACTATGCTCTCAAAGATCTGCTGGTGACACTACCATGCTCTCAAGGTACTAGTCATTGAACCCCCATCATGATTTGGTAGTCTGTAACAGAACTCAGTGGGTTTGGAAAACTAATCACAAAAAAAAAAGACTAAATATACACCACAATATTTTGACAAGAAAACTGCATTACAATTCCCCACTGAAATGATGTGAAGAACACTCAGAAAACAGAGACATGATTGTTTATGATTTGGTTATGGCACCCTTAGAATGTTTACGTAAATAATAAATATGCTCCCTAACAACGTTTTGAAAATACACACCCTTATAATGTTCATGGAAATAATACATGTTTTGTTTTGTTTTCTTCTCCCTCATCTCCAGTTTTCTTCTCCCCTATCTGTGAACTGCATGTATTGTACAACATTGACATACAGAATAATCTGTAAACCTTTACAAATCAAAGGGAATTTGACAACATCTTTTGTGATCTGAGACAAGAGTGAGTTCTGGGATTTTGGTTTCATTTCGTTTTTCCTTTTCCCACATAAAAAGTGCAGCGCTATGTGGTGTGACTGAGTTAACTTCACTGTACTTGACATCATGTTTACAGTCTGATTTGCTACTTTCATAGCATGGACAAAACTCAGTGGCATGAATCTGTAGCCTCCCTGGCTCTACATCTGATGTTTGGGAGTCTTTCATTATCAGGGTTCTTACATTTTGTAGTGCATTTTCTCCATTCTTAAAAATCCCTTTTACGCTCTTGTATATGTATGCACATGCTTGCACACACACACACACACGCGCACACACACACACACACACACACACACACACACACACACATTCACTGTCACAGGCTTGAACAAAAAAAAAAACCCAAAAGACATGCCATTCAAACCAAGAGATATGTACTGTCCCAAAGTGTCATGATGGTAATACAAGGAAAGAAGAATACTGTTGATTATGCTATTATGTATGCTTTTGGCACGCTTCTTTTGGTCATGTCACATCCCTCTATGTACAGTACCCTAAAATATAATATCAAGATTAAATACTCCTTCAACAAGATGTCCAAGATGAAATCAATACTCTGTAAATAATGCATCAATAATGAGTATGATTGCTCAATGCTAATAATACAGCACTTTCAATCATAATCAATCATGTTGAAAAAAAAAAAAAGACATTTTACATTAAAAGCAAACAACCCTGCAATTCCAAAAGCAACAAACCTTTTATAACCCTTTGTTTGGTTGAAATGAACTTTAAACCTTGTTGTTGTTGTTGTTGTTGTTGTTGATGTTGTTTTTGTTGTACCCTAGCTAAAAGACTCCAGGGATCATCCAAACAGCTGAAGTACTTGAACACTATGGTACAAATGCATCAGCTGGGGATGAGAACTTTACGTGTGTGACGGTTCCTGATTACCCAGCCACATGGGCAGCCACACTCTGACTTCATGGGATTTTGGAGATTTTTGATAATGTTATGCTAGGAGCTTGGCACAACTGAAGACAATCCCTGCATAACTATGCAGAGCATACTAACATTTTGATGTAGCCTTGGTGTTCTAGGCTATGTCAATTGGCCTGACAACTTTAAACCTTATTTCAGATTTTTTTTTCCTTCTAAATCATGCTGAATAAGGACAAGGTTAATGAAGATGATGTCATGGAATTCCATATGATTTGAGACGACATGAAAGGGCTGCACTCCATGCTTCTTTTCATGACATATCCCAGGTCAGAAACAGACAGACACCTGCAGTGCTGGTCAGGAAATATGACTATGAGCAACAGCACAGTCAGCGACACATCCATGAAATGGCCGAGACTTTTTTTTTCTTTTTTTTAAATGCTGATTGATGAGAATGATGATTCAGATGATGCTACGGATTTCCATTCCGGTCTGAGACTACAATGACAGGGCTGTGCTCTACGCTTCCTTTCATAATGTATCTCTGCCTCGACCAGGTCCGAAAGATACAGACACCTGCAGTGTTGGTCAGGAAATTTGAGCAACACTCTCAGAGACGCATCCATTAAGTGGATAAAATTTGACTGTGTGGTCCCAGTCTTCCCAACTGAGCCCGTAGCAAACTCTACTCTGGGTAAGAACCGGTCGGAACAGAAAAATCACAGATGACTGACGGGAATCAAACCCATGGCCTCCCAACCGGGAATCCGTGACGCTAACCACTTTGCCAAGGTGGCTGGTAAATGGCTGACCTGACAGCATGGCTCCTGTCTTCCCACTGAAGCCCACAGCACACCCAGCTCTTGGCAGCTCTAGAAGCCAGCTGGGGCTCCACATCCCGCAATTACATGCCTGCAATGGGACTGGAACCTCCTGGCCTGTACAACGGCGAAGTTACCACCGCACCACAATGGGTGGTTGTTGAGACAGACATGGGAATTATTGGACGGGAGGGGAGGAGGCTCCCAGAGCTCATTCCCCCGGAAATTTCTTTTAAGAATCCATCCAATCTGGTCATTATGGGGCCTGCATAAAGGATTTGCAAACAGCTGGGAAAAAAAGTTTTTTTTTTCCAAATCTCATTTCATGAGAATATAAACCATCCTCAATAGTACACACAGTAAGCTGCATGTAAAGGCTCGAGCTGAGAGAGAGAGAGGGAGAGAGAGACCAGAGAGAGAGTGGGAGAGAGAGAGAGAGAGAGAGATGAGAAGCGCTGGGGGAGAGGAGAGAGAGAGAGAGGACAGAGAGAGAGAGAGAGAGAGATCGGAAGGATTGGAGAGGGGGGAGAGAGAGGGAGGAGACGCGAGACATGACAGAGATAGAGAGAGAGAGAGAAAAAAAAGATAATTCCAGGAGTCACAGATTCCCAGAGGAGACAGAAAGAGAGAGGATTGACAGAAAGGAAAGACAGAGAGAGAGAGGACGAGACTGAGGAGAGAGGGAGAGACGGAAAGACAGAGAGGAGGAGGAGAGAGAGCGGAGAGAGAGGAGAGAGGGAGCCTGACAGGGAGTGGTGAGAGAGAGGAGAGAGGGGAGGAAAAGGACATAGACTTGAGCAAGCATGTTATTATTGCAGTCGGAGGAGATAATGCCACTTGCTGTCGGAGAGGTGAGCGGCGCTGAGAGAGAGAGGAGAGAGACGAGAGAGAGGAAGACCACATGCTCAGAGAGAGAGAGAAAGTGCAGATTGAGAAGAGAGAACAGTCAGAGAGAGAGAAGACAGAGAAACCACATCAAGAGGGGGAGACAGGAAAGACAGAGATGCAGATAGACAGGCCGACATAGATAGAGAGAACACCCCACACCAGATTTGAAAAAATCCATAGGAAAAGAAATAATTGAACAACTGTTCTTATTCTTTTTCTTTCTTGCTGTCCCAACCTCTGTGCCACCTCAAAGGCAGTGCACCCACGCCACTCGTTCCCACACCCCCATCCACAGCCACAGACCAGTCGGTCCCGCTGCAGCCCCTGCACCGGCAATCCACAGGGAGCAGTCAATGTCAAGTCGTCAAGATGCAACCCACCGGAGAGACACTGCACTGCTGCCGACGCTTCGGTGGTGTTCAGTGGCGCCTGTTCTGATCTGACATACGCAGGACACACCTACTAAGCCCCCTACTGACCACATAATTGCTTAGTCGCGGAGCTGGCATGAGTGAGCTCTCCCTCTGGAGGGCGCCACCACATCCGTCCAACGACAGCCCCCACGGACTTGCCGATACCGGTGATCCTGATGAAACCAAACCAAGGCCACAGACGTGGAGAGGACATTGAAATTGAGGTCACCATGAGAGCAGGGCATGAAGGGCCACAGAATTTGAGAGACATTTTTTTTATGCTGATCGATGCGAATGAGGATGATTAAGATGATGCTACGGATTTCCATTTTGGTCTGAGACTACATGACAGGGCTGTACTCTACACTTCCTTTCATAATATATCCCAGCGTCAACCAGGCCGCGAGAAACAGGCACCTGCAGTGTTGGTCAGGAAATTGAGCAACACTCTCTCAGAAACGCATCCATTAAGTGGATGAAACTCAACTGTGTGGTCCAGTCTTCCCAACTGAGTCCACAGCAAACTCAACTGTGGATAGGGGCCAGTCGGGGCAGAAAAAAAACCCACATGACTCTGATGGGATTCAAACCCACGACCTCCAGCCGGGAGTCCGTGATGCTAACCACGGTGGCTGGTCTTATTAACTTTTTTTTTTTTTATCTCATCAATTCTCAGACTTTTTTTTTCCATCTGAAAGTAAGTTAAAAAAGAAAAAAGATTTCATGTAAAACAAAAACCTTGAAGAATTCCTATCCTGTTAAAATCTGTTCTCAATCCTGTATTTTTTCTGTTAAGTATACATCATTAGCATTGCTGCTGAATATGCATGCCACACCTAATGTACTATGGTGCTCTACCTATACGTATTAGATGACACCTTTGACAATCACCATCAACAATAACAACAAATGTAATAATTATTAAAAAAAAAAAAAGGATATGGATAAATACAAAAGCAAACAAAGAAAATCTTTGACACTTGCTCTTCAGCATCGAGGTATAAATCTGATACACAATTCAGAATGAACATAACAAAAAAACAAAAAACAAAAAAAAACACCCCCCCCCCCCACTGTCAATATAGTTAAAGGGGTGCTTTCTGTAATGAAACATCACACAAAGAAGCATATGAAATCATAAAGCAGTTATCACTCTCTCTCTCAGTAAATCTACACATCAAACAATGTGATTCAACTCATGTAACAAAAACGTTTGGAAGGACAAAGTTAGAAGGCTTTTCCAAAAAGGCAGCTAGCAATAAGCAAATGTTCAGAAAGATATAGACACACTACATCTTGTCTCTATTAGTCATGGCAGAAAGAAATTTCAGTCCAAAAAATTGTACAGATTTTCAATAGGAAAACAAAACAAAAACAAAAACAGAAATATACTACCCAAAAGCTAATAAGAAAACCTATTGAACTCTACATAAAATATTTACATTTCTTTTCACTTCCACGCACTCCTTTTTGATTCCACTTGGAAAAATCTGAAGATCACACACACACACACACACGCACACACACACACGCACACGCACACACACACACAACACACACACACACACACACACACACACACATGAAGTACAAACATGCATCATGCAAACGTGTGGAAATGGAATGCATATCTCGGCATTACACCATACTACTGTCTGAAGTCAATCATGGAATAACATATTGCACTTGAATAGAGGAAAAGGCACAAATTCAATATTTACATATATACATCATGTAATATAGTAAAATAAAGAGATAACAACAAGCACATATCATACACAGTGAAATATACAAAAAAAAACCCAAGTAAATGCTACGAAAAATTCTAAAACGAAGAAGAAAGCTCTCTGTATTAAAGCCACTTTATGTTTTTCCCCTATATTCTTAAAGCAATTTCCACAGTTTCAAAAAGATATATTTGTTTGAATGAAAACCATGTACACAACATGTACTGCTGAAAATGCTTGATCATACTACATTAAATTTGTTGACATCAGTTTCTTCTTCCTCTTCCACAAGGCTTCAGAAGCTCTGAGATTTTTGTGCGTGTGAAAGTTTTAACCTAACCCTTGCAGTGACCCTATTCCACCCTCTGGAAATGTCAAAACATGACCCCAAAGAGAACGTATTTTCTGACCCCAAAGAGAACGTATTTTCTGTGTATGTATGTGTGCATGTGTGTGTGTATGTGTCATCCCTCCCTCCAATACATGAAAGCCCATTCTTCTACATAGAATGGAATGGGATTTAAATATGTTAAAGGATAAAGGCTAAGGTTAAAGTTCCAACAGATCATCAGCCGCAAAGGCAGTGAACAGTCAGAGTTTACTGTGTCTTGAGCATGGCCTGAGGGAAGGCAGCGCCCATCCCTCTCCTTCTGCTGCATTCAACCTTTCCTGAACTGAATCAAGTACCTCTTTACTGCTGGGTGAACAGAGTGGGTTCCAACTCACAACCATCAATGCTAAACCATTTCTGACCATGGATCCGCCATATAAGAGCTTATAAAAAAAAGAACATGCATGCATACACTTACCGGACCTTGTTTCAACTAAGGCTCATCAAAGGACCTGGGGGTGGGGAGGGTGGTGTCTGCGTAAATGTCGACTTTGAAGAGAGTGTCTCTTAACCTATCTCCAGTGGAGACTGATTCCAGGACTCTTGGGTCCAGAGACACAGGTACATTGTGTTTAACACACACACACACACACACACACACACACACACACACACACTCTCTCTCTCTCTCTCTCTCTCTCACACACACGAACATATATGAGAGTTTGGGATTCATTTCTCAAAAATGAAGTATGTCAAAACTCTTGACCAGTCAACAGTAAAAAAGTGCTTAAAATGACCAATGGTTGGCTTCTGTAGTACGTATAAAATCAAAACGGAAAGGACACGCAAAACAATGACTGCAATATTTTCACGTGGTTTGATTGTTTTTTGTTTGTAAAGCTTGGTGAAAACATCCAGGAATACCTAATGTAGCAAAGAAACAAAAACTTATACATAAGAGGACATGGACTAATCTCTTTTCCAATGGCAGCATGACATCAGCCAACCAATCATATGCGTGGCGTCTCTGTGGAATCCTGCAGCTGTTGCTCTCTGCAAGGAGGACTCTGTGCAGGAGGTGTTGGATGCTCTGAAAACTTGATTTCCAGTTTTCGTCTCAAAGCACCAAAGATGAAGTATCCTGCTCCGCAACCTGTGCATGAATCACATCAATATACTGCAATAGAAAAAAAAAAAAAGGAAAAGTGTACCCAAAACATCAAGGCAGCCAGAACTAAATGGGAGGATTCCGGATCAAAAAGCTAAATGCAGGATGGTCACGGGGTCTGAATCTGCAATGAACATGGACTACATGACTTTTTCCCAGGAAAAAAAAATTGCTTCTTGTTGTACATTATATCAATTTCAACACATGCCTGGTGACATTTTTCTCTTCCCCCCCCCCCCCCCCCCCCCCTTTCCCGCCCTTGTAGCAAAATCAGAACTTTTTTTTTCTTCCCGCTCTCAGTTGTACTTGATGAAAGGTGACTGGCCAATTTCAGAACAGAACACCCTGAAAGAAGATTTCCTGCCCCCCATCTGAAGCTGCCAACCATTTCCACCAGAAAAAAACCGTCTTGTTTGTGACCAGTGAAGAAAAATGTGTTCAAGTGTTAGGTCATATTATTTGCATGTGATTCCTCTACACTTTCTTTTCTTTTAGCACCTGATTTTTTTTTTTAATGTATATGGTTTGATTTTCTCTTGATTTTTTTTGTGAATGAAGAATTCAAAAGTATATTTGGTTCAAAGCACATCTTCTTCTATTACAGACTTTTATACAAATTTGTCAAATAAGAGAATTTAAAAGTAAATTTCAAAGCTATGCTTCATAAAGACTATGCTTGCACTGACATGAAATACTATGTGTTTGCCAGCTGCAATAGTGATGTGGTTAACATCATGGACTACCAGTTTGGAGATCATGGATACCATCTACATTAGAGCCACCATTCATTTATGGAATTTTTCTGCTCTGGCTGGCTCCTACCCAGAGTTGAGTTAGCTAAGGGCTCAACTGGGAAGACTGGGACAACACAGTCGAGTTTCATCCACTCAGTGGATGTGTCTCTGACACGGTTGCTCAAATTTTCTGACCAACACTGCAGGGTCTGTATTTCTCAGGCCTGCTTGACACCAGGATATCTTATGAATGTAAGTATTGAATACAACCCTGCTAGCAGTCTCAGATCAGAATGCATATCTGTAGCATATCATTTTTGTCATCCTCCTCTGCAGTGATAAGCACTGAACAAAAAAAATGTCTCAAGTTCTGTGGCCCTTCATGTTCCACTCTCAGGGTGACTTGTTTCGATTGCCTCACCACATCGATGGCCTTGGTATGAATCTGTCCAGGTCACCGCTATCAACAAAATTCACAGGTATTATCACTGGTCGGACATGGTGGCACTCTCCAGAGGGACTGCTCACTCGGCTTCATAACCAGGCAATTACTGTCATCAGTTGGGGCTTGATAGGTGGTGTCCTGCAGATGCTGGATCCGAACAGGCACCAATGGACACCACTGAATTGACCTGACCTGGCAGCAGCTCCCTATGGATTGCTGGCGCCGTTGGGATGGCAAAATGGGCCAGGCTATGGACGAGGGACAGAATGAGCAACTTGGGTGCAATGCCACAGAGGTAGTACAGAAGATGGAACAGCAACAACAACCACAGCAACAACTACAAAGAGAGAGAGAAATGCCATGTTGTTATTTTTTGCAAATTTGTCTGCAACTCTTGATGTACTCGGACCTACATTTACAAAAGGAAAGTACTAACATACTTCGAGCACAATAATTCTAGCAGCAAAATTTCTAAATACTGCAGCCAGAAACAGCTTACACTGGTAATTTTGACAAATCAAAACAGAGCGGCAACAGATATGACATGACCAGTGGCGTAAAATAGTCCAAATGTCTACGTAACATCATTTGTTGTAGTCCCTGAAAACTTAAAAACAAAAAAACAACATAAAAAATCCTAAATTTTTGTCTTCTTTGTTAATTCGAAGAGTATGTTATCTGAATCATAGTCTGAAACTGTTGATTTTAACTCAGTGGGATTTTTTTTTTTTTTTAAAGAGAATCTGCCTTCTTTGTGTGAGAGTCGATCAAGCATCATTCAAAGCAACATTAACTTTGTGACCCTTCACTTACCCGCGATGACGGAAATGGTCAGCCATGCGCTGAACGTCATCACCAACAGCATCAACATATAGGCCCAGAAAAAGCCGACCATGTAATTCAGTGTGTTGAAAATGTGGAACATCAGTCTGAAATGAAAGCGCATCTATCAAGCTTTGGGTACAAACCTTAGTGTCACACACACACACACACACACACACACACACACACACACACACACACATTTCAGTCAGCGATGGGGTGGGAAGATGGAGAGGGTTCTTTTCCAATCATATGGATTTTATTTTTCCCCACTTCCACACTACTGAAAACTGGATATACAGACAGACACATAGTTTATACACGCCCTGATTCAGCAAACTGACATCATACTCTTTACCCGACTCAAAGCATGTACACACAAAGTGGGGCTGCTTAACACAATGCACTTACCAGGGCTCCACTGAGGAAAAGCAAAAACCCATGAAATTCTAGGAGGGCCTGGGGCAGGTCCGCCCCACCCCCTCTGGAGAATAATTCAAACTTGCTGTGATAAAAAGGTGCACTGTGGTGCACACCCGCTTTACTGTGATTCAGCCTACTTCAGCACAACAAATTAAAGTGGGCCGAAAACCTTCCCAGCTTCATTAGGCTTGCAACACCACGAATCAATCGGTAGATCATCCAGTCACAACCAGGACGCTTTGTCCACACATCCTTGATTCATCTCTCTGATTGTCACTTTTTTCTCTGTTTGCCCCTGATCCCCTCACCCCTGCCCTGAAAAAATATATACCTTTCCCTCATTCCCACCTTCGGTTTCCCCTGAAGTCAGTGAATTCAGTGAGCAGTGAGAGGCCTGCATTACATACACAGAAAAACACACACACACACACACACACACAAAACACATTGTGTAACACAACTACACACAGTACTATACTACACAAACACAGAATACACACACACACTGACACACACACACACACACATACACACACACACACACACAGAATTTCCCTTTCTCCATACCACATGATGCTCTCACCTATTCTCTACCATCATATTCAAGCACACACACACACACACACAGAGTGATATATGTACACACACAACACACACACACACACACACACACACACACAGAGTCATAAGAACGCATGCATGCACACACACACACACACACACACACACACACACACACACAAAGTGATATATGTACAAACACACAGGCACACACATACACACACAGAGTCATGTGAACACACACGCACACACACACACAAGCACACACACACACACAGTCATAAGAACACACACACACACACACACACACACACACACACACACACACAGAGTCACACACACACAAATACAAACTCACACACGCACACAAACACACACAGACACACACACACAGAGTCACACACACTGAGTCACACACACACACACACACACACACACACACACACACACACACACACACACACATCAGTGCCTCACTTTTGAGCCTGGATCTGACGGAGATTGGCTGGAAAGCGCAGCTGGAGAGCAGGACAACCTCGTCATGGGCATGAGAGAGTTGTTGATGGAGTCGGCCACCTGATCACCTTCATGGTGCTGTATGTGGGCCAATGGGTTCTCTTCGAGGCGAAGTGTCAGGTAGGTACAGCTGCAGCAGCTTCAGGGCCTCGCATGCTATGGCAGCTACAAAACGTGATGATGCATGCTCCCACCAGTTCTGCCATTTACATGACATAGTCATAAAATACTGCAGCAAAACCTCCAAACAAAGGCTGGCATATCCTGGTTAAAACTCCTCCCATGTTCTCAAGACTAAATCTCTGCCCACAGTTCTCAGTGAAGGGTTTCTGCAAAGTAATCTCAGGTTTTAGGGGCTTTTGTAGGCAGTCATTTAGAAGTTCCAGATCAGCATTCTCATTCATAAAAAAAAAAAAGTGTAACTGTGCGCATATTTCAACAGTGCTGACCATTCTAACTCCACAAATCTTAAACCGTTCTGATGTCTACCACAGTACAAAATGGATAATCAAGGGACAGCCTGACTGCAAAATTTCTTCTCTTCAAAATTAAAAAAAAAACTTATTGATGAAGCACCGCCAAAAAACATAACATAGACAAACAAGTCACAAGACAAAACACGATGCGTTTCAACCTCTTAGGTCTTCCTCAGGCAAGATACCCAACACTCAGGACAATGAAAATAAACGAGCAATCACTTATCTTCATCCATATTCAGCGCAAGACAGGCGCCTATCTTGCGCCAAATTGGATGAAGGTAAGTGATTGCTAGTTCATTTTCATTGTCCTGAGTGTTGTGTATCTTGCCTGAACAAGACCTAAGAGGTAAAAATGCATCATGTTTTGACTTGTGATTTGTTTGTCTATAAGCAATATATGTTTTTTGGTAGTGTTTTATCAATAACTTTTCAAACTTGCTTAGATTTCCGCCTGCAGTCGCTCCACTTTGCAACTAGATTTTCTCTTTACCATAATTAGTTTTTGTTTGTCTTTGTCTGGTTGTGTTTGCCTTTCAAGATTTTTCATTCACTTTGAGATTTTATGAGTGAGATGATTGAAGGACTGGTAAACACATGTCCTGTTTGCTATTATTTCCCCATTAATTTCCTTTGGCTTTGTGTTGCCTTACTAAAAAAAAAAAAAAAAAAAAAAAGTCCTACCGACATTTTTTTCCCTCAAGGAAGGGAGGTGTCAAAAGTGGAGGCAAAGGTTTCTGTGTAAACAGTGTACTGTTACAGATGATTAGAGAGAAAAAGGAAAATGTCCAGTTTTGTATTAAAATTGTAAAAATGGGACGAACACAAATTTCATTGACGTTTGTTGCAGGTTGAACAACCCTTAACGTTTAAGTAACTTGGAACAAGCAGAAGAGTCACAGAACGCACATGCTCAATGTAGGTGTGTGAGTGATTGTGAACTAGATTGCAACGAGGCAGACGCTGAAAACTCACAGTATGCGTGAAGCTGCCCAAAGGTGCAACTGTTGAATGCTGACGACGATTACAATGACAGGTAGTCTTTGCTATGCTGTATTTGCATCATTTAGTTTTGTGTTTAACAAACCAACTGGGCCTCTTATGGCTCATTATCTGTCTTTCATTCTTTTCCAGGTATTTGTCTGAGGAGACAGAAGCCCTCAGGTAAATGACTTATCTTTCTCTTTGTGAAGTATCTGGATAACATTATTTACTTCAGTTGTTCTCTGGGTCAATCCCTCGTGCAACATCAAGTCCATGGCAGTGGTGACCCCCCAGTTTTTATGTACAAGAGTGGCTCAGAGCATGCACCCATATTCTCACTTGAAAATAAGTTCATTTTAGTTAACCCACTCCATGCCTGTGTATAAATTTCTGTTTACCTATAAAACAAAAATTTTTAAACACACACACACACAAAAGCTCAGTGTACGACCGGTCGCACATCATCGTTTCTCTCTATGCTCATGTTCCTGATTTTATCTATTGACATGACCTTAACACAGTTATCCAAACCAAGAACACATTAAAATTGTAGCATCCTACGAATTTGTTGAGGACAGCTCTCTTGTTGTTCTCTCTCTCTCTCTCTCTCCCTTTCCTTCCTAACTCCATGGGGAGTCACTGGGGCATCACAGTGAAGAATAATTCACAAAGTTCCTCCTGTTCTCTCAGTTTGTTAAAAAGCCTGGGTTCCTGCAATTGTGTTCACAGTCCAGTCCATGCTTCAGCAAAGCCACTGGGAGCCTCCTCTTTGTAGTATGGTGTATAAGCAAACCAAGGTGTAGTTGGTCAAACCAGGTAGTTTTTACTTACTGACTGATGTTTGTAGTCAGGTCAGAGCTTCTTCTCCGCTACTGGTGATCATGTAAACCCAGCACTATCTGCTGCATGTGGGAAGTAAACATAACAAACAACAAAATCCAACCCAGAGAGAGATGGACTTCACCAAGTCAAGTTGTCTGCCCAAGAAACTTCACATGGAAGAAGAAAATACATTAAAAAAAAATACTGGGTTCTTTTATGTGTGCTAAATGTATACCACACACAAGACCTCAGTTTATCATCTCATCAAAAACAAGCTAAAAACAATCAATTGGACAAAAACAATCAATTGGACAGACAAACAAAGAAAAAAAAAAAGATCAACTTCTGGTAGAGTGGAGGCTGGGGGAACGGAGAAATAAAAAATCCCAAACTGGTTTATTTGACACTTGAATCATGAACTATGATTTCTCTGAGCAACAACCTTCCTTTTCAGAGAAAAATCGTCCATGATGATGAAACTGCTACTGCAAAAATCCAAAGGCACAATTCATTCTGGTCACTCATTCTGAGCGTGGGGGAGACCGAAAGAGAAGAGGGTGAAAAGCCTGACACAAACTGCATGCAAAACATTTACCTGTAGGGAAACAGTTGGACATGAGGGTCCATTTTGGTCAAAACGCAGGAAAGGACTGTGACCTGTTTATGCTTCCTTCCAAACTGTGATCTCAGGGTCATGGAGATACACACCTCAGCAGAGTTGATCTGAGAGTTTTAAAACTTTTTTATTTTTTTTTTTCCTTCTACCAGGAGGATCAAGACATATATAATATCTAAGCTACATGATCTGATGGGATTTGAAACTGCATCCCCCCCGATGCAGTTTTTAAAAACGTTGACTATTGCTCTGTGATAACTGTTTGTGAATCAACTCTTTTTCATGAGGTCATCCACTCAGATTACCCTTCGTTGTAACTGAACTTGTGGAAACATGCATAAAGCAGTACATGTCCAGACTGATGGAAACATGAACACTAGTACAGTGTTGGCTACCAGTGCACAATAAAACGAACAAACAAACAAACAAGATAAAAAAAAAAAATATTTTCACTCAGCGTCGGCAGAACACACACAAAAAAAGTTTTCAACAACAGTACAACATTCAAGGAATAACATATGTTTGTATTGTCCAAGGGCTGTCTGTCACCCTGAACATTCATCTGTACTCAGCAGCAGCTCTACAGTGCTCATCTTTTCAGAAGAAACTGCACTACTAGACAAACTAGGACATATGCCCTAGTCTGATGATCATGGCTTCCAATACCCCCCTCAAATTTGGTGCACCAAATCGTTCATCAAGACTATGAAAATCATCACAGTTTGACAACTCTGTGACTAAAATTAAAGTCAATCAAGTAAATGACAACTCTTGGGACTTTGGGGCATCGTTAATGTAGAAACCTTTCATGCAAAGAATACATAATTTGAAATCTGATGACATCCCCACATTCTCTGTAAAAGAAATTTCACTTAAAATAGCCTAAATACAACATCCTCCTGTGGTCACCTGCTAACTACAGAGTAATGAGAAAAACAAAATGCTACAAAATGAGATGACAACACAAACCAATCAAAGAAACAAAAAACACAAATACCTGCAGTGTTGTTAATTTCCAGTCCCTTGAAGAGCAGATTAGAAAATTTCACTTTGGTTACAAAGTACATCTGCAACAATATCAACAGAGGTTGACAAATCTGAATTCTTGGTATGCACAAAAATCTTTATTCATTCAGAATATCATCTTAGAATTTAGATAGGTAACAAGAAAATTAATAAATCTTACACTGCACTCAAATACACCACTGTATCAAAGCATAGCTAGGCAACACCAGAAAAATAAACAGTTTACAGTGAAATTAATCAAAATAAGAACCAAAAATCCTCAAAAATGGAGTGTCTAAATGGAAGAAAGTTTGGGTATCTTTATTGAAGACCTACAAACAAAAATACTGAAACATGTCTGGAACTCGACTGTAACAGAAGACTCATCTCAGCTGCAGGTAAAGAAATCTGGTCATTTCTGTAGACAAACTGTGGCAGAAATTTGAGAAAGTCTGTACACAACAAGGCCCTTCTGGTAGTTTTTGCCAGAACACTGACCAAATAACCTTACACAGAAATACCATGAAAAGCAAGCAAACAAACAAACAAAAGAAAATAAAAAACAAACAAACAAACAAAAAAAAAAAAAAAAAGGAAGAAGAAATCACTAAGGATTTGACTTCTCGCAAAACTGTTTTAAACAGCCACTTTTGCTTTCTATCATTTGAAGAAATTGGGAATGAAACTGTCCTGGTATTACATTCACTCAGTTGTGAATCGTGTTTCTTTCATTTCAAAGAAAAAAAAAAAAGTTTATTCATCTTATCTCTTTTATTTATGTATTTATTTATATTTTGCACTGAATGGCAAGAAACCTGTGTCAGCATATTCTTTTATTTGCACTATTACATTAAACTAGGAGTATCACTGGGACCACTAAGTTTAAAACTTAGCAGCAAACGGCTACATTTAATTATAAACACCACTGACAGAACACACACATTTTGTCTCACTCCTGAGACTTCATTAATTTCTTGCATAGATCTACTAATAATTATCAACTCTCTTCTCTCCCCTAAGTAAACATCATTTTAGTGGTCTTCAAGTGGAGCTGCTGCCGCACAATTTTTATTTAAAGTATGAAAAGTGCCAAAAATGATTACACCCAACTCTTTCCTGTGCTGATAACACAATCAGAGCATCCCATTTCTTGACTGACAGTCTCAAAAACTTAGTATTAGCACACTAGTTTGGGTTTTATTTTCTCCTCCTCAATCTGTTTGACGATTTCTTTTGATTGCAGGCTCTAAAGTTCAGCGACTTAATACTCTGATCCTTTCTAGATACCACTTACAAAATCTCCTCCCCCCACCCCACCCCTCCCGTCTCCTCTCTCTGACACATGACCAATTCTATTTTAAGTCTCTATTTTTGTTTTCAATTAAAAATTACTACAGGCTCCATGATGCAAAGACGGATGGGAGTTGGGAGTGGAGTAGCTCTGCTGGTCGAGTGCCAGACTTGTGATCCTGGGGCTGCCGGTTCAAATCTCTGCCAGTGTGTTTTGGTATACAGGGATTTCTCCCCTCAGACTTTATACTAGCTCTGATCCTATTTCCAAAAAAGTCTGTTGAGTGAGAGACTTTAAAGCAAGGTACCATACCTGAATGCATGCATAAGATCTTATCCGCACATAAAATTTCATCACCCCACTTTGAAGATGAGTCAGTTTGGCTGCTGGTACAGATGACAAGTAAATATGCGATAAATTCATATGGATGACATGGGAAACAACAGAATGTATTGCCAGTAGGCAGCTCTTCAACTGACTCTGCCCAGGTAGGCAATCCACTATGTGAACAAAAGTGTGGATGGTAAACACATATTGTTTGGTCTCTATGCAAGGATAGGATACTATGTTACTCTAATAATGATAAGATGATTAAGATTAATAATAATGAATAAAAACAAAACTCCATTGCTGCTTGTTCTTTTCTCCATCTAAATCACACATAATTTAATAAAATCAACATTTCAAAACATGGGTGCCAGACACAGTACTTTCATAAATGAGTACAGGAGAGGGTCACATCACATGTGTACTTCTACCCCATATCCTCCATGTCACCCTGCGTACTTTCTACCTCCTACCTAACCTCAGCTGATGGTTCGGCAGACTTCCTAACTGAATCAGCTGCAAGAAACCCTGGATATAAAACTTACATTGCTGACATACATGTACAACTGATGTGTATGTGGGACTGAAGTTGTTATTCAAATATGAAACTTACATACCGAAGACTGTATGTTTGAATCTATGTGTGTCAGACACAAATCTTCATTTTAGATGTCCATCATGTTGTCACTATGACTAATCAGCTGAGTCCAGAACTACTTCAGTACTTGATATTCAACTCCTGCTTCCCCCTTATACCCCCATTTGCCCCTCCCCCTCTCTTCCCTGCTCCAACTCTTTCTATGATCCTGCCAACTAACGTCCAATTTTCTTGACCTGCATCAGCTCTAAGGTACTTGAGCAAACTGTCATCAGCTGTGTTAAGGACCATCTAGAGAGCAAAGAAATCCAGTAGGATCTTCAGCACAGCTCTGGAAGAGTGTGATCTTGTGAGAAACAGCTTTTTGAGTTTGTTGATGGGGTTATGGTGAATGCGAAAAAGGAAAGGAGATGGACATACGTATCACGTTTTTCACCGAGGCATTTGATAAGTTAAAAACCTTCTCCTTCAAGGCTTCATAAGCTTAGTGGCTACTGGGTCCATAGACCATTAATGGACGGATTGAAAATTTTCTCAGGCTGACACCAAGCAGTGGTGGTGGATGGCACTCATTCTTCATATCTAAAATTTATGCAAGTCTTCACTCAGAAGTACCAGTGGGTTTAGAACTTGGTCCATGGTTTTTTCCAACATACATTGATACAACCTCCCTGAAAGCTTACATCACGGGCAAGATCATTCATATATGAGTTTTACGACATGGTAGTGTATAATATAGAGTCGCAAGATTTCCACAGGGATCACCTGTGTGAAAGCAGGTAGGATATGGTAATTCCACTTTGGAAAATGCACAGTACTGCCTGCTACAAAAAGCAGGAAGCCACTGCATCATCCTCACCAAATCTGAAAACATTCTCTTCCAGCCAGCATAGATCTTGGAGTGACAACTCAGAAAGACCTGAACGGGGGAAAAGCATATTTCCAACATATCTGTTCCAAAGCAACCCAAGTTCTGGGATCCCAAGAAGAAACTGAACATCAGTTCCACTTTGTCAAACAAATAAGGGCTTACAAAAGCAATGGTAGGACACTGGTTGAACATGCAGCCACAGTCAGGGACCATTCCATGTATGAGCACATTTCTATGCTAAGGAATTCAGTGCCACATTGCTTTGTTTTCAACAGAAATCAAGTCTTTCAAATGTCCAACAAATGCTGGCTCAGCTGGAGTGGTCCACACTTAAGCAATGCAAAAAAAACAGTATGTTTAACAATGCTGTACAAAACAAAAGATGGAACAGTCCTGACTTCCCATCTGACAGCCCAGCAGACTCCCATGCCACCCCATGACAGACAGGGACACAGCCAGCAGCTGACCCTCATTTCCTGCAGAATGCAATATAGACAGAGTTCCTTCCGTCCTTGAACCATACGGGACTGGAATTGCCTGTGCAGATTGTTTAACGTTATGTGTACTAAAGATATCCCGCTCCCATCACCCTTAAGAACTCAAATTTTCCTTTTTTCTTTCTTCTTTTTCTTTTTTTTTTTTAGGTATGTGATACTAGGTGAAGGCTCACCTTTTCCCTGTGAACTGCTAAAGTGGTCAGGATGCTAGCGCCTCTGATCAGGTCTGCAGTTCCTTACTGTTGCAGGAGGCCTTTGGGTAACTTACTCAGTTACTGTTTTTCACTTACTTACTTAATACTTGATGTGGTGGTGTTTGAGACCCGTGGTTACAGGTCAGTTCACCGATCGATGTGTTGTCCCTGTCTACAGATGCTTGCACTTGCAAGATCTATTGATAGCAGGTCGGGTTGTACAGTGCTGGGTGGTTGGCCCAGTGGGCGTCAAGACTGTTTTTAAACGCGGTCATACTGGGTGCGGACACAACCGATTCTGGTACGCTGTTCCAAACCGACACCACTCTTTCAGAAAAGAATGAATTCCTAACTTCTAGGCGGGACCTATGCTTAACAAGCTTCCTGCTGTGGCCTCTGATGTTGCATCTGTCATGCAGCTTGAAGTTTGGCCGGCTTGTGTCGTATATGCCAGCAATATATTTGTAGAGGTCAATCATGTCTCCCCTGTGTCTGTGGTGTTCCAGGCTGGGCAGCTTGAGGATAGACAGGCATTCTGGGTATGGTTTATCCTTCAATTTGCCAATGAGTTTTGTGGCTCTGCGTTGAACATCTTCTATCTCTCGTTGGAGGGTCTTCTGGGATGGTTGCCAGACTGAGTGGCCATACTCTAAGACTGGTCTCACGAGTGCTTTGTACAGCTGGATGAAGGTATGCTCCATGAGATGATCAAAGGATCATTGTATAACGCCCAGGATTCTGTTGGCCTTAGATGTTGCCTGTAACACATGGTCCTTGAAAGTCAGTTGGCTGTCCACTACCACACCAAGATCTTTCTCTGCTTTGGTGGTTGCTAGGGGATGTTTTTTTCCCACTCGGCACACTGGTAGCCAATGGCGCAGATCCCCAATTAAAAAAAAAATGTTGCAGGGGCAGAATCATCAACTCGTTGATGACAGCTGCTATTTCAGATATGGAAGAACTTAAAGAAGAAGAAGAAGAAGAAGAAGAAGAAGAATCTCCTGATTTGCCTTCTTTCAGACACATTACGTGAGACAGATGTGTTATTCCGGGAAGGTAAAGTTATTCTGGATGCCGTGAGATTTACACCTGGTCTATGCTAAATTATGTTTAAAACAAAGTTTGCTCGTTGTCGTCCTCACAAAGAAAACAGTCTACTCTCTAGTGAACTGCGTAAATCTCTCTAGAACGTGGATCAGAATGAAAATCTGTTCGCTTACCTCCATGATTGGAAAAAATGAAACCTTTCAAGTCATGTAGAACAATCAGATAGAGTGAAATAAATCTTTATTATAACTTGTCAAGCAATCATGCGCTTCCTTTCGTTGCCAACTTCTGCCATTTTAGTTTCTATAACATCATGTGACCAAGCACATGATTTGTTTGTTGTTGATGAGAAACATTTATTAATTGGTTGAACAAAAATAGAAAACGTCAGCCGATTGGTCGGGTATTCTCGGAGGTTCGAAATTCGAAAGTCATGGACGCTATGAGACGCATGTTGGGTTGTTGATATATAAAACTTTTATCGAGGTAAGTACATTCCGAACTCGAAGTGCTTAAAGGCGAATTACGTGAGTAAGTGATACAGGTTAGCTTGTTTACTGGTGAAATCTGTCTTCAGGTTGCAATGTGGGTGGCATGTAATTACAATGAAAAGTATTCAGACGAACTGACTTCAGAAAATCAAAATCAAAATGGGCAGAGTTAACAACGAATTGATCGTTATTGTGATTATCGTGAATCCGTTTTGAATCAAGGTCTGTTGCGACTCGGATTCGTCAATCGAACAATGTGAAAAGAGTTAAGAAGTGTGTCCGATTCTTTGCCTATTATGTTTTTCAATTTTTGAAGTAACGTAACGTACAAGTACTGATCCTGATCCTGATTCTGATCCTGAATTGTGGTTAGTTTTTAAACTAAAAATAAAATTAACGTCTTGGTTGTCGCCTGCATTTTGAGTCAGAATTTGCAGAAAAAAAATTGAAAGCTGTGGAAATTTATGGAAGTAGACAGAACATACATTCTTCATAGCCAACCACTCAAGGAGTTTACCACCATTAATCACTGAGACAACCCCCCAAACGTGACAGTGCAGGACTTTGCAAGAGTAACTGCGATGGTGGTCAGTGGCACCTGTTCTGATCCATCGTACGGAAGACAACACCTGCAGAGCAACCATAATTGCTTAGCATGGCTAGAAGTTCCTAGATAATTTTATTTGCTGACCTGGGGACAGATGGATGAAAACATTTGCTTGCCCCCCCCCCCCCCCCCCCCCCCTCTTGCCCTTCCCCCAGTTTCTGTTTGCTCTTCCAAAACAAGATGTTCATCAATCACTCAGTGGCTCGCTACATTAAAAAAAGAGAAGGGGGGATGGGGGGGCTAGGGTCTCGGTCATCCTCTTCTTCCAAGCTGAAGCTCATGTCCCACATCAGGACCTTCTAAGGCAGCCTCACTCGTGTGTTTCCTGTGCAGCTAATCCTCAGCTCTTGCACCTTCACTTGCGGTTCCTGTGCAGGCTTTCCTGCAGGCATTCACACACTCTGTCATCTCAGCCCAACTTAATCTGTCACTCAGTGTCGGGGAGCTTCTAGTCAATGGGGATACCTATGCAGAACTCAAGTCCATGGCAACTGCATCACATGCTTCAGAACAAAGTGTCTGTAAAGTTGCCATGGGCAAAAATGGGTGGCATGGTGTTTGGACAACTTTGTTCAACCCTCCCACCATATGCAATGTCCAACTTGGAAACTTTCTTTCCTACTTATGGGCGGTGCAGAAATCGTCAAGCAGCTCCATTTGGGGTCATCGACACCATATGCACCACCATCCAACAACTAACTTCAACAAGTAACTTCATTGTGCAGGAGGTCTCTTGAAAAATTCCTTGCTGGTTCTGTTTCCAGGATTTTTTTTTTTCCATGTCTTGGCCTTTCTCTGGAAACTGCCTCTTGAGCTGCTCTCTGATATTTCTTTTGACCTCTTGTCTTTTAAGACCACTTTCCTCCTTCCTGTCAGCTCAGTTTGGTATCACAGTGGGATCCATGGTCACTCACAGTGATGACCCCAAGGACATTGCCTTCCAGTTCCACTGAGATTTGTCTGTCACCCTCTGTTTCTTGCCAAAGTTCCATGTCTAAACCCTGTAACTAGGCATTCCCTCACCTTTCCTTATGCTAGGGTTCTTTCAGATATCCTTGGTTGGAAAGAAAAGGGAGGGGGGTAGGGATATGAAGCTTTAACCGTCCAGGTGCAGGAAGAAGTTCCTCCGTGAGTGCTTCTCCTAATATCACGTTATCTATCTTGACACCAAGAACAAGAACTTCTGACATATTGTCAATGTCATACACTATCTCTAGGTGAGTCACGAAAAACTATCCATAGGGTGTACTTCCAGGATCTGGTCGATGCCACTGACCTCTGACTGAGATCTCTCAAGATTGGACAGCTTGCCACTTCGGTTGCATTTCAAGTCCAGCGCTTTTGTTCATCTTCACCACCTGGAGGCAGCTTTCTAGCACTCACAAAATCATTTCATTAACTATAACTCATGGATATTTGCATGACCGGAGCAGATAGTCACAAGGGCATATCCTTCATCATGGAAACTTAATACATCTGGCCCTGCAAACCATTAGAGCAATTCATCCTCCACTTTTTGAAACTCTGTAGGAGTTTGATATGTACAGTATATGGCACCAGAACGTGTGTGTGTGTGTGTGTGTGTGTGTGTGTGTGTGTGTGTGTGTGTGTGTGTGTGTGTGTGTGTGTGTGTGTGTGTGTGTGTGTGTGTGTGTGTGTGTGTGTGTGTGTGTGTGTGTGTGTGTGTGTGTGTGTGTGTGTGTGTGTGTGTGTGTGTGCGCGCGCGCGCACGTGTGCGTGTGTGTGTGTATGTGCATGTGTGTGTTCTCACATACTCCCTGTTTGGCAAAATGTATCTAACCATGTCAAAGTCCTGCCCATCCTCTCGTGTATTATCGCTATCGACTCGTCGGGGGGGGGACGAAGAAGCAGAAAAACAATTTTGCACTGTCTGCTAGAGTCAGAAGAAGTTAAGCAGGGTGTCTCATTTTACATGCAATCACTGTGTTACTATTACCCATGAAAATTTGGCCACACAGAATGTATTAAGTGCTAAAACTTGCAAAATTTTGGCATGGCACCTATATTAAGTAAGACAAGGAGTATAGGAAAACCTATTTTGGTGATTTAAAGTCAGACAGGTTTCTTGTCAGCGTGTGTACATGAAAGTCACCATAGATTTGAAACACATAGAGAGGAAGAGGATGCTGTTCTCCAGAAAGATGTCAACAGAAATGATAATAAATACCACTCAAACTGAAAGTGGGAAAAGTAGACAATTTGTTCTTCTTGCCAGCCTCTTACATGCACTGATGCCTGTTTGTCAAGCAGTTTCTTCTTGCTTGTGTTTTGTCTGGTATGTGAAATTTGATGTTCACACGCCCCATTCTCATGTGAATCACTCTCAGTAGCTGCTGTTGCAAACGCCATTATATTGTCAAAAAGGACCTTTTGTCAAGGAAGGATCGATTGTCATGTTAAGGACCAGTTGTCATGTTAAGGACCTTGTCTTAAAATATACACTTGGAATGCCTTCAACTAGTTCAAGAGTTTACAGAAAATGAGATGGAACATGTCAACAGCATTAAAGGCCCCTTCCATGCTTATAAATGAGTTGTTTCTTTAACTTGTAAATTGCTTGAATTGTATACTTTTACTTTTATCTCCAGACAATGATTTTTCACAGTCAGATGGAACCAAGTGTATCTTGTAGATTCCCAAATTGTGCAGCATGTCATAAGAGTGAAGTCACTAAAAGAGGTGTAAGACCTAAAGGGAATGATTGTGTGATGCTGCTGTGAGGATGATTGTCGGACCCTTTATTTAAGTTATCTATACATTCAGGCATTATTGTGCTGTACTGTAAGTGTAACTATTAAGAAGTACAACTACAAATAAAAATTGCACTGTGTCAGTTTTTGTGGTGAAACTTCCCAGTACAAAACATCTTCCATTCCCCTGAATTTCATTGATTTTTTCTTTTTTTTTTTTCATGGCATGGGTGTGTGTGTGTGTGTGTGTGTGTGTGTGTGTGTGTGTGTGTGTGTGGTGTGGTGTGGTGTGGTGTGGTGTTGATGGAGAAAAGCCATCCTAATTCTTCTGTAGGGGCCTTGTCACTTGTGTATAATAAATCAGGTATATCTTTTTTGCTACTCATAACTTAATAAAAACACATAAGAAATTTGTTAATGTTCTAAATCTTATCCCATTCTCCATAAAGATGTTTGCACGTGAATACACACATATGCACGCTCGTATGCATGCACGCAGACACACATGCGTGCATGTATGCACACACACACACACTCTCTTTCTCTGTCTCTGTCTCTCTCACCACAATGTAAGTTATGCTCCATTACCTGTAACATAATGATGATCAGAATTGTTATTTTATCTTCCAATTGTAATTGCTTAGACTACAATTTAATGACTGCAACTGCAGGTAATGAGCATGCAATGTTTAATGTTTCTGTAGTCCTTTTCATCATGTCAAAGCTGTCTACAGTATTGATGAAATACATGCTCAATGTTATGCACACCCACAATCAAATATCTGCATTTGGACACCTGTGCACCCTCCTCCCCTGCCCCGTCCTCTGGACAAAAACAACATCATTGTACATTTCAGGCAATAAATTTTCTGTGATTATATGATGCTGCTTCTGGATCTGAAGTTGACCTTGAAGTGGACAGTGCTCTTGGATTACAATACATCATGCATACTACACTTAGAACTGTCTCATTTTGTTTCAGTTCCAGACTGACATCTTGTAAAACTTGCAACGCACAAACAAACCGGTCGACCCAATCCCAGGGGGTCTGCTTCCATGGCAACGCCAGGCACACACAGTGCCGCTGGCTTTGCGGCAACTCCCAAATCTGCCAGTCGGCGCTCCTCCCGGCGGTCCTGGTTTGACACCCCTCCGGCCACACCCCTTGATATCGCTGTGGAGAGACAGCCAATGAAGACCATGAACAGCCGAAGCAAGCGGCGCAGCGTCGACGATGTGGAGACGCTGGTCCTGAGCCACTTCACCAAGCCTCCCAGGATCAGTTTTGGGAAGGTCATTGTGGGTCGATCCAAGACGAGGGTACTCCTTGTGCAGAACCCTGCTGAGTATGAGCAGGAAGTGGTCATCGAGAGATTTCCTTACAAGAAATGTTTCAACGTGGACCAGTCGCATTTTATGGTGCAACCTGAAGAGGTGGTGTCCTTGACCCTGACTTGGACACCTCAGGATGCAGGCGGTTGTCGAGAGATGGTCCTGTTCCATGTGAATGATGTGTATCGCTTGCAGGCTTACATGTTTGGCACTGCGGATGATCCCAAGCCAGTTAGGAAAGGCGTAAGCATGTATTTGATTAATCACTTCATTTTATTTTAAATGTTATTCATCTGTCTGTTGGTTAATATTGTCATTTTCACTCATTTGTTGAATGTGCTGATCACTGTGAGCAATGATCTTTGTAGAATCTCCGTAAATTTGGTGTCCACTCGTGATAGAAATAAATGGAAATACATGTATCTACTTTTGAATTCCATGAGAACAGACACTTCTAAGAGAAAAAAACAGCCCAACGATTTTAAAAGCTTTCTGTCACTGGATATCTTCTCTTATCGAAAGAGTTGATTTTAACGTGGTGACAGCTCTGATGTGGCCCTTTGTGGTCGGCTGGGCTATAAGCAACATTACCTTACCTTACCTCTTTTATCGAAAACATGCAGACATTTCAACCCCCTCCCCCCAAAAATAAAACAAAAACAAACAAAAAGTTGTTATCTCATGATTATTTGAACAGAGTAGTCTAAAACCAATGAAATCTAAATGTAACGTATATTTTGTTTAGAAATAGATCTGAGACTCCTAGTTTTCCTGTCGGCTCGCAACTTTGCAAATCACAACTGTTACTGTATAGCCACTCGTGTTGCATTGATGACTGCACAGATGATGATACTGATAAACTTCTTTTTGACATTATAGATTTTTTTTCTTTCAAAAATGTCATTATTGCTAAATTACATAAATTTACATACATATGAATGAATGAATGAAACTGCATAAACAAAGTGAACAGTGTAAGAAAACTGAAAGTACTTTTAAACTGCTGTTTGAGAATTTCACTTTTTCTGTCTTTTATATGCTGATGTTTTAAAACTGCAGCATTGGATTAAATAATTATAAAGTTCTTATATCAGCTTTTTGAAACCTTTTTGAATTGACTGTTTTGTGGGTTGGCACTTCATTTCCAAATGTGTGCACATGATTTCAGAGGAAAGGTATGTTGGGAACTCGCCAGAAAAAGCCTTTGACCTCGGTGGTGCAGACCAAGTCCTTGAAAAGCATCCATGATAACTACAGCCCAAGGGAAGAGTGAGGAGACCCGGGAACTGCGCTCTCATGCCAGGCCCTCAGGGTTAGTGCTGCACAGGGATCAGGAAAACCTGTGTCCAGGAGGAGAGCTGGAAGAACATTCTCCACAGACTCCGCCTCCACTGGAGTCCACTGCCATCTGCAAGGGTGATGAGCGGCATGAGCAGAAGATGCTGGACAGACGGAAGAGTGGGTTCCTTTCTCCCACCTTGTCCAAGATGAGTCCCATCCCTCTGACAGCAGAGACAACAACAACGGCTGTATCGTGGAGTCCTACTTGTCCACCACCACTGGATGCCATGCTTCCATGAACGGAGGTATAGGAGGAGAGAGGGGCCCACTTAAAAACATAACTGGGAATAAAAATAAGGGACAGGGCAGGAACAGCAGGGAGAGTGACAGAGACAAGCCAGACATGTCTCACTTGAAGAAGAATTTCGGCAGAAATGTGTCCACGGAGGCAGAGAAGCCCAAGGTACATGTGTCGCCCAACTCCTTTCTGAATGACTCTATAGCAGGCAAGACCATAGCTAGCACAGAAGCAGAGTTGGACAAGTAAGAGCATCGTACCATGTGGCCAGGGTGTCTGAAAAAGTGACGGTCAGTCCTAACTCCTTTGTGCAGAACATGGGCAACAAGCAGTCTGTTCCTTTCCCACAGAGGTCCAGCATTCCCAGCCCGTCTGCAGCAGTCCTCAATGATTCTATCCCCCACACCATCATGATGATGAAGCAGCTTGAGGATGTCCGGAAGTCTCTACATGATGGTTCCTTCCATGAAAGTCCCATCCTTTCCACTGGTGCCAAGATCCAGGTCAAGCCAGTGCCCAGGCCTCACCCTCCAGGAAAGTTACCGACAGACTTTCCCAGCTGGCCCAGCCCAAAACCCGCAACATATTCATTCATGCACAGCAGCCTGGCATTCCTGGCAAGAAGGAGAAGTTCCTGCAGCGGAAGCTCCATGAGAAAGCCTGCTTTGCCAAAATCACTGATGTTCCAAGCCCCAGGAGGAAGACGTTTTTGATCACTAAGAAACAACATGGCAAAAAGATGTCGCCTCTGAAGAATCAGTTGCAGAATGGTAAGCGTGGAAGGAAGGGTATGGAACAGAGAGAACTGTTGAGCAGCCGGTCCTCTTCAGGTGTGTTGAAGAAACCGACTGCTGACACAGTTGATGTGGTAAGAGTTGACAGTCAGACAGTGACAAAACACTGCAAAAAGAAGGAACAAGTCTTCCCAGAGCACAGCAAGATGCACTCTGTTGCCCCTGATGACCTCATAAAGAGGGGATCACTCAGGATGATGTCACAACCGATCGCCGTCGCTCCATGTGGAAGTCCCCTGCTGTGGCTGGCTTTGTGTCCCCTGTGATTGCAGTGCAGTCAGACTGTGACTCCACAGGAGATGAGAGACAGATGTTGGCTAATGTGCACTCTCAGATGATCAGAGCTGAAGACCGTCGTCACAGCTCAACAAGCCTCGTCTCAGCAGGTCACATTGACTGCAGAGACAGACGGAGACATCACAAAAGCAGTTTCACAGGAAACAGAAGACAAAGGACGTCGAAGTTCAGGGCGTCGCTTGTTTCCTGGTGTAATCAGTGACGACCTGAACCTGTCCAAGGACTTCCCGTCCACTATGGTCTGGCTCTGCCACTGTCACCAAGGAGCGCCCCTCCTCCATCACCCCGCCATTTTCTGGATCTGCTAATAGTTCTAAGAAACTCTTCCCTGAGATTAGCACCAGTGCTGTGTGGAACATGGACACCAAGTCCCCTCCTGAAGCTGTGTCTCAGAACAAGGAAGGGACAGTAGATAGAAAGCAGACGGTATGAAGACTGGTGAGATTGTGGGCACCATTCAAGCAAATGATCGTCCCAAAAGAGGGACAAAAGAGACAGAAGCAGCTAGTGCAAAAAGTGTTGAAATAGTGGACATGTCTGTGGAAAGCAGGCACTCATTAAAAGGTCAAATAGACAGGTCTCTGAGTAAAAGTGACATGCAGAAGGCAGAGATTGTGGACATGGCTTTGACTGACAGCCAGCTGCAGAGAGGAAAGCCAGGGCGATTGTTTGATGATCTGCAAAACACACAGGAACGAGCATGCATAAGAATATGCATTTGCAAGGAAAACGCTTTAACAGCTTTGAATGGGGTTCACCTCAGCAGCTACCACAAAATCCTGGTAGTGAAATGAATCGTCGTTCGACGCTCACTGTCACCAAGTCCCGCCCTTCTCAGGCTCTTCTGGATGCCTGCAACAGTGGTAGTACTGGTACAGGTACTGGCAGGAATGTTGCCACCAATTCACAAGACAATACCATAGAGATGCAAGAAAATGAAAACGACAGTGATGAACTCTGGCGGTCAGAAACGATCATTATTGAGACAAAATAACAATGTTGTCAGCTTTTCAGTTCATCGTGAGGTTCTGACCCCTTCGGAGCTGCCTTCGTCGCCGTCATCTGAGAACTCTCGCCGTTCCACTCATGCTGTTAAAAAAATCCTGTTGTTCTCAACAGAGACAGCTTGATCCCCAAGAACTTATTTGGTTCTGTCCCCAAATCCAAGATGCTTTCTGAGAGCGGAGAGATGAATGATCCCAAATGTGTGTCTGAAACATGGGGAATGGTTCTGAAGGACAAAGAACAGAGTCATGATGTCAGCACAATAGTGAGATGGAGGAAACACATGAGATGGACCACATCAGGCTGGGCATCGTAACATCAGTCAGCGATGACAGTCCCTTGCTGGAGGTGTGTACAGATAGAGTAGAGCACCATATCAGTCATCAGCGAGACAGGATTGACAGGCCTGGTTTGTGCCAGCCCCATCCAGCCCTGGACAGCTCTGTTAGCAGCCAGGAACTGTCTACTGACTCTTTGGAAGCAGACAAAAAGCTAACACTGACGTCAGACGGACCAAAGAAGATAGCATTTGCGCTGTCAGGGACACTGATGTCTGCGGAGATGTTCGTAAGCAAGACGGTTGTATGTCCCTGAAAGATGGTAGAGAGTGCATCGCTAATGCAAACTCTGATGTGATTGATGCGAATGAGAATGATGTTAGCAGACATTTCATTACTCAGCGATCTTGTTCAGAAATACATATGCTTGAACAAAGTGGGGCAAAAGCAGCAACTTCTCAACGCACCTATTCACATCACCTTAAAACGCAAAATACTTCCATACTTCTGTCAAAAGACAACAAGGCCAGGATATCTAAAAGAACTGAACCCAGGGAATCACTATCCCAGGAAGGAAGATGCAGCAGAATCATTCACGGAAATCACGCCTTTCCTATCTGCAACCTCAGTTGAATCCAAGGAAAGTGTCTTTGAAGCCTCAGGGCAGCATTCAGTGGATTATCCAGTTCCTCCAAGTTCAGGCAGTCTTGCCAGAGAGACATCGGCCAAACCTATCACTTCAAGCAACATTGTCAAAGAGGCATTGCAAAAGAAAGGCGCCAAGTCAGTGAAGACTGCAGAATCATCGTCATCAGCCGCCTTGAGCCAGGATAAAAAAAATAACACCATCACATGAAGGAGTCCTCCGCAGGTCATTGTCTGCTGGCTACCACTCCAGCGTCATGCAACCATCACAAGCAGGAAAGCTGGCTGCTCCGACTTTCAGAGAGATGAGCCTTTCACACCAGAAAGCCAGGACTGCCTCTGTCCTTGTTCCCAAAGGTCAGGGATTGCCCAAGGCAAGGTCACAGGGAAGTCTCAACCGTCACAGTAAACCAGTGGAGCTGCAGAGCAGTACCTATGCTGGCCAGCAGACAGAACAGCGCCTCAGCAGGAAACGATCCAGTCCTGAAGCTGGGCTGAAAGCGCCGCGCAGCAAGAGAGGTAAATGATGGAGAAATCTGACGGAAAATATTTAGTTGGTTGTAATTGTAGCATCTGTTGCTCAAAAAGAAAGACTGGTTTGTGTTAATTCATTATTTTCAGCATTGAATCAGCAGAGTGATCACATCCCCTCAGAAAGTAGACTAACATGCAGATTGACTCTTGACCTTTTTTTCCCCTTTTCGTTGTTGGTGAATAGTTGTGTCAGGTAGGTAAATATGGACATTTTTTATGACATTGTTTCATACTATTTGCAGGTCAGTAAATATTCTTAACTTGTAGCAAATCGAGTGGATATCTTAATACAGTCATTCTAAATTAATGTCAGACCTAGGTAACATTTGGAAGAAATATTCAATGCTAAATTATGTGACTTGGTGTTTGGTATTACAAAATGTTCAGAGCTGATCAAGTAATGGCAACACAACTTTATAGACTTCAGGTGCAGATGTTCAGATTTTCTTTCTGAAGTTTTTAATTTTGCTTTATTAGTCTAATGATCCTTAGCGATGTGTCACCTTATTCACCTAAAATGTGATGCTGAGAATTATGTGGTTTTACCAAGTGTTCAAATCCAGTCAGACCAGAGTCAAAACGTTAATCCAGAAAAGCTAGAAGAGGTATGGGCATACTTCATGAACAACTCATAGGTAGATGATATGAAAATAAATGAACGAAATACCATGAACAATGATTTGTTCACATGCCACATACACTAACTGTGGGGAGCTAACTATGGCAGCATACTCACACAAAAAAATATATCAGTTTCTCTTTGTTTATGCACAGTACAACTGACACTAACTTCCACGTGACGTTTCTTCCCAGTGGAGCTGGAACGGCACAGCATGGGCAGAAGAACTCAGCAAGCCACGTCCAGCCGAGGGATGGCCCCAGCTCGACCTAAAGTGAGGAGAGCAGCGAGACCGTCCACAGGGGTGGCATTGTCCAAGCTTATCCTGGTCAAGAGAAATCCAAGACTGGTAATGAGAACTGAAAGTTTTTTTAATTAATTTTTTTATTTAAATTGTCCGCCATGGGCTAAGAAAAAAAAAAAAAACAGTCGAAAAAGAAAGTGCAACACTGCCAACAGTCTGAAGAGGGTTGTTTGGTCAGTGCTTTTTGTTCACACACCCAATGCTGAAATAATCAAGCCAAGTTTTCATCTCATGTAGAAGTTAGAACTGAAGATCAGTGTGAAGACAAACCAAAACGCAGCAGCCATGAATTAATTGTTTTCATGCACTATCTTCACATCATTAGATAGATAGAGCTTTTGAAAGCTGCCTGCGTGTGGACACCTGGCACTGACCGCAGTCTCAGAGTGAACCTGGATGAGGATGGATAACACAGCTGCAATAAACAATGTGGAAGTAATGCTGTCAAAAGACCATAGAATATAGCAACGAAACAAAGCAAAATTAGCCATCCTCCAATCAACCCCGTTTTCTTGTATGTAATGACTTCATCAGCCAGAAAGGCCTAGAGTGGCAAACTACTCAAAAATAAAGATTCGAGTGTCTCTATACATTGGTTTTTGTGATGGAATTGACGTGTTGCCTGCATCTGGCATGATAAGTAGGCCTCCTCAAGGCCCCTTCCCTCCTCCTTCCTCCTTGCAACACCCCCTCCCCTCCCTCTCCTCCCTCTGCTCTTTTTCTCCCTTCCCTCCCCTCCCTTCCCTTTTTTTCCATGCCAGGTCATTGGATTTAAGTATGAAAATTTAACGTTGTGACAGTTTTGCTGTGGTACACTTTTCTATCTTAACTAGGCCCTTTGAACTGCATTTCTGTTCTGAAGCAAACTACTGTCTCGTGTCTGTATCTCCATGAGCACTGACCTATAAAATGAGCGCAACAATGAGTGAACAAGGCCAATATTTGACTCAAGTTCTTAAGTTTTTTGTTGTGTGTGTGTGTGTGTTTTTTTTAAAAAATTCTAAACAGTGTAGATTACTTTCAATAGATGCAACATTCCAAATACTTTAGTAAATTATTTGACATTTATTGTAGGCTAAATGCATTCTCATTCAAGTAGCCAAGGTCGGACACAAAGACTGTGCTGAACTTTACATGTAACCTTGTGACAGCCTTGCCCAAACATCCACTGCCATTTGCGGCCAAGAACATGTACTATGATGAGCGGTGGCAGGACAAACAGGAGCGAGGGTTTGTGCATTGGCTCAACTTTGTGCTCACACCAGCTGACGAGTATGTGCTTGCCACTACTAAAACTAAAGGTAAAAACTGATTTCTGAATCTTTTTAGCTTGTTTGACATTTCAGTGTAAATTTGTACATGCTTTCAAGATGTACTCTCTTTTCCATTTAACATAATATAAGATATATTTCTTTATCATGAAACAAGTATGTACAGTAAAAGTACTATATATCTAAAGTCACTTGTAATAAACAGCAAAGGTTTGTCTTACACCAATATTGATGGCATGTTTAAATCGGCATGCATTTGTTCACTTAGTAAGCTATAATCTAACGACATCCGTACAAATGACAAAAGTATGTAGTAGTTCTAGAACCTTCTAGAAAATTTCAGAAATGAGATCATGCCCTGTTTGGCTATGGATTGATAATTTTGTTTCTAGAAGATTTCATGCTTTTTGACAGTTAGTTTACATTGTAATGCTCAAACATTCTGTTTTGAAAATTACATAGATTTTGATTTTTGAGGGGATCATCTCAACCTGGATTTTGTTGAACTGAGAGGCATGCTTTTGTTTTTAGATCATGCTATGCATGTGACAGTCGTGTGAAGATTGAAACCGTGAATGTGTTCTGTTGGTAGGTGACCTCAGATTTATCATCTGATATAATCCTCAATCTGGGTAGGATCTAACCAAAGATCATCGTTTATTTCACTTGCTATTCTACATACACTGAAGTATTTGTGGCCTTTACAGTATATCAGGGGTATCAAATGAAGAACAGTCATGATTTCAGCTTAATACTGACTTAGTTTTGAAACTGCCTGCACAAATGTTATGACTTTATCAATAAAGCACATGTGGCCCCACATCTGTACCAAAAATAGTTTTGTTTTTATTGACAAACAAAAGGATATACAAAAAGCAAAACCACGGCAAGGCTTTAGTCTTTAAAAAAAGCATGGTAGGACCCATCATTTATATCAAAGTTTTAGTCTTTCAGTTAAAAAAAATGGGTCTCCGAAGACCCATCATGTGGGCAAAGTTTTAGTCTTTCTTTAAAAGTATGGGTCTAGGAAGACCCATCATCTTTGGCAAAGTTTCAGTCTTTCATTGAAACTATGGATCACTGAAGATCCATCATCTATGCAGTTTTAGTCTTTTAGTAAAACTATGGGTCACTGAAGATCCATCATCTATGCAGTTTTAGTCTTTTAGTAAAACTATGGGTCACTGAAGATCCATCATCTTTGGCAGTTTCAGTCTTTCATTGAAACTATGGATCACTGAAGATCCATCATCTATGCACTTTTAGTCTTTCAGTAAAACTATGGGTCACTGAAGACCGTCATCAAGGGCAAAACTATAGTCTTTCAGTAAAAGTGTGGGTCTCTGATGACCCATCATCTATGGCAAAGCTTTAGTCTTTCAGAAAAGCATGGGTACCCGGAGATCCAGGACTCGCATTAAGGCTTTATTTTAATACAAAAGGCATGGGTCCTTGGAGAGCCACGACACATGGCATGCAAATTTCAGGCAATGTGTGCTAAAGATTAAAGAACAGTACTTTGTGATTTTCTCATTGTAACAATGCATCACAATGTGAACCACTTTTAAGAGAGAGAGAGAGAGAGAGAGAGGGAGGGAGGGAGGGAGGAGGGAGGAGAGAGAGAGAGAGAGAGAGAGAGAGAGAGAGAGAGAGAGAGAGAGCAATCTCCTTTTGGCATAATGAGATCAATAAATTTGTTATTTACCGCTGGAAGTTTTAAAACTCTCAGTATTTTGTTTCACTGCTCTTGCAGTTAATCCCAGTCATTCAGGAATGCAGAATGCTTTCATACATTCAGCTTTAGTGAAGAAACTGTCAAGTGCAAAGAAAAACAAGGTACCCCAGTTTTGTAGAAATTCCACTTTCAGACCTATCACAGAGAAAGGTCCAGTTGTACAGGTCTGCACTGACTTTGTAAAGCTTCAGTAAAGAATTACAGCAGAGAGAGAGAGAGAGAGAGAGAGAGAGAGAGAGAGAGAGAGAGAATAATTAATTAAATCTTTGAGTTTTGTTTTCTGTATGTTTGTATTTTTGATTTTTTTTTTTTTACTCTTTTTTTCTGATCTAGAGATAACTACTTTTGACAGATTTGTTAACTTAAAAAAATTAAATCTGAAGGTGAGAAACTAAACAAACTGGATGGCACATACGGTGCTACGCCAATTTTTCTATGGAGTTTAGTGTTTAGAGTTGAAGATTTTGAGTATTGTATGCATTCTGTGCATGTTTCATTTTCAGCCTGAGAACTTTGTTCTGTGACTTAATACAGTGCGTTTATGTATCTTTATTTTTCTAATGGTCTCAGCTCAGATACATCATCATGTGGGCAAAAAGAAGATGTAGACTGTGCTGTCTTTCCCCAGTGGACGCCAGGACCATAGCCTTTGATGGCACTCCTCACCAGGTGGCCCCACGCCTAGCCCCCACCAAAGAGATCCTGTCCTTCCGAGCCTACGCAGCCAGGCGCAGACTGAACCATCTGCGTCGAGCCTCGTGTCGCCTCTTTCAGTCGGAGGCTGTGGTACGCGTTGTGTGTCGTCTGGAACTGGAGGTGGAGCAGAGACGACTGGCAGTGCGCGCTGACCGCATGATTCACGCTGATATTGGTGAGCTGGTTTCATGCCTGAAACGTTGCCTGTTTTGAATATATCCTGAATTTAAACTGGCCATTGATGTGTTGGATTTGGTTCATGACAGTATTGATGGGTGCTCAAGGTAAACTGTTATTTGTGATCAGACTTTGTCGAGATGACACTAAAGAAAACTGTTGTATCTGACTGACTAGGAGAGTGACGTGTTGGATCAGGATAACTGTACAGAGAGTGACGTGTTGGATCAGGATAACTGTACAGTCTCGTGAATGGCATTCTTTGGATGTCATTTGCCTGCAGCAAGAAACTCTGACCTATCCTGTCAATCTTTCAATGGAGAGCAAAGACAGGGATTGAGTAACCTTATTTGGTTCTATTACTAAGGTGACTTACTACTGGCTACTATTTTCAAATTTGGAAAGTCAG
Organism: Conus betulinus; assembly: GCA_016801955.1. Lineage (NCBI taxonomy): Eukaryota > Metazoa > Mollusca > Gastropoda > Neogastropoda > Conidae > Conus > Conus betulinus. Next base: position 280,569 of record JADBJO010000386.1, read on the forward strand.
AGAAAATGATATTTCCTAGTCTTTGAATGGGAAATGTGTTTGCTGTTTTTCATCACATGTGTCAGTTTGAAACATTGTCACTAGAAATTAGTTCTTTCTCAGGTCTCAAGCAGAAGATACTGGACCTACTGCTGTCTTACAATCCCCTGTGGCTCCGCATAGGTCTGGAGGTATGTGGCAGATGCATAGACAGGTTTTTCTACTTTGTTTTTTTTGGCTTGCGTTCCTTGTTTTTTCGGCGTGTATGTGTGTATTTAAAAAAAAACAAACTGACCTGATGTTTGCATTTGTCTGAAGGTGATTGGTCAGCTTTTTTTTTTTTTTTTCATACAGTTGATTTCACTTTACGCAGAGAGATTGAAATTTTCCTTTTGGGTTGACAACATTTCAGGTTGATCAAATAATGCTATCAGGAGCAGCCTGTGATTCATGCTGACAAAAACTTGGGCTTTTCTGCTTGGGGTTATGTGCACTTCACTTTTGTCCCCTCAAGAATGTTGAGGTCTTGCTCCATGATGTCCTTTTAGCAAACTTACTAGTGCTCGTGCTTACGCTTGAAACTTAGTATTTTGTGTGACATCTCTCTGAAAGCATAAATGAAATGCACATGTATACAGCGTAGAAAAAGGGTAATGTCCCTTTTCTTTGTGCAGAACCAGTGAAGTTCTAGAATTTCCTCGAACCTACACGAAACCGAACGATACTCAGGGCTGAAATAAAACACGGGTTTGAGTGAACAGAATTTGAAAACAGAAACATGCTGTGAAACTTCACTTTCAAGATGTAGTTTTTCTCTCTGTGTGTGTGTGGGCGGAGGTGGAAGGGTGGGTGGGTGCGTGCGTGCGTGCATGCGATGTGTGTAAGATTTGCCTTCTAATAAATATCCGCACCCTTTCAAACTTCAAAGGCTTAATATTTTCTGGGATGTTTTGATTTGGTAATCATTAGAATGATATACCTTCCTATACAGACTTCCTCCCTTCTACAGACACACACTATTTTAAAATCTTCTAAACATCCCAAAGACATTTTGCATTGTTGACAGAAGATCTGCGGGTCAAAATATGTTTCACTAAAGATTTGCATGACTGAGAAGGTCAGCTCTTTTCTCCAGATACACCTGATTCCTCCCCAGAGTTCTTCGTGCTCTCAGCTCACATGTAACAAAAATTGGGACCAAACAGTTGAGTGTTTTCCATATTACTGATGCCTTGTCTTTGATACTTTTGCTCACTTTTTGTTGGCAACACAACAGGTACATATTTTTTCTCAGTCCTAGCTGATGTCATATTGTTTAAAAGAAATGTAGCGTAATTCCCAGCATGAATCAGAAATCAGATTGATGATCCGAGAGAGGAGATATGAACCTGCCTACACACTCTGAAGCCGTTCTGTGCCAAAGTGTAAATAAGATAGTGTTAACTGTTTATCAGTGTTTACACCCAGCAACATCAAACTGAAGGTTTCTAGACACTGGCAGACATGTTTGGACATACAGTTTTGCCATATTTTGTACACATGTTTGACAAAAAAATGATGAACTGAAAAAAAGAAAGTCAGGAGAAAAAAAAGATGTAAGGATGAAGATTTTCAGCTGTATTCGCGTTTGTGCTCTGTAACCATTATGTTCTCTTGATGTGCCATTTTGTATTGCTTTGACCAAAGAGCGATGTTTCTTCTTGTTAAATCTTGTGCGTACAATCGTGTCTGGCTGTGTCTGAGTCTTAAGCAATATGCCGTTACGTTGGAACAATAGTGGGGGCCACAAGCAAAGAAATATTGCTAAAGAAAAGAAAGAAAAGTGGTGAAAGAGCATGAATTTGGGCCAAAGTGTGCTTAAGAATCAGGTTTTAATTTGTATTAGGAGAACTATTTATACAGTAGTTATTCAAAGATCAAGTATCCTCTGCCCACTGCCCTGCCGTGTGATGGCAGTTGAAAAAGAACACCGTTCCTTCTCCCCCCGTTCCCCCCTCCTTCTATGAAAATTTGGAAGATAACCCACCTGCATGTTTTAACAAAAATTTGGAAGATATGTACACACACTTTGTAGAGCATACACTTTGTATACATTCATTTTCGTAAAAAAAAAAAAAAAAATTCACCCATATAGATTCAGGTAAACAGGTCGGCACTGGCCACACGAATAATGCAATACTTAACATTTTGTGAAGTTTCAACTCAGGGTTTCCAAGTTCAGATCTGGTGGACAGGAAGCCCTGACTGAAAGCAGTACCTTGATCCACATTGCTCTGTCTAGATGTGGATTACTGATCTGCAGCATTATTGCTATTATCGTTATTAACAATTACCATAACAACTCGGATGAGGATAGGCTGTGGTGGATGGAGGAAATCTCAACGTTTGGTGCCTGAATGAGTTAGCATTGTGCAAACTGTAATTGATGATTCATCATCAAAACATAATTTCTCCATGTGCACGTGTGATTATGGTTGTGACCAGACGTGTGTATGGAGAAGTGCTGCCCATTCAGACCAACAGCGACGTCGTCGGGATATCGCGCTTCGTCCTGACTCGCCTGCTCACCAGTCCTGACATCTCCGCTCACTACGCTCACCCCACTGTTCCGCACCTCTATCATGATGGTGAGTCACATGTTGATGGACCTGCATCTGTGGCATGGTGGTCAGGTTGCAATGAATCAGAATTCTGGGGAACAAACTTTGAGTGTGTGTGAGTGTTTGATTTTTTTTTTTTTTTTTTTGTGCATGATATATTTTGAACATTGACGGAAATATCACTGAATTTTTTTGTGGCCTTGCTGGTTTTAGTTAACAGAGTTCACTTTCTCTCTGCGTGTGTAATTTATGAATATTCAAGATATCGTTGTCTTTTTTTCCTTTTCAGTTGCTTTTGTCTGTGGAACGCGTGTTTTTCTGTGTGGTGTTCCAGAACGTGAATTGTTCTGTCAGTGCTGATAGTCACATAAGTGGTTTGCTGTGTGCACTCAAGGGAAAAACGACTGGGCCAAAACAAAACTAAAAACAAGGTTGGGAGATAGACCTCATGTCCAAATACTACTCTGAGCGTGTACTCAAGCAGGAAAGACAGTTGCATGTATGCATACGTTATATTTTAGGACACATTTTTGATCAGTGCAGAAGCTGTCCCAGTTTGGATGAAATTATAATCTGTAGACATAAATTGTATAGTACCACAGTCTCAATCATCATGCTCTGAAGTGCCTTTGACTTAAATTGTATAATCTTTCATTTCACAGCTTAAGATCAAGCTAGTAAATAACGCATGTAATTTAAAAACAGCTTAACAGTGTGCATACCTTCTATGGATACTATTGTAACTGATTTGTGTGTGTGTGTGTGTGTGTGTGTGTGTGTGTGTGTGTTGTGTGTGTGTGTGTGTGTGTGTGTGTGTGTGTGTGTGTGTGTGTGTGTGTGTGTGGTGTGTGTGTGTGTTGTGTGTGTGAGTGTGTGTATGCTGACAGGTTATGCTGATGCAGTGGCACAGCAGCACATGCTGAAAAAGTTTCTGGTACTGGTCTATTTTCTGGACAACGCAAAGCAGTCGCGCCTTATTACCCATGACCCCTGTCTCTTTTGCAAGGATGCTGAGATCAAGGTAAGCCTTTTAAAGAAATCACTTTTTGACAAACAGGATGAGCGATGAAGACATGTTAGGGGAGAATACAACGAATACAAAAAAGACGAAGAAAAAAAAATTGAAGTAAAAATCTGGGGAGTGGGCTCAAAGCTCTCGGGCAGCATTCACACATGTGATGTGTAACAGCTAACTATAGTGTTGTCTTTGTGTGTGTGATTTGGGTGTTTTGACCAAAGAGTGATAACTCTTGATATCTCTTGTATGGGAAAGTACAACTATTTGTGTCTGCTTTTTTTGACAAAAAGCTGATGAACATGAAGAACAGTGGACTACAGACACCGAAATATCCACACACACACACACACACACGCAGGCATGCACGCACGCACGCACACACACAGAGAGGAAAGAATGAAAAAAAAGAGAGGGCATGAATTTGTGCAGTGCATGCCGGTGAACCAGGTATGAAAGAAATTTGGTGTTTGAAGAACACACCACTTTTTCTTTGTAATCAGAGCAATAAAATCGTGTTGCTGTGTGGTGGCAGTGGAGGAAGACCCCCCCTCCCCCCCCCCCCCCCCCCCCTCCCCCAATCCCCCTACCCTTGTACAAAAGTTTGGATGAAGAAAAACACCCCATCACCCCCCCACCCCTGGCCCGACCCCCCCACCACCCTGCTTTTGCAAGCTGTTACATACACATTCCAGTAAATACACTCATTTTTTTTATTAATGGAAAAGTACTTTCATAGCAGTTTTAGAGTAAACAGTTCTGTGACTTGACACTCGCAACTATACTGTCTCAGGAGAGCCTGAACTGTCGTATAGTATAGTGTCAGTCATGTCACCTCCCCGTTCTCGCCTTCCCATGTCTTGCCTCTGGTGACTGGTTTTTCTATCAGTGTTAGGTGCATGTAATTCACCTCTCTCAAATTCCTCCTCCCCCCACACCCCTCTGGCTGCCACTCCTATTCCCCTCAAATTGTCCGCTCCCCATCCACCCCTGCGTTTGTCAGATTTCTTGTCTTGTCATTGTTTTTATTTCCGTTTCAGCGTTTCTTATTGCATCAGTCAGAAGTTTTTTGTGTTGGCATTTGTGTGTGTGGTATGTACAAGATGGTGTTGCAGTTATTACACCTATCATGTAGCAATGTGTGTTGTGTTACATTTATGTGATGTGTCACTGTCAGATTCAAAGGTCACTGAATTTTGATGCAATCTGTAAAATGTGTTTGATTAATGTCACTGAGGGGAGGGTGGGAGAGGGGGGGAGAACAAGGGGGAGGGGTGGAGCATGAAAGACAAGGCAGCAAAAAAAAAAAAGCAAAACCAAAACAAAACCAGATCAGAGGTGAGTTATAATGTAGGGGAGAGGGTTTGAGGGAAAAGTTCCTTCCTGCCACAATTCTGATGGTCATCAGTAGATGTACCACCATTCCATTAACTTTGAAGCAGCTTAATATCTAAACACTCACTTAAGTTGACTTTTTCTGACTGAAAGTAAATAATGGTTGGCCTTAGGTGGGAAGAAGTGTTCATTATTACCTGTGATGGACTGAGCATTACATTTGATGATGAAACATGTAGCGTGTGTATGAACAGACTACTCTGTTCTTTTTCTCTCCAGTCAACCAAAGACCTGCTGATCCAGTTTTCCCGTGACTTCCTGAGTGGGGAAGGGGACATCACCAAGCATCTGGCCTACATGGGATACATCGTGTGGCATGTGCAGACGCCCTTAGATGAATTTGATTACGCCGTTGCCAATCTCTGTACTGACCTGAGAGACGGTTTGAGGCTAGGGTGAGTGGGGCATAGAGGGGCCAGAGCAAATCTAAGCGCATTTTAAATGTAATTAATTATGATGTAAGCAATTGCTTGTTCATTTTCGTTGTCCTGAGTGTTTTGTATCTTGCCTGAAGAAGACCCTGAGACATCGAAACGCATCGTATTTTGTCTTGTGATTCGTTTGTCTACGTTTTTCTTGGCAGTCCGCTATTAATTACGTTTAAAATTTGTTTAGATTTCCGCCTGCAGTTGCCTCACTTTGCAACTAGAGCAAATTTGTCTTCACTACTGATGTAGAGCTTTGGTATTTCTTTCACTCGCAAGTGGAACAGAGTGAGTGTTATGAAATCACCATTTCTGTTTTTGTGCGCAAGTATGCACATGCATGTATTCGTGGTAAAGCAAGAGCTCAATGAAACGTGGCATTAAGAATATATATTGATGAGATTTTTCTTGTTGTTCCGGACTTGATGATTTAAATTGTAAAGCTGGTGAATCCTCCATTGTTATCATTTCCATTATTACAAGACTGACCTTAGAAATTTTCTTCAAATGAATTTATTGGTCTTCAACTGATAATATATACATATAGTAAATGAGATATGCATAAATCCAATATATTTACGTACATTGGTGCTGATATAAAAAATTCTATAAAATATATATAGAACACGTATTGGAGTCATATAGATTGATCTTGCCAAATATAGCAAAATGAGACATGTCATTTATGGTCAATCATTATATGAAGCCACATGAAAGCAACAAATTAAAAACCCTCACTTGTTTCCGCAATGAAAGTTATCATACAATACCAGTACATCATGAGTTTACCTCTGTTACAAGAGTCAAAGAAGTTTAACTTGTGCCAGTGAAGGTCGAGATATATCTAAAATGAATGGGTTAAAGAGCAAGTCAGATAAGATACATGCTTTGTATACTGATTGATGTCAAAATGAAATGCAGATGAACTCTTGAATACATTTGCACTAGACTGCATACATGGCAGAAGGCAGATTGCTGAGCTTGCCATCTGTATGAACTTTGAACTCTGAAGGAGGCTCGGAGACTTTTGTCTCTTTTCATTTGTTGTTGTTGTTGCCCAGTCATGACTCTTATGGGTGGTTTTCTGCATGCATTATTTATATTACAGTGACCTTCCTACCAAAACGTTGCCAGTATGGGGCAAATGATAATAATATCCATTAAGAACTTTTTCAATTTGTGGGTATATACATCTCATTCTGGTGGTAGAATCCAATCCTGTTTTGGTTTTCATACTGCTTTGACCATTTGGTACAAATGAAAAACCATAAACAGGTGAATAGTGATGGAATGATTGTTTTACCCCAGCTTGTCACACAATCACCAGCAGTCTTTGGGAGGGGAAGGTTGGGCAAGAAAGTGCACTCTTATATCATGAAAGGAAGAGTGAGCAAGGCTCTCATCAATGCACATATATGGATCCCTGAATCTATAACAATCAGGGACATATTTTGTCCATAAACAGGGCGTCCAATGGAACACGCTATAAATCAGAGCTAGAGTAGCAGTTTACAGTTATAACCCATTTTATCTGACCACATACAGATTCTACTGTCAAGTAGAAAAAAAAATTCCCATCAATATCAAACTGCCAGCAGAACTTTAAGCAGTCACTTAGCTAATACACTGTATGCAAGTATGGAATTTGCCTCTCTACTGTGCTAATACAAATTTTTTGTCCAACTGATTGCTTCTCCAGCAGCTTTGACACTTGAGATGAAAGTAATAGGTTAGTCTTGACTGTTCTGTACCTTATTTTGGGTAGTATACTGTGTCCTCGTTTTAGTGATCTACTTCCAGCACTCTAGGGAGAGGATGTGAGGGACCCTTTCTGAGTCAGTTCTGATGGGAGCCCTGAGTGAGCCATCACTCTCACAGGCCCCCTGGGGGCTGTAAACATGGAAAAAGAAATGAGCAAGGAGACGTGAACCGTGAGAGCAGGAGTCTTGACAGTAATCTTTGTGATTTCAGTTCTGGGTTTGGCTTAGTGTACTTGGTCAAAGATAGGAATAGAAAGGCAAGAATCGCTTTGTGGAACAACTCGAGTCAGGCCCATTGGCATCCACACTGTGCTTCTCTGACCACTTCCGTTATTACTCCTTCTGCCATCACCTGACACTTTGATCTTTAGTCTTCCTGGCTCTGTTGGTGTGTCATCTCTCTGTTGGACTTTCTTTCTTTGTCTGTCTGTCTGTCTCTCTCTTTCTTCTCTCTCTCTTGTTGGGTTTCATTCTGTCTCTCTCTCTCACACCACACACACACATACAACACACACGCACATGTGCACGCACGCTCGCATGCACGCATGGACAGAGTTTGAAACCATGCCAACATAACATGTCTTGCAGGCGAGTTGTCACGCTGCTGTCTGGTGATTGGGCCTTTGCTGCCTCTTTACGCGCCCCAGCCATCAGCCGCCTGCAGAAGATCCACAATGTGGAGTTGGTCTTCAAACAGCTGGCACAGCGAGGGCTTGACCTGCATGACAACAAAGGTAGGCCACAGTTGTGCAGTGTAACCTTCCTGTACAGACCCAAGTAAAACTCCCTCTAAGTCTGATCGTGGTCAGAATGTATGGCACTGCAAGACTGATTGTGGTCACCATGTATTGTGTTGTGTCTTCCTGATACAGATGCCAGGGGGTTGTTCATTTTGCCTGCCCTCTAGAAGCTGTGTACTGATGACTTGTCTGTGACTGTTGTGTGACTCTTCCTTTTTTTGTTTTTGTCTTTTTTTAACCTCTCCTTTGCAGTTGTTCTGCCTTTGTGGATTATTTTCATTTATTTCTTCTAGAAACTATTTTACACTTATTCCTGGTCAGTTGCCATCTTTTTTTTTTCTTCACAATGGTGACAAGGTACTGAAAATTCTACAGGCTGTTCCAGTAGACACTACCTGTCCATTCTGCAATGTCTGTCTGCTGTATATATTGAGGGCAGGATGGGAACTGACTGAGGGTATTAGGGGTGTGTGTGCTGTGATGACTCACTGACGGCAGAGTGGGGACTGATTCAATGATTGAGAGCACATTGTGTTCTGTAATGGCTGTATTAGGGTGACTGATTGAGGGCAGGGGGTATTGTATGGTGACTGATTGAGGGCAGGGTGTATCGTATGGTGACTGATTGAGGGCAGGGTGTATTGTATGGTGACTGATTGAGGGCAGGGTGTATTGTATGGTGACTGATTGAGGGCAGGGTGTATTGTATGGTGTGACTGATTGAGGGCAGTGTGTATCAATGGTGACTGATTGAGGATATGGTGTATCGTACGGTGGCTGATTGAGGGCAGGGTGTATGACATGTATGGTGATTTGAGGACAGGGTGTGTCATATGTGACTGATTGAGGGCGGGGGTGTATTGTATGGTGATTGATTTAGGGCAGGGGGTGTATTGTATGGTGACTGAGGGCAGGGTGTATGACATGGTGACTGATTGAGGGCAGGGTGTATCGTATTGTGACTGATTGAGGGCAGGTATTGTATGGTGACTGAGGGCAGGGTGTATTGCATGGTAACTGATTGAGGACTGGCCGTGTTGTATGGTGATTTGTTGACTGGCAGGGTGTTGTATGGTGATTGATTGACTGGGTGTGTTGTATGGTGATTTGTTGAGGGCTGAGTGTATTATGGTGACTGACTGAAGGCAATGTGCATTGTATGATGATGATTGAAGGCAGGGTGTGTTATATGGTGACGTATTCAGTGCAGGGTGTGTGATATGGTGACTGATTAAAGTTTTGGGTGTATTATGTGCTGACTGATTGAGGGCAGGATGTGTATTGTATGGTGACAGATTTCAAGCAAGGTGTGTAATGTATGTGACTGAAGCAGTGTGTGCTGTAAGATATGATCAGTTATTGAGGGCAGGGTGTGTTCCATGATGAGTGATTGATTGGGCAGGGTGTGTAATATGATGACTGATTGAGATTGAGGTGTGTGTTCCATGATGATTTGATTGAGGGCAGGGTGTGTTCCAAAATGACTGACTGAGGGCAGGGTGCATTCCATGATGACTGATTGATTGAGGGCAGGGTGTGTTCCATGATGACGTATTCAGTGAGGGCAGGGTATGTTCCATGATGACTGAGGACAGGGTGTGTATTTCCATGCTGACTGATTGAGGGCAGGATGTGTTCCATGATGACTGAGGGCAGGGTGTGTTCCATGATGACTGAATTGAGGGCAGGGTATGATTCCATGATGACTGAGGGCAGGGTGTGTTCCATGATGACTGACTGAGGGCAGGGTATGTTCCATGATGACTGATTGAGGGGAGGGTGTGTTCCATGATGACTGATTGAGGGCAGGGTATGTTCCATGATGATTGATTGAGGGAGGATATGTTCCATGATGATGACTGAGGGCAGGGTATGTTCCATGATGAGTGATTGAGGGCAGGGTATGTTTCCATGATGACTGATTGAGGGCAGGGTATGTTCCATGATGACTGATTGAGGGCAGGGTATGTTCCATGATGACTGAGGGCAGGGTATGTTTTATGATGACTGATTGAGGGCAGGGTATGTTTTATGACTGATTGAGGGCAGGGTATGTTCTATGATGATGATGATTATTGTCATGATGTGTTATGTGAATGATTGTTATTGGATAGTGACTGTTTGCTGCCATGATGTGTTATAACGTGACTGATTGTTATCAGGATGTTGTATGGTCACTGACTGTGGTCAGGGCATGTTGTGATGTAATTGTTTATTATTTTGATGTTCTTTGATAAAAGATTTTTTTTTGTCAAGATACATTATAAGATGACTAGCTGTTCAAGTGACTGATTTTGGTCAGAGTGTGTGTAGTTATCTGGATGTGTTTTTTTTTTATTGATTGGTCAGGTAATTGATAATTGGCATTATGTTTATTTTTTTATATGAGCGGTTGTGGCAGGGTGATTGATTGAAATACTTTTTTTTGTGCTATGATTGTTTGTGAGCAGGGGCAATGATGAACCCTCGAGACATTGTAGACGGTCACAGGGAGAAAACTCTGGCTTTTCTGTGGGAAACTCATCTTCCATTTTCAGGTATTGGCTTGAGTTTTTTTTTGTTTGGTTAGTTTTATTCAGTGATTAACTGATCTGTAAATTTATCAGTGTAAACATTCAGTACTCTCCCCTCTTAATAGACATTAGTTATTCTCCCCCACTCACACACCTCTTCCATCTGTCTCCCCTTTATATCCTTAAGTGTCTCCAGTGCCCCCACCGCTGCCTTCCTCACCCTCCCTACCCGCCTTTTTCTTTTTTTTCTTCAGCACGGTACGTCTTTTTGTTCTTCTTCTGCTTTCTGTCATCCGTTCGGTCTGGAAGGTGTCCGTCATTGTGGCAGATGTTGCTGTGCTTTGCAGACTGTGGCGACGCTGAACGAGCAAGAACTGCAGGAAGAGGTGAACATCCTGGAACGCACGCTGCGGGTCAAAGTGTGCATGCAGAGGCTGCTGGGACACCCTCACAGTTTGCAGCACTGTGCTGGTGAGTCACCAAACACTGAGTGTTTACATCAGTCCTGGGGGGTTCGTTCTGTTGCTTTTTGTTTTTTGTTGTTGTTGCAATCTGCATACATCAAAGATTCCAGAGCTTGATACTTATCAATTGATGATTAGGTACAGCCTGCACAAACACACAAAAACAGTTGTGAAATATGTCATGTGCAGTCTCATATCAAGAGCATGCATGCCAACATTTAACGGTAGCAAATTTAGTAGCTATATAAGTATATTGCAATGTATAACAAAATTTCAATGTCCATATAATTTCTGTAAGGCATTAGGTCACGAAACAACATGAAACCAAAAAACATGCAGTCTTTTTGGTTTTGTTTGTTTGCTGTTTGTTTGTTTGTTTGGCTTTTAAAAAAAAATTCTTGACATTAATCCTCTATAAAGTATGGTTATGGGAACACATTTTTCTCTGATACTTTGTACCATTCATTCTTGCCCTGTGTAGATGCTTCTTTTTTTACAGATATAGTTTTTGGGGAGGGGTGGTGTGGGTGGGGGGGACAGGGGTATGGCAGCTTTACAAATTTGCATCCTGATCTGCAGCATGGGCCAGTCAAGTAACTGTTTAGTGTTACGCTGAAGTCGCCACGTTGCTTGCTGAAATTATGATCTCAGCTCCTCTTTCATCTCTAGTTTCTGCTCAGTTCTGCTGCAGCCATAGTTGAAGCTCGTCATTTGCTGCTCCATCCAGAGTTTATGACAACATTTTTTGTTGTTGTCGGTGTTTTGTTTGCAGCCAGACGAGATTCTGGAGGGCCCAGTGCGGTGATGGACAATCCCATGCTGCAGCTGTTGCTGAAATGGTGTCGAACAGTCTGCCTTCACTACGGCGTCAAGGTACCCTTGTGTGATTTCTTTCAGTCTGCAAAGGGAGTGAAGAGCAAACCTGTGCACTGTACGATTTTTGCGTATAATCTCATGAAATTCAATACGGCTGTACGATTTGTGCGTTTGAAAACTACTTTAATGCTTTTCATGAAAATACATCTTTTGCACTAATAAATTTTCAGTGTTTCCAGTGTCTTGAATGCATTGTTTCCTAGGCAGTTACTTTACACTGCAAAAGCTTGTAAACACATTTTACACACAATTGTACACACTTTTGACCCAAAACCTATACAAAGAATTTCTTGAGGGGTAACCAGGTCTGGAAGAGTCATGCTAATGCAGCGAGGAAAGGGTCTCTGTAGTTTAGTGTGAGAAGGGTCATTATAGGTCAGTGGGTCAGCGATCAGTATAGTGTTGTGGGTGAAAGGTCATTACAGTGTAGAGGGTCAGGGGTCATGACAATATAGTGGATGACATGCCATAGCATTGTAACGGGTGAAGGGTAATTGCCATACAGTCGGAGAATGGTCATATTGTAGTGGGCTACAGGTCTTTGTAGTGCTTTGGGTGAAGTCTAATTATCGTGCAGTGGGTGATCCTTGGGTGAAGAATCAGCATAGGATATGAAGTCCCGTTATAGTGCAACAGTTCAGTGGGTGAAAGGTTGTAAAGTGTAATGGGTGTAGAGTCATTATTGTGTAGTGGGTCATTATGTTTGTCGTGGGTGAAAGGTCATTGTAGTGTGATGGATGAAAGGTCATTACATTGTAATGGACAAAGGGTCACTATAGTGTGTAATGGGTGAAAGATCATTACAGTGTTGTGGGTGGAAGGAAGGTCATTACAGTGTAATGGTGAAAGATCATTGCAGTGTAGTGGGTGAAAAGGTCATTACAGTGTAGTGGGTGAAATGTCATTACAGTGTAGTGGGTGAAATGTCATTACAGTGTAATGGTGAAAGATCATTACAGTCCAGTGGGTGAAGGGTCATTATCTGTAGTGTGTGAACATCATTGTAGTGTAATGGATGAAGGTTTTAAGAGAGTAGTGGGTGAAGGTCCGTTAGTGGGTGAAAGGTCATCATAGTACAGCAGGTGAAGGGTCATTATTGTGCACAGGGTGAAGGGCCATTTCAGTGTAGTGGGTAAAAGGTCTTAATAGTGTTGTGGGTGAAGGGTCAGTAGTCATGGATAGAGGACCCTAATAATGTAGTGGTGAAGGTCATTAGAACGTAACGATGAAGAGTCATTATGGAGATTGAAAGATCATAGTAAGGTTGTGGGTGAAGGATCATTGTTATGTAGTAGGTGAAAGACCGTCATGTTGTAATATGTGCTGTGGATGAAGGGTCATTATAGTGCTGTGGATGAAGGGTCATCATACTGCTGTGGATGAAGGGTCATTATAGTGCTGTGGATGAAGGGTCATTATAGTGCTGTGGATGAAGGGTCATTATAGTGCTGTGGATGAAGGGTCATTATAGTGCTGTGGATGAAGGGTCATTATACTGCTGTGGATGAAGGGTCATTATACGCTGTGGATGAAGGGTCATTATAGTGCTGTGGATGAAGGGTCATTAAATTGCTGTAGGTGAAGGGTTACAATATGAAGGAAAATTACAGTGGAGTAACTGAAGAGTCATTGCAATGTAATGTGTGAAGGGTCATTTTTTGTATTGTGTGAAGGATCACTGTAATGTTTGGGTGAATGGTGCAGTGTTATCATTGAAAACGTTGTCATCTTTGTGAAAAGTGAAAAACTTTTTGTCATGTCTAGTATGATCAATGAAAAGGTTGTGTATGTCACTTGTGAAAAGCTACATATGCTCTCATATGATGTGCCATCTATGAAAATGATGTCTTTTTTCATAATATATTCTCTGTCAAAAGAGAAAAATCCTCTCTGTCATATTGTATGTTGATGATGAAAATACTTACTTTGCTGTAAAACTATGTTCTCTCTGAAAGATTTTGCAGTCAGAGATATTTAAGTGAAAGCACCATCTCATGTCTACCATTAGTGATTAAATTCACTATGTCAGTAGTGAAAAATCATCATGTGTCTTATTACGTCTCTGGTGAAAAAATGTGTATATTCTGCACCATTGTTGAAAATATTTGCATTGTCATGTTTTCTGTTGTACATGAAAAATGTTGTCATTGTTTAAAGAATTGACTGTGTCATTGGTGAAAGAGTGAACCCTGTCATGCTCTTCATTGTCAGTGAAAATCTTCATATCATTTGTTGTTGTTGTTGTGAGAAAAACATTCATTCAAAACTTCTCTGTATTATTGGTGAAAAGTGTGCACCCCATCATGTTCTTCATTGTCAGTGAAAATCTTCATGTCATGTTCAATGCTGCTAGGTGGAAAACTTCACCGTGTCATTCTCTGATGGTCGCGCTTTGTGCTGCCTGCTGCATCACTACCACCCAGCGCTGTTGCCACTGGAGAACATCCAGTTCCGCACTTCACAGAGCATGCAAGAGGATGCTGAGAATGCTGGGGAGGGGACAGGGGAGGATGATTCTGAGCTCAGCCAGGACTGGGGGGTTAATCCTCTTGGAGGTAGGAAAGTGTGTGGATGTGAGATATGTCGAGGAGACTGAGTGTGTGTGCAGGGATGGTATAGGCTATAAATCATGAAAAGTTAAGCATTTAAGAGAGATGTTTTCCAAGACTCAAGTCATGAAATTGTGGTCCAAGTCACGGGAAGTCATGGAATTAAAAATTATGCCTTCAACAAAAAACACAAGTGCTTGGTCTAGGCATAAGTGTATCAGTGTGCAGAAACCAAGTGAATATTCAGTTCGCTACAAGAATTGTATTGGTCATTTTGAAAATGATAGGAAATATTTTCTGTTTGAAAATAGCTAACATGCACCCAAGGAAATTTCTGAAAATGACATAGTAAAAATTTACAGAATTTTGAACTTGTTAGACTGTATACATATCCTCTGTGTGTGTGTGTGTGCCTGTGTGCAAGAGTAGGTTTGCATATGTGTGGTGCATATTTAAGCAATAAGAAACATTGCTTTTATATTTTGCATTTGAGTGAAAGAGTATAAATTGTAGAGTAATTACAAAATGGAATGAGAGAAAAATCTTGTGCATTTTGCCTGGTAAGCGATAAGGGTATATAAAAAAAAAAGGGTAATTCTCCTGCTAAATTTTTTTTAATGATAAACTTACATATCCAAACAAGTGCTTTATCTCCTGAAATGTGGAACACAGTAACGTCAGGAATCTCAACAACAAAAAATCAAGTTAAGAGCTGGGTGCCAGATCTACTCGATCTACAGGAATACATGAGTGATCTCCCATGAGTGACTCGTCATCAACTCACTTCACCCGAAACGATTCAGTTTTCTCCCCTTTTCCCAACTGCAGGGAGGAAGGAGGGTGTCCTAGCTGTTTGGACAGGAAAGTATATCATTAAACTTTAGAAAAATTCCTTTTCTTCATACCTACCTTTCCCAACAAATGCCAGAATACTGCAAAGGATGATGGGGTCGCACCTGGGAGACAGAAGTTCAAACTCAAAACACGAGGCTGCCTTCAAAAAATTATCTCAGAGCTTGGCGCCCAGAACCATGATAGCTTTAAAATAACGATTCCTTGAGGTTTAAAGATTGCTCCCACTCCCCCCATGTGTAGTGGTAAGCCCAAGACAAAATGAGTGAGTAAGAAAATGTCAGGATCAAAAAAAGAAGACCACTGAAATCAACCTAGCACAGGCAGATTCTCACCAATGCCTAGCAGGTTAGTTATTGTTCACACTGACACACATGATACAGCACACAAAGATTAGCTGATCAAAGTGTAATCATATCAACTTCAAGCCGTGGTAACGGGACCAAATCAATTTGTCGCCGAAAAGGTAAGTAAGTGGACTTTGTATATGTGTGTGGGCACAAAACTTCAGGACATAAATTTGCCATGATCCTGAGCAAGTCAAAGCCAATCCATGTCCAAAAATATTTTACAGGTCAAGTGTTTCAACAGATCCATTCCTTTAGGGATGAGTCCAAAAAAGCCAAATTTAATGCAAATACTCCAGAGTTTGGGCAAGAACAGTAACACAGAGCCATTCGACGGAGGATGTGCCCAAACAAAATGATCACAAAACCATACTGCATGGAACTGACAATAAGAGTACACCCCAAAAAACACAGTGACCTTCCAAAATGTACAGGAATAGAAGCAACAAAGCAATTCTCTGATTGCTGTGATAGATTTATGTCCAAACACACATGCATTTAGATGTGCAACACAAAAGGTTGAAAAATTACCATAAAAGTTACAACCATTTGCTATGAAGATAGATACAGTAACTGTACATCTTTATACCTCCTGGAAAGTGCCCCCCCCCCCCTCTTTTTTTTAAAGCCCATCTTGTCTTGTTTTTTTTTTTCTTTTATAAAAGCGACGAGAATCAGTGAATAACCAGGCACTTCTAAAGTTGCACACACAAGTTTCAGTCGTATGGCTTTCATGCTGAGTGATGGGGTCTCATTGGAGTAAGTCCCGAGTGAGTCCATACACTCAATCATGGCTCTTTTTTTAACAGTAACTATGAATGTCTCGTCTACGTCACAGCCTCCAAGGCCCGATAGTTACAATTGTCTCAGTGAAACTTCGGCAGGTTCCAATACTGAGGTCATCTGATTCACACAAATAAACCAGTCTTCATAATAGTTCCTTTTGACTGCCTTTTTTTTTCTTAAAAAAAAAAAAATTGTTGTAAACTCATATCTTATTTAGAAAATGATGAGATTAGAATAGGTAATTGGGAAAAGTGGCCTTGCCTGCCATGACTACTCCACCCAAACACTTAAGAGCCTCCATGTCTTCCATGACTGTTCAGAGTGGGCCACTCAGTAGAGAAAGCAGGGGAGTTGAACACCTCTCCCTCAGCTGCAGAGGCCAAGCGATGTGTGCGGGTCAGAGAGTGGGGATGTTTTCTGCTGGCACACTGTACAGTGTAGCTGTGCTTTACTTGGTGAACTGCGTGTCAGTTGTGCAGAGCGGGTCTGGCAGCCAAGCGTTTGGTATTGCTGAGCAGCCATTGCAAATGGGGTTGTCGGTTTGATATTATAATTAGTTGTCATAAAGAATGTAATATTTGTGTGTTTTGAGTTGACAGAATTGGCAAATTCCTGACAATTTTTTTTCATAGCAAACTTGACAAGGTTTATTTTCTTGCTGATAACGAAGAAACGGCATAAAAGATTGAAAGGAAGTGGTCAAGCAAAATCAAAACAATGACAACACACACAAGATTGTGCAAAATTAGATTAGGTCAGCTGCCCATATGTGCAAGCTGGCCAACCCAGCTGGGGGCCAAAGCTAGTACAAGGTGTAGAAGACATTTCAAATGATCCCTGGTCAGATCTGAGATGAAAAACGTTTCACCATGTGTACAGAAATTACCTTTCTGTTTTCATAATGCTGTGATTGGTGATTTTTTCTTCAGTGTGTATTTGTGATGTTTGTCAGGAGGGGAGCTGGACCAGTCTCTGTTTGACACCCTGCTGGTAAATGAGAAGGAGAACTTCAGGATTCTGTATGAGAAGGTAAGTCTTCCACAGGTCTAGTTGCAAAGTGAAATGACTGCAGGCGGAAATCTAAACAAATCTTAAATAAATGTCAGCGAACCGCCCAGAGAAACGTGGACAAACGAGTCACAAGACAAACCACAATGCATTTCGACCCCTTAGGTCTTCTTCAGGTGCAACAAAAATGAAAAACAAATAACGAAAAATGCACTTAGCTTTGATCGCTTCTATGTTCAGCGAAAGGAAGAAGGCGCTGAACACAGAAGCGATCAAAGCTTTTCAAACAAATAACGAAAATGCACTTAGCTTTGATCGCTTCTGTGTTTAGCGCAAGGGAGAAGGCGCTGAACACAGAAGCGTTCAAATGGGAGATAAAAAAATCCTAACGGCAAACACCACAGGTGTTTGCTGTTAGGATTTTTGATCTCCCATTTCAAAATAAATCTGGAGTACTTTGGCTGTTAGAGAAATGTAGTTTCAGACAGTCATAATTGCCATTTTCATAATGAAAACTGTTATTGTTATTTGGAAAACTGATTATTAATTTTCTGTTATGAAAACACTTCCATACAAATGCGTTTTCCCTACTTGGCATGAACATTGTCATATCATCAGGATTCTCTCCTGGGAAAAAAAAAAAAAAAAAAAATTGCGAGAGCAGGGGAACTAACCGAATTTCAAGTTACCCAGCAGAGTAATCACCTATAGTAAGATCACTTTACCAAAACATTTTTCTCATACTTACATGTCCAAACAAATGCCTTATCCCCATTTGGCATGGAATGTCATCACATCATCAGGATGTCTCAAAAAAACAACAATGGGAGAGCATGGAAATAAACTCGCCTCCATTCTTTGTTAGCCCAGCAAGAATGATCACCTTCACTGAATTGATTTCATCAAAGTATGTTCAAACTAGCTCAGTTTCTTCCCTTTGGCAGAGGATCACATCTCTTTCAGCTTTGTTTTACCGGACTTCTCTTTTTGCTGGTAG
Source organism: Conus betulinus (assembly GCA_016801955.1). Taxonomy (NCBI): domain Eukaryota; kingdom Metazoa; phylum Mollusca; class Gastropoda; order Neogastropoda; family Conidae; genus Conus; species Conus betulinus. The sequence continues at coordinate 298,875 of JADBJO010000386.1, forward strand.
GGTTTCCCAAACGCGCTGGTTCAAGCTTGCTTTCTCTTCCGTGGGAGAGGCTCGCTTTTTTTTTGGCTTCTCTTCATCAGGCGATTATTCCAGGATCACTGTCTGTTGTTTTTTCATTACAACGGTTGACTCTTTCACCGTTTGCCTTGGGTTTCTCCCAGCTTAGTTCCTAACCCTGCTGCTATCTCAGTTGCCTCTCATGTCTGTTCTTTCCACAAGTGTGGGCTTCTCATCTATATGGATGAGACCCACATGTCCTGTACTGGATGTTCCCTTTTTCTCACCTTGTAGCTTGTGCGAGATTGCTTGTGTGCGACATGGTGAGCAAGATATTTGTGTTAACTTTCATGACAGTCCACCAGTTTTGGCAGAAATACAGCTTCCTGACCCGGCCACATCCATTCCACAGTGGTAGTGATGTCGGTGAAGACGGACCAGCATCCCCCCTCCCCCTTCCCACCCATCTTTGCTCTGTACTTCAATCCCTCAACACCTCATAGTGGAAGGGGAGTACTTGGTGAGTTTAATCTCCATGGAGATAAAGAAAATCTCAAATGAGGCAGGGAATGGTAAACAGTAAATTTTATTTCAGATTCTGATTTTTTTTTTTTCCTCACTAGGGCTGGTATTACTAATAATTGGTAGGTGGTTCAGGACGCTCTTCATACACAGTGGCCTTTCTTCACTTCTGCACAAGGTTCTTGGGAAGTAGTCCTGAGAATTTCATTTCTGATGAAGCTTCACACTCTCTTTCAGTGTACAAGAAAGCTCAGCATTCTCATTGTCCTTTGTGTAGGGCCATTGCCAATAGTTGTTTTTGAGCATTCCCTCACACTGGGTCTTTTACACGAAGCAGTTTTCCGTCGATGAGGGACATTCCCTTAGATTTGCGTGTTGTGTATTTTAGCCCACTTTAGTGTTTTCCTGCTCTTTAACCAAACCAAGCAGCCTGTTTTTGTTTTTTAACTGTTCAGTGTTCTTGCCATTTGCCTGACAATCTTTTTTTTCTCATGTGCGTCCGTGTACAGACGACTTTGATGATGTCCTTAAGAGATTTTGTGCCTTGCCAAAACTTCAGCCCCTGTGGTGAATCTTGGATTTTGGCTTTCACCACGTTTATCTGGGGGCTCAGCTTTGTGTCTTGCAGTTCCCTTCCCTTGTCCCTTCTTTTGAGGTCAGTGCTCTCTCTAGCCCAGTTCTTCAGTCTCCTCCATGACCACGGCAGGAAGCATCAGTCTGTATAAATGTCCTTGAGCTGAAAGTTCTTGGAATGATCAGTCTCAGATGGTGGAAACCAAGATTGTTATAGCTTGCATGGACTGCTGTGCGGCTTGAAAAAAAAAATTAATTAAATAAAGTAAAATTAAGTATCCTTAAGCAGACGTGCTCCAAGATCTTGATCGACTTGGTAACATTTCATCCCTTATTCTGTCAGTCTGTGAAGATCTCTCTGCTGAGACTCTTTCCAGGAAGGTGTTAGCCCTGTCCAGTTTCTTCCCTCAGGAAGGCAGTGTTTAGACCAACTTGCTGAAGGTCTGGGTGCCTTCACACCTGTCTGTTACCCATCAGGTGGAACTACCAGCCTTCAGTCCTTGTATCTCCTGTTCCAGATCTCTCAGCCTTTGCTGTGGTGGTAAAGATACTGGCGATCTCATGGGAAGAGATGTTAGTTGCATTTCCATTCTCTCCCCTCATTCCAGCAGTTTAAAAGAAATGTGCAGAGAGGAGTACCAGTTAATCCTCTCGTTCCCCCTTAAATGGACAGAGCTGGATCAAGTTCCTACTCAGACTGCCGGCAAAGGTTCCCATTGCCCTTCCTGAGGTACGGACTTGGTTTCTCAGCCCAGGTCATGGAAGTGGCGCGCGCACACTCTGTATCCTTTTTCTCTCTCTCTCCGTGCCTGTTACTTATCAGGCGATACCTTTCTACAAAGAGCTGAGTATGCCTTTTATGTGTGTGTTTACAAAAAAACCCACAAAAAAACAACAACAAAAAAACCCCCGGCTAGTCTAAAGTCATCTACCTTGAAAGCGTATGACAACTCTAGAAGGTCTTCGCCGAATGGTTCTGACAAGCTGGGATATCTCCCATGGCTGGTGAAAGTGCCCCAAGAGTTAAAAAAAAGAAAACCATTTTCCATTGGCTGACATTTGAAAGTGGATATGAAGCACTAAGTGGTAGAAGGTAAAGCATGGAATTTTTGTTGGATTTCTGTCACCTACACACAGATGGCCAATATAGAAACAGCTGCCTTGCCATCACCACATGGTATGGCAGGAAAAAGTTCACGTTGATTCAAGACAGGCACAGCTTTTTGATCTTGTAGACTGTCACAAAATCGACACAAGCAAACATCGGTAACCTGGTGTTTTTGATGCAAAAGGATTTTAAAGTAAGATAGATGTAAACATAAAAGTACAAAAAAAAAAAGATAATTGCTTATTCTTTTAGCCTTTATCTGCATGGGTCCTAGGAACAGATACCGCAGCATTTTTTTGTTGATAACATTTTCCAACAATGGTTGCAATGTTTTCAGTCTTGCCAAACGAACCAAAAAACAAAAACAGAAAAGCACTCTTCAAGCTGAATGCTCCATCTCATGTGACTTGATTACACCTATTCACAATTTTCTTGACACCTGTATGTGTTTGTATAGGGGAGTTGCTGGAAATTCTCCATTTTGTATAATTGTATTCTGAAGAGAGCAGAATTTTCTTTTTGTCCTGAACTGTTCCTTCACACATGTTTATTTTCATAAAAGTGCCCCCCCAAAAAAACAACAACAACAGCTTGTTCTTGAAAATGGAGAAAGGTATGGCTGTTCTGAAAGTTCAGCAGGTAAATCACTGGGTTGTTTGGGCAGGTGTCAGAACTCGGAGGCATACCGTTGATGCTGAAAGCAGCAGACATGTCCAACACCATACCAGATGAACGTGTGGTGGTGACTTATGTATCATACCTTTGTGCCCGCCTCTTGGATCTGCGAGAGGAGACAAGAGCTGCCCGCATCATTCAGTTGGCATGGCGACGCCTCTGTCTCCGCCGCTCAGCTCACCTGCGGCAGGTAATTGTTACTTGTTTGACAGTCGTTTCTCCTCAAATCAAATAAAGTTTTTTGTTTGCTTGTTTGTTTATAATCCTATTTGTAATATTTTTAGTTGGTTATCACACCATCCTTTAAAATGTGTTGTTTTCATGTGTTAGGGATAATGTTTAGATTCTTAGAATGCGCCATTTTTGTTTAAACAAAAAGTGTGTTGTAAGCACAGAACAATATTTCATGTCCAAGAAGCTAAATATAGCATAATTTCCAATGATTGGTGGATGATTTACCTCTCCACCCCCACATTCACCCTATCACCAACTTGAGATAGAAAAGAAAGAAGTTCATCTCTTGAAGCTGGAACATTGTTTAACATTGTTTATCATATTGCATCAGTTACAAAAACTCATTTTAATTTTCCATGCTCTCTCTCAGTGACATACGCTACAACATTGCTTATTCCAAGCACCCTAACACAACACCTAGACTCACTCTGCAGCACACCTAACACCAGTTGTCCACCAACAGCAATCACATCAGGTTTGTTGTGGGGCAGAGGGCACTGCTATACTGCTGAGGTGTAACATCGCTTTATCTAAGTGGGTTGAAATCAGATTATAGAGTGAAATGCCTGTTAGCAAATCCAGCAGGTGTCCATAGTCTTAAATGTTTTCACTGCAAAGTTGTTTCAGCAAAATTCATACTCTGAAATGTTTTTGTTGCAAAGTGATAGAGAGATAGATATAGATAGATATAGATACAGATCTCTCTCTCTCTCTCTCTCTCTCTCTCTCTCTCTGTGTCTACGTATATGTATATAGCTACAGATATATATGTATATATCAATATCTATTTATTTTCTCTCTCTCTCTCTCCTCTCCCTCCCTCTCTCTCTTTATACACACACACACACACACACACACACACACACACACACACACACACACACACACACACACACACACACACACAGACAGATAGATATAGATAAATAATCTGCACACATACAAAAAGATATAGATATAGATAAAACCCACAGGTGCAAACCCTATCAAATGCTATCTAAAAATGTAGCAGTGGATTTACTTTAAGATGCATGTGTCCATCAGTTGAAGATGTGTTGTAACTGAGTACTGCAGTTACCTCTATTCTAATCTTTCAGCACATCCACAGTGACTCACCACATCTGAATCGTCTAAGTCATTGTCACCAAAGTTTGAAACACTTTACACTCATACTCGTAATGTTTCGGCCATTGATTGTTTAATGGCTCCAGATGGTTACTTCATCCACTTTCACATAAGCTTTATGTGTTAGAGGTAATGCAAATATTGCCTGCAGGAAGTGCAAGCTTCACGATCAAAATATATCTGGGTGTTGATGTTCAACGTATCCTAAATAACCACTAGAGCAACTTAAAGTAAAATGGATACACCAGTTTTTGGAGATCAGTTGTGAATGAGCAATGGTGGATGGGTAGACTGGTATATAGAAGGTAATTTCCTGCACACATTCACTTCCCATTCATGATTTTCCTGCTCAGGATTTGTGCATACTGTGTGACCCCTGGTTCCCCATCTCCCTGGATTGGAGAGTCAGAAGCCCTTGAAGGTCCTTGGAAGTCCATCCATCATAAAAGTTTAGCATTGAAAGTGTTTAGAGATTCCTATTTGGTGGGGTTGGTTAGTATCACCTGGCTAAACCGACAATTGGATAATTCAGCAGATTGAAGAATTGTGTGGTAAGGACACCGCACAGGGTTTCTTCTGAAACTTGAAAACCATAATTGTTTGGTTGGATTGTTGTAACATGTGTTCCTGTGGCTTATGTTTGCTGTAGGGAGGCGACAGTTTGTCGTGTAATGTTTTTAAAACCAGTGTTGTGCTCCTACAAAGATACTTAGGTGTTATTTAATGGAAGTCAGTGCGGGCTCCATTTTTAATAGAAGCAAAGGGGTCTGTGTATCTGTAGCCTATCTTCAGGGCAGCTGATCTTGTAGCTTCCAGCTGTAGAATTCTCAGCTGTCTTGGACTTGGTTTGCAGTAGAGTGAGGTGAGCTTGTTTCCCATCGAGGGAAAGCTTGTTTGAATGAAACATGTACACCAAGTTCAGGCAAAGTACAAATGAACATGCTAAACAAGGCGTAAAATAGTGCAGATTTCATGTGCAATACAAAACAGGCAAGCAAATTTGTGACAAGTGTGTCTTCATCCAGCACTACAAACAGCAGACAGAAAATGCTCAAACAATACTCTGCTGTTAACAGTCAGCATGAAGAAAGAGGAACACCAAGTCAGACATCAGTGGTGTGGGCCTATCCAAGGAATGAGGACAGGCCATCCTGAACTTCTCCCTCATAAATGAAATCTTTTTTTCACCTCAAACACTGAAGATGTGCAAGTTGGTATTAACCTTGTGAATGCATACATCTGTACGCTTCTCTGCACTATAATTTTTTTTTTTTCTTATGCACAATTTTTATTTCATCCAGCAGGAACCCAGTGATAACAGAAAGAATTCAGATGAATGGAAAGAAAATTAAAAACAAAGAGAAAGAGAGAGTTAAAGAGCTGCTGAAGATGTAGGGAATAAAAAACATGATAATAAGTGGCGTGGGATTGCAGAAAAAGATTGCTGCCTGCCTGGTCATTCAGAGAGCCCTGGCGACAGCACACAGTGGCCATGAGAACACGAAAACAAGAGGCAGCTGCAGTATGTCTTCAGGCGTCATGGAGAGGACAGCAGGCACGTCGCAGAGTGGCCCTTCTTCGACAAGCCAAGATCAACTCTGCCATGCACAAGGCTGCCACTCAAATCCAGGTGAACGGGTTTTTGTATTTCATTAAGAGTTTATTGCAGAGGTTCTAGAGTGTATGGCTTGGGATGAAGAAACACAAGCATGTTTGTATGAATGCTTAACCCGTTCACTGCTTGAAAATATTACATAACAAAGGTTGGCCCAGTGCCAGGGAAATCTAATGATTTGGGGGTAATAATTAACAAAAAATTCTAGCTCAGAAACTACAAAAGATATGAAAATGAAATATATATGATTTTTGAAGGAAATTGAATGGAGATTTTGAATCTGGGCTTCTTTTGTTTTAATTTTGATCATAAAAAAATATTTAGGCATTTAGATTTGGATAGATTTTTTTGCACAATCAAAAAACATATGTATTTACCACTACAGCTTCACATCCAAAAAAGAACACAAAGCAAAAAAGTTGAAAATAAAGTTTGCATTGTCACACTACACCTGTAAATGAAAGTAAAACAGTCTAGCAGTCTATCCAGACGCTCACACCTCATGCAGACAGGTCAGTTCACGACCACGCCCCCCTCCCCCCACCACGCCCCCTTGCTGGACTTCAACCCTCTCTTTCACTCCTCCTCTTCCCCTACCTTTCCTGCTGCCCGTGTCACGCCGCGAGCAGGCCGCGCTCCCCTCTCGCGCTGACTAACACGTCGCTGGCCACTCGCACGCAGTGCAGAGTACACACTAGGCTAACTCGTTCGACGTTGGGTAACCAGTCAGCTGAACACACTCGTGAGATCGCACAGCACGACTCAATAACTGACGAATATGGCCGGCAATTCCATCACTATCATCATCTCACCTTCATGCTCGAGTGAGTCGCTGAATAAAAGATTATTATCTTTATCAAAAATGATTAGCAGAGCCCGCTCAGCTGTGCAAGTACATTGATTTGGTCGCAACGCTCGTCGAAGGTTGCGCCGCCATCTTTGCAAGCGAGACAAAGTGCTGGCTGGTCATCCAGTCAGTGATGAGGAAAAATGGTCTTTCCCCTCTCACGTGTGGTCATTTGCATATTATTTTAATACTGTAGACATATAAGGCTTACTACGCACACTCTATTTCAGTCCTTTGATAGGAATAGTAACGAATGAAAATTCAAGAAAAATGCATGACGTCAGTGGACGGCCCATAGGCACTGGAAGTACACTTTTACTACGGCGTCAGCTGACGGCTTAAAGGCACTCACGGGTTAAAGGATTATAAATGGTTTGCTTTCTTTAAATAGTCATCACTTCTTGCGTATGCTGGCATCTTCAGGGTTTTCTTTCTTTTACTTGGGAACAAAAGCGCAAGAAATGACTGAAGAATAGGATTCTCTCTCAAGAGTGGGCAATAGCTTTTATAGTAAATCTTAAATATATGTTAGTGAACCGCCCAGAGAAACGTAGACAAACGAGTCACAAGACAAAACACGATGCGTTTTGACCTCTTAGGTCTTCTTCAGGCAAGATACAAACAAATAAGACAACGAAAATTTTCGTTGTCGTATATGTTTGTATCTTGCCTGAAGAAGACCTAAGAGGTCGAACTGCATCGTGTTTTGTCTTGTGACTCGTTTGTCCAGTTTCTCTGGGTGGTTCACTAACATCTATTTACGATTTGTTTAGATTTCCGCCTGCAGTCATCTCACTTTGCAACTAGCTTTTATAGTGTTCCCATTTAATACAAACTACTATATTTTTAACTGATGTTGTGTTTCCTCATCTCCTTTGTGTGTTCCCACAGACCTGTGTGCGCTGTTTCCTGACCAGATGGCATTATCAGCGTCAGCATCGTGCGGCCATCACCATCCAGTCATGGTTTAGAGTGCACTGTGCTCAGCTAGCCTTCGTCAGACAGCGACACGCATGTATTGTCATTCAGAGACGTTTCCGTGCCCACATGGAGGGAGCCGCTGTTCGTCAGGAGTTTGCATCCAAGAAGCGTTCTGCTGTCGTTGTGCAGAGAGCGTTCAGACTGAGACAACTGAGAAGGCTGGAAGATCAGAACCGAGCCGCTTGCCTGTTGCAGAGCGCCTGGAGAGGCAGGAAGTGTCGTGGGGAATTGCTTCGCCAGGGACAGGCTGCTGTCATGATTCAGTCATGGTGGCGAGGAAACCAAGCACAGACCCAATTTCTGAAGATGAGGACAGCATGCACCATCATCCAGCGACAGTTCCGGGCTGCCAGAGTGGGGGCTGAGGTCAGGCAGGACTTCCTGAGGCTTCAGTCGGCGGCAGTGACACTACAGAAGCATGTGCGAGGCTACAGGCAGCAAAGGCAGTTCCGTCATTTAAAGAAATCGGCGCTTACTCTTCAGAAGAACTTCAAGGGCTACAAATGTCGCATCAAATTCCAAGCTTTGCGACTGGCAACCATCATCATTCAGAGAGCTGTGCGATCTCACCCAGGCTAGGACAGCAGCCCGGCGAAACTTTGTGACCATGAAGCGGGCTGCCCTCACAATACAGACGTGGTACCGACAACAGACAAGGAGACAGGCACTTAAGAGAGAGGAGGCAGCAAACATTGATCCAGGCCTACGTCCGTCGGCACTTAGCTGGCAGGGAGGTGTCATGTTTACGTGCTGCACTGAGGAGAGAAGCAGCAGTGGTTACATCCAGAACTTCTGTCGCACAGCTTTGGCTTGTAGAAAGTTCCAAGCCTTTCAGCTGGAGGTCAGGAAGAAGAACCGGGCTGCAGTCAAGATCCAGGCTGGTTTCCGTGGATTTATCGCTCGCAGACAGGTGCAGTTGTTGAGGCATGAGGCCAGAAGAGAACAAGCCTGCATCACTATTCAGTCTGCCTATCGATGTTGCAGAGCTGTTAGGCAGTTCAAAAATTTTCAGGCTGCTGCCAGGCAGGAACAGGCAGCCACGAAAATTCAGTCAGCAATCCGAAAGTACCTTGCAGTAAAGAAACTGAGGCATTTCAGCTGAAAGCAAAGAGAGAATGGGCAGCTGTCAGAATCCAGGCAGCATGGCCGCTACATAGCAGTTAAGGAGCTGAGAATTCTACAGCTGGAAGCTAAAAGAAGATCAGCTGCCCTGAAGATCCAGGCAGCCTATCGCAGACACCTGGCTCTGAGACAACTGAAGTGTTTATGCCTGGCAGCCAAACAGAAGGCAGCAGCAGCATCAGTATCCAGTGTGCATACCGCAGACATGTGGCAGTCAGGCAATTGAAATGTTTACAGAAAGAAGCCAAGAGACAGGCAGCTGCTATTAGGATCCAATCCAGCTATCGTAGACATCTGGTCATCAGAGAGCTGAGAGCATTACAGCTTGCCACAAAAGAGAGAAGCCAGTGCAGTCAGAATTCAGTCTGCCTATCGAGGTCACGTCTCACGGAGGGTATGTCCACAGACTGAAGGAGACGTCCAGACAAGAGTTAGCTGCAAAGAGGATCCAAGCTTACATCAGGGGGTGTCATCAACGCAGGCACTATCTTAAGATGCAGCGCTCCGTGCTGCTGCTGCAGAGCCATGTTCGAGGGCACAGGGCCAGGAGAAACTACCACCAGATGAAGGAGGTGCTGCTGATCCTGGCAGAATACCATCAGACCCAGGAAAAGTTCAAGGCTGTCATTGGAGAGTACCATCAATGCTGGAAGGCCGCGGTCACTGCCCAGTCAGCTTGGAGGGGATGGCGACACAGACACAGGTTCCTCACAACAAAGTCCTCCATATGCAAGCTTCAGGCGGCTGTCCGAGGATGTGCCCAAAGGAAAAAATATCTGCTTCTGAGGAGATCTGCCACTGTGATTCAGAGATGGTCCCGAGCTCATACTGCAGGTCGTGTGACACGTCTGAGGTACCAGCTGATGCTTGGGGCAGCTGTGATCATTCAGTCCAGCTGGAAAATGTACATCATACGGTCGTACTATCTGCAGCTGAGAGCTCGAGTCATATGTGTCCAGGCTCAGTGCAGGAAATTCTTGGCGCGTACCAAGTTCCAGAGACAACAGCGAGCGGCGATATGCATACAGAGACACTACCGGGCCTGGGCATATAGTCAGAAGGTTCAGAAGGAGTATCAGAAGTCACGTCATGCCATCATAAGACTGCAGGCTTTGTTCAGGGCAAAACAGCAGCGAGAATGTTTACACAGGCTGCGACAGTCCTGTATCACCATTCAGTCAGCAGTGAGAGGATGGCTGGCACAGAGAAGGTACCAGAACCAGCGTCAGTCTGCTGTGGTCCTCCAGCGTCAATGGAGGGCATGCCTGCAGGGTAGAAAAGACAGAAAAAGGTACCTGGAAACCAGAGCAGCTCTCATTATCATCCAGTCCCATGCCCAGGGGTATCTTGCACGTAAGCATATTCATCATATCAAGCAGGCAGCAAGCACGATCCAGAAACATTACAGAGGGTACCAGAGAAGATGTCAGTTTCTGCGCTACAGAAAAGCTGCTGTCACTCTGCAGCAACACATCAGGGCGTTCTTGGTGGCTCAGCAGCAACGGGAGGACTTGGCCCCTGCTCAACAGGCTTGTGTAAGGATTCAGTCAGCCTACAGAGGTCATGTGAGTCGTCAGCACTATCTGCGGTGCCGCCAGCGTGTGGTCAGGCTGCAGGCCATGGTGAGGGGGCAGCAACAGAGGCGACGATACCTGGCTCTGTACAGAGCCACACTGTGGTGTCAGAGCCACTACCGAGCCAAACGCCTGGGTCATGTCTTCCGCACCGCTTTTCTCCTCATTCGGTGTGCAGCTGTCATAATTCAGAAACACGTCAGAGGTCACAGGAGCAGACAGAAATATCAGTTGGAGAGGTCTTCTGTAGTTCTTCTTCAGGCCCATGTGCGAGGATGGCTTCAACGGCAAGAACTGAATCAACAGAGACAGGCTGTGCTCGTTCTTCAGCGACGCTGGAGGTTGAAGAAAGAAGGGGAAATGAAGAGAAAGAACTTTCTGCACACTCGAAATGCTGCCATCACAATTCAGAGATCTTGGCGGTTGGTTCAGCAGGCCCGACTACAAAAAACACTCACAGTGCGGCCACAGTCATTCAGAAACATGTTCGTCGCCATCTTGCACAGATCAGGTTCAGAAGTGAGGTGATGAGGATTACGCAGACTCAGGCTGTTGTCAAAGGATTTCTTGTGCGCAGGGCCATGTCAAAACAGCTGTGTGCTGTTAATCTGATCCAGAGACGTTGGAAAGAAACTCTGCTGGCCCGTCAGTGCAGACGTAACTTCCTTCTGATGGTGGGATCTGCTGTTATGATACAATCCGTCTTCCGTGGCCATCGCATCCGGGTCAACTTCATTGCGGCTTTGAAGCGTATCGTCCTTTTGCAGGCAGTGTTTAGAGGCTACCTGCAGCGCAGGAAATATCTCCAGCTGCAGAAGACTGTCCTGTCGCTGCAACGCAGAGTGAGGAACAACATCACTTGTCGTCGAGAACGGAACCATTTCCTGCAGCAGAGAAACGCGCTGTGGTATGCATCCAGGCAGCATTCCGTCACTGGCAGAGAGATGTAAAGATAAGAAGACAAGGGCTGCCATGTGTCTGCAGTCCTATTTCAGGATGCTGTCTGTTCGCAAACACTTCCTCCGCAGGAGAACTGCCGTCATTGTCATGCAGTCCGCCCTGAGAGGACACCAAGCTCGTCAAACTCTCCGTCAGAAGAAAGCTGCTATCTTGCTCATCCAGCGTCGTGTACGCTTCTACCTACTGGTTCGCAGCCTCCGCTTTAAGGTGCACAGACATCGCCAAGCAACCGTGACGATCCAAAGAGCCTTCAGGAAGTATTTGGCCAGGGTGCAGAGCAGAAAGAGTTGTGCTGCGATCAGGATCCAGGTGGCTTTCCGTGGCTTTGTTCAGCGACAGCAGTTCCAGAGACACAGAACAGGCAGCCTTGACCTTACAGTGTGGTCTGAGAGGTTGGCGAGACAGACAGCGAGTGAGGGAGATGAGGAATGCTGTGGAGGCTGCTTTGCTGATACAGCGACACTTCCGTGCTGGAAGCAGCAGAAAAGAGAAGAGGAGGTAAGTTAATAAGTTACTGTACGGAATAATGATGAGCATGCATATTCATTGCTCATGCTGACAATACGCACCATTATACTCTTGCACTTACATGGATTCATGCATACACACCTATAGATACGTTCATCTTGACACGTCTTCAAATCAGAGAGATGTTTTACACCTTCCGAAATGCGGCTGTTAGTAAATGAGTAGGACAGATGTTAATTGTTATTGTACTTTATTTCTGCACAGTTCTTTTCTTAAAGGGAAGGTGGATTTGCTGAAATGTTGCACCTGTCTAGTTTCTCTGTTTCCTTTTTTTTTTTTTTTTTGTTTTAGATGTCTCATCCTTCAGACCCCTCATGGCATTGCTCCCATGCTGCTCATTCAGGCTCCCCCGTCCGTGTTTGTGCAGATGGAACCCCACCACACGCTTTTCCTCAGAGATCTGTTTAGTTTCAAATCATCATGAGTTAACCCACCAGAGGAGACATCGCACCACTGCTGTCCCTCACTGATGTTCAGTGGTGCATGTCTTGAATCCAAAATATGCAGGACACCTCTTTGTAAGTGCCTTACAGACAACACTAATGGCCTAGTTATGGAACCAGTGTGAATGAGGATATCCTGTGGCAGGACATCACCTTAGTGCCTTACAGACAACACTAATGGCCTAGTTATGGAACCAGTGTGGGTGAGGATACCCTCTGGCAGGACACCTCCTTCTAAGTGCCTTACAGACAACACTAACGGCCTAGTTAATGAACCAGTGTGAATGAGGATATCCTCTGGAAGGTGCACCAAGTCCATCCAACAGCAGTCTCCATGAATTTTGCTGATACCAGTGGCTGTGATGAACTCACCAAAGGCATGGAAATGGAGAGGAATAAAAAAGTGACAACACAGGGCAGGGCATGAAGGGCTCAGAATTAATGAGACTTTTTGGGGGTCATCTCTCTCTTAATGATGATCATTGAGAAGGATGAAGATGATGCTGTGCTGTTTCTTTTTGTCACTTCTCTAAACTTTCTTTTGTGATATATCCAAGCATCAATCAGGTCTGAGAGATGCAGACACCTGCAGTGTTGGTCAGGAAGTTCAATCAACACCCTTAGAGACGTATCCACGAAGTGGGATGACAATCAAGAGAGTATTTCCAGTCTTTCCATTTGCGCCCATAGCACACTAAACAGTGCGTAGAAGCCAGCCAAGGTTGAAGATTTCACAAATATGCCTTAGATGGTAATCAAACCTTTGACCTCCCAGTCTGCAAGTCTGTGACGCTTACCATTGCCGGTTGTAATTAAGATGAAGTTGTATACACCATGCTGTGCTGTTTCTTACTTGTCACAAACCATGCTTTCAAATTGTGCAAACACACATGTTAAACAGGCAATGACTGAATGAGGCATATTCATGCCCATGTACATATTGCAGGTCATTTCTGTGCGCATGCAAGTGAACTTTTTGCGAATGCATTCATTGCAAATATCTTGAAGCAAGAATAGATGCTATGAACTATCTCTTTCAATGTATTAGGTAATTTACATTTGGGGGTAAATGTTTTGCAGACAGTAGCCCTCTAATCAAGCACCATATTCCATAAGCATTCATGATATATTAAAAAAAAAAAAAAAAAAACAAACCAGACTTGAGTAAATCAAAGTTAGCATATAGATCCACAAAATACAAACCAGCAACACTCAAAATCAGATGTTATCTAAAGGAAGCGGCGTTGTGTGTGTGTGTGTGTGTGTGTGTGTGTGTGTGTGTGGTGCGCGCACATGTGCCTTACAGGAAAGACGATTGCAGCGTGAGGAGTATCTACAGCGTTTCACACACATGGTGAAGCGCCGTCTGGCGGTGGTGAGGATACAGCGGTGGTACAGGCAGGTGATGCTGCTGATGAGACAGGCACGGCAGCAGCTGCATTGCGTCATTGTACTGCAGGTCAGCCATAGGCATTGCATCATTGTACTGCAGGTCAGACACACAGTCCAACACTGACTCACTGCAGACCTCTTTGTTTTCAGACAGAAGAGGGTGGATACAGGGTGAAGGACAAGCCAGAGTGTGCCAGGGGGGGGGGGGGGGGCAGGAGGGGAGGGTTGGTAAGGTCTCTTCTCTTCCCAGTCCTTTCTCCAGCCCCACATCTCACTCCAGCTGTCCCGTACACCACCAGTGGTTTATCCTGTCACGATCTCAGCTCTACCAGTATGTTGCTAACAATAATTGATAGGCCATAACAAGGTATCCAACCAGAGGAGGCACTGCATTGCTGCTTCTGAAGTTAATGCATGGTATTGTACCATGGTGCCTTTTCTGATCCAAAATACGCAGTGTACTGACGATGGTGATAGCAGAGCCAGTGTGGGTGAACATCACCTAATGGTGGATATGAAAGTAAAACGGAGGCAAGTTTTGTGCCTGCATATTTTTTTTTTGGAGGAAAAAAAAAATCAGGATTTAATCCAGAAAAAAAGGGCAAGGTGAGGATGGATGATGGTAACAGCTTGATGTTTAACATAGAGACACAAAGCCTCTCTCCAAATTGAAATGAGAAAAACTTGAAGTAGAAAAAGAAAATGTAACTGAAAAAATTCTTGTACTTAACAATTTTGTTTGTAAGTGTCACTGGTCAGACATAACTTAAATATTTTACAGTGATGTGTACATGACAGATGTGAGGAAAATACTATAATTCACTGCTTGAGTATCCTTGATTGATCGTAAACAGAAAGGCTAAAGTAATAATCACTCTTGCTTAGTTGTGAAAAATTGGCAAGTAGGTCAGTATGATAAATCATAAAGCTTTAATGATGCCTGCATACAAGCGGATGGGAACTTTATATAGATTATCAGCACAATTCAAAAGCATTTCATTTGAAATTAAACCACAGATTTAGATAGCTACTGTATGGTTTTATTACTTTTTTAGGGAGAACTCAGTTTCATTTTTACCCCCATCTTTATGTATGACAAATCAGTTTCTGAGATGGCCAGTTGTTTTTTCTTTTACAATGCTTGAAAAAAAAAACACCCTCTTTTCCTCCCTCAAAATGAACAAATCACTGGCAGGGAAATGATTTGTCGTTCAAATCTATGTTATGTATCAGGTCTGCCAAATGCATGGTGTAAGTTTGAAATTTTATGTGCATTGATTGTGTTTTGTGTTTAATTAAGATGGGGCTTTTTTGTTTGTTTGTTTTTTGTTTTACACTAAACAGTACAAGTATGTATGGTCCTCAGAAAGCTTGAGAAGACCAGTCTGGCAGGAATCGAAAACTGTTTTGAGATGCTTCGGAAAAAATGAAATGATGGACGACTGGACTGCTTGTTTCACTGATCACTGATCACAATAAATGAGTAGAGGGCAAATGGTAATCATGCAGCCTTATTTCACTGGTCGATTTTCCATAAAATAATGCAGGGCTGTTTACATTTTGAAGTTTTGGTTCTGAGCATTTTAATGGGGGAAAAAGACCATTCTTACTCTTATTTTATTTGTTTTTTTTTTTTTTTTTTTGCTATTGAACATGATTAGCCCCAATTTGAAAGCAAAAATGCACAGGTATGACATACTCCATGAGTATTTTTTAATGGCATTTTCCCAAGCTATTTCCAGTTAAATGAAATAGAGAATGTATGAAAAAAATGTTCAGACATATAGGGTTTCTTTTAAATGAAAAAAAAAAGATATTCATCACTACCACGTGACTGTAGACCTATGACATGTGTATACCACTTTTATGACATGTCTGGCACTTGACATATATGTTTGACTTTAGTTTCATGATGCGTTGAACGTGGTGACAGTCCTGAGATAACCTCTGCTGTTCACGGGACTATAATTTTAATCTTAATCTTAATCATGATGCGTTTATTGAATCTGATAATATGTATTTGACTGGAGACTGCGTAACATGTCTATTGAATCTGACTCATGAAGGACACTTTATCTGACTGTTGACTTGTCACTGTCTGACTGTTGACTTGTGACATACCTGTCTGTCGTATAGTTGTAGCACCTCAATCTGACTCTTGACTTGTGACGGTTTCATGACTGTTGATTCGAGAGACATCTGTCTGATTCTTGACTTGTGACACCTTTCTTGACTGTTGATTCAAGAGACATCTATTCTGCCTATTCTTGCCTTGAGGTATGTCTTATCTTCATGTCCTTGCAGCGACGTGTCCGAGTTTCCTGCAGCGGCGATGGTTCCTGCGCGTCCGCCAGGAGACACAAGAGATGCAGGCAAGGCAAGAGAGGGCAGCCCGGGTCATCCAGTCTGCCATCAGGTCATGGCGTGTGCAGCGAGAGGAGCGGCGGCGGATCCAGCTTATCACCAAGTGCAGGTGAAAGGGAGTTTGGATCTGTAGAGCAGACAGCCGTCTTTCCTATTGTGTTGCCATGAACCTTCAGCGTGTATTTTTTTTTTTTTTTTTTAATTATTTTACAGCATAAATGGGGATATCAACAATAAAATCGTAAAAACAAAATTTTTTTCATCCAAAATAAAAAGTACAGTCTGGCATCTGTCAAAGGGAGACTAACTAATTCTTCAAGTTGAATACTGCCACAACACTAATGAGTGTTTTGTGTAATTGACTCTATAGGCAATATGGCGTGGTCGTCGCCTTCGGCGTGGCTTGAAGAGCAAGAAGATTGCCATGGCCCGACGCCGCGTGCAGGAAGCCAATGAGAAAGCCACACAGGAGAAGACGCTGGGCCACAGAACAACATCAGCCCTGGACTTCCTGCTGCACTACAAACAGCTGGCCTACATTTTGGATGCCCTGATGCACCTTGGTCAGTTTCTGTTGGTCTGCTATGACCGTTCTTATGACATGAGCTGTTAACGTATGCCTAGACGCAGACTTAATGATGATCCCTAATGTGTTTCTTGATTGAACTCAGTGGTCCAAGATCTTGTTTGTACAGATTTTTTAGCTGACATGATGTGTTTCTTGTGCCTTGAGTGTCCATACTTTTCTTCAGCAAGGAGAACACATCCTCATACATAGCAAGTGTTGCCTGGAAATTGATTGAAATAAACTGTCAGGTCTATTGAGCTGAGAACAGTTGAATAGGCAATGAATGGACTTGGACAATCTCTTTGACCCAAATTTCACTTACTTATTTTCAAGAGCTGTGAGTGTGAACTTTGCATTTTATTGTTATACCAAGTGAAATGTTTCTCTAAGAATCAAGGGTGCAAGTTTAGGCCAAAGGTTATGGTGCCTGTGCAAGACAGACCAAACAAATTCATCTCCAGCACAGGAGAACCTTAATATGGCTACTCCCCTTTTCATGAACCTGAACAGTTGCCCAGAGCATACTGGGCAGTCCTTCTACTTTGAATTCATGATCGCCTAGTTAGGTTCAGCTGGGTCTTCTTAGATCACAGAATGAAAAGTTGCATAATTAAGAATAAAGACAAGCTTCTTTGAGATTGCCAAACAAGACAAGCATTATCTTTGAATTGAAGGTTAATCCATCAAAAAATGGCGTCTAGGATTTCATCATAGCTGCCAGCTTTGTGAGGTTGACATTCAGGAACCAGAGGATGAAGCAGGTGTGGTGGGGCAGGGCTGATGAGGAGGTAGGCACACTTTTGACTGAAAGCATTTCTGAGCCCCTTGTGTTTCAGTTGACAAACGTAGGGGTTGAAAAGAAAACCCATTTTCCATCTTTGTCATTGCCAGCATCTGTGTGGGCTTTCTTCTGCAATATTTTATCGTTCCAGTTAAAACATGACCATCTAATCCCATCCATTTTTTTAAACATCAATGTAATACCGTTTGGGCTTTGTTCTGCAATGTTTTATTATTCCAATTACAAGATGACCATGTAAATCCCATCCGTGTTTTTAAAACACGTTTTGGGCTTTGTTCTGCAATGTTTTATATTCCGACTAAAAGATGACCATCTTAAATTCCATCCATATTTTTAAACATCCATGTTATGTTGTAATACCCATTTGGGCTTCATTCTGCAATATTTCATCACCCCATTAAAAAAAATGAACATTTAAATCCCATCCATTTGGGATTTCAGGAATGATTTCTGAATAGGGAGATTCCAGAAAAATTTGGGAGGGTTGCCAGCTATGTCTCATATTACATACCAATGTTTTGAAACTGGGAAGCATGTACAGAGAAAGTATGAAAGGGTGTGAATGTGTTAAAAAGAAAAAAAGATTGAAAGGGTCTGAAAATGTACTTGGGGAAAAAAAAAAGTGGTATGACCTGATTGTGAAAAGTAGTAGAATGTATGTCAGACAAGTACAGGTTATATGTAAGAATTTGGTGTAGGTAAGTAGTGGTTTGTCCTTGAAAATGCTTGTGAAGTCCTTATGAGATCCCTAAAAGTCTTTGGTGAGAGCTAGCTGATTAATGGGACTCTGCCAGTTCTATGATCTCTAATGTCACTGGTTGCAGGAAAAAATATCAGGCTCACTGGTTGCAGGAATTCAAAATTGAGATTGCATCGATTGAGATAGCTTTGCATTGCTTTGCATTGAGAGTGATACTCAAAATTGCCCACATGTTAGCTTTGCATCGATTGAGAGTGATACTCAAAATTGCCCGTGTGTTAGCTTTGCATCGATTGAGAGTGATACTCAAAATTGCCCACATGTTAGCTTTGCATCGATTGAGAGTGGTGGTAGCAGACTAAAACTTGCCCATGAAAATTGTTCGTGTTTTAACTTTACATTGGTCAAGAGTGGTAGATGAAACTGCCAATATTTCAGGTTTGTGGTGGTTGAGAATTGTACATGAAATTGCCAATACTTCAGCTTTGCATTGGTTGATAGGCAAAGGAACACTAACCAAAAGTTCTAGTACAACCAATGGGAATGTGGAAGAGACGAGTATCGGAGGAAGAACAGAGTTCTTGTGAATGGATATATACAACTGCAACCTTGATGTCAATGCAGTACCCGATACACGCCTGTATCCTATATGAATACAGCTCAGGCTTCTTAAGTGTTGCACAGGATTTTTCACCGCTGGATGGTGCTGCCGTTGAAGACAGTACTTCTCTGAGTCCCACAGGCACCTTCGGGTGTGTCTTTCTCTTTCCTATTCAGGGAAGAGCCTGGCCATAGGTGGCCATCCAAAAGAAAAAAGTTGCTTATGCCTGCACTTCCATCAACCCCAAGAAAATATATAAACAGAAGTTTTTGCTGGTTTATTTTCATCAATATTACCGTTGTGTTTAGCCATTGAAAGTCTGCATTGTGTGTCAGCTAGATTCCAGTGTGTCTCACAGGGGTCAAGTAGCTCAGCTGGTAGAGCACTGGACTCGTAAACCTGGTGATCCCAGGGTTGCAGGTTTGAATCTCTGCCATGTGCATGTGGAGTTTTCCCCCAGAGTTAACACTGGTTCTGAGTCTATTGCCCCAAAAAGGTCCTTCAAACGCATAAGATCTTGCACACCTGTCAAATCCCATCAACATTTTTTGAAGAGAAGGCCAGTTTGGCCGTTGGTATAGATAATATATATCCACATAGCATACATCCTCAAAAAAACTTGCAAGCATACATCCTCAAAAAAACTTGCAAGAATGAGTGAAAAAGTCTGAGTGATTGATTTTTGACTGATACAGAAAAGGAATGATTAGTGCTAGGGGGGCATCTCTTCAGTGGGCTCTACCCAGGTAGGCAGCCTTTTGTGTAAACATGAGTGTCAACTGTGAAGCGCTAAGACCTGGTCTGCAATCAAGGATAGGCATATGTTTATACGTATGATGATTATGATAATAATGATGGACTACATGATGTATATCAGGAGAAACTCCAAAGAATTGTACTTACAGAGAGTAAATTGTAATAACAAAAATTTCCTTTGTAGCACTCTCAAATGATGAAGGGGGTTGTTACCCTGCACTCTGAAGCCTAGCATGGGGTGAGAGGGTCTGGTAATAGTCAGTGTATGTCAACTTTGCCCAGTTAATGTAGCAAGATCCATTGCTGACATTTCACAGTGTACCCAAGGTTCATTAATCGGCTACTACTTTTTTTTTTGAGAAATAAGACGGCAACATTTCATGAATTTAAACAACCACCAAGTTACTGGAAGACGGCTTCAGAACAGAGACTTGCCATGCTCAGTGTGTTACTGGTGGTGTTGGGGGATGACAGGTATGATTGGGTGGCCATGGTGCGCTTGCAGATGTGGCCACACGCTTGTCCTCGGTGTGCTGTGAGCGACTGGTGGAGGTGAATGCTGTTGGCGTGATCTTCCGCCTCATCCTGAGCTGCAATCGCAGTCTGCCCCACATGGAGCTCATCAAGTACTCTGTCAGTGTGCTGCTCAATCTGGCCAAGGTAAGCAGCCTTTTTTTTATATATACTGTTCGAGACAAGAAGGATATTTGCTGTGACTCACTGCCTAGCACCACTTACTGCAGGCTCGAGGTTTTTGGTTCAATTCCCATCAGAACTGTTGTGGGATTTTTTTTTGCCCAGACCAGCTCCTTACCAGTCGAGTTTCATCAAAAGAATGGAATGCATATCTGAGTGTTGTTCAAATCTCTCAACCAGCGCTGCAGGTGTGTGCATCTCTTGGGCCTGTTTGACACTTGGATAAGTAATGAAAAAGAGCATAGAGTACAGCCGCATCATGTTGTCTGTGACCACCTTGATAGCATCATTAACATCGTTGTTATCCTCGTCAACTAACATTGAAAGAAAAAAAAGTCTCAAATTCTGTGGGTCTTCGTCCCTTGCTCTCATGATGACCTTAGTATTTCTTTCCTTCCCATGTCTGTGCCCTTACTGGCTCACACATGCTGGGTCCATGATGAAGCAATCAGCAATCATGGTCTCCAGCTAGGGCTTAGTAGGTGGTGTCCTTCCTATATGGGGTCAGAAAGAGCTCCACTGAATACCACAGTAGTGGCTTGGCAGCAGTGCAGTCTCCTCCTGTAGGTTGCCTCATGACAACTTGATATTGTTACTCCTTATTGACTGCTGGTGCCAGGGCAGCAGTGGGACAAGTCAGGATGAGTTTGTGGGCAGCAGGACAAGTCAGGGTGAGTTTGTGGGCAGCAGGACAAGTTTGTGGGCAGCAGGACAGTCAGGGTGAGTTTTGTGGCAGCAGCAGGACAAGTTTGTGGGCAGCAGGACAAGTCAGGGTGAGTTTGTGGGCAGCAGGACAAGTTTGTGGGCAGCAGTGGGACAAGTCAGGGTGAGTTTGTGGGGCAGCAGTGGGACATTACAGCAAGCCAGGGTGTGTTTGTGGGCAGCAGTGGACAAGCCCGGGGTGTGTTTGTGGGCAGCAATGGGACAAGCCAGGGTGAGTTTGTGGGCAGGAGTAGGACATTCCATCAAGCCAGGGTGAGTTTGGGGGCAGGAGTGGGACATTCCAACAAGCCAGGGTGTGTTTGTGGGAAGCAGTGGGACAAGCCAAGGTGTGTTCATGGGCAGCAGTGGGACAAGCGAGGTTGTGTTTGTAGGCTGCTGTGGGACAAGCCAGGGTGTGTTTGTGGGCAGCAGTGGGACAAGCCAGGGTGTGTTTGTGGGCAGCAGTGGGACAAGCCAGGGTGTGTTTGTGGGCAGTAGTGGGACAAGCTAGGGTGTGTTTACGGGAAGGAGTGGGACACTCCAACAAGCCAGGGTGAGTTTTTGTGGGCAGGAGTGGGACATTCCAGCAAGCCAGGGTGTTTGTGGGCAGCAGTGGGACAAGCTAGGGTGTGTTTGTGGGCAGCAGTGGAAAGCTAGGGGTGTGTTTGTGGGCAGCAGTGGGACAAGCCAGGGTGTGTTTGTGGGCAGTAGTGGGACAAGCTAGGGTGTGTTTATGGGCAGGAGTGGGACATTCCAACAAGCCAGGGTGTGTTTGTGTGGCAGCAGTGGGACAAGCCAGGGTGTGTTTGTGTGGGCAGCAGTGGGACAAGCTAGGGTGTGTTTGTGGGCAGCAGTGGGACAAGCCAGGGTGTGTTTGTGGGCAGTAGTGGGACAAGCTAGGGTGTGTTTATGGGCAGGAGTGGGACATTCCAACAAGCCAGGGTGTGTTTGTGGGCAGCAGTGGGAAAGCTAGGGTGTGTTTGTGGGCAGCAGTGGGACAAGCTAGGGTGTGTTTGTGGGCAGCAGTGGGACAAGCCAGTGTGTGTGTTTGTGGGCAGCAGTGGGACAAGCTAGGGGTGTGTTTGTGGGCAGCAGTGGGACATTCCAACAAGCCAGGGTGTGTTTGTGGGCAGCAGTGGGACAAACTAAGGTGTGTTTGTGGGCAGCAGTGGGACAAGCCAGTGTGTGTTTGTGGGCAGCAGTGGGACAAGCTAGGGTGTGTTTGTGGGCAGCAGTGGGACATTCCAACAAGCCAGGGTGTGTTTGTGGGCAGCAGTGGGACAAGCTAGGGTGTGTTTGTGGGCAGCAGTGGGACATTCCAACAAGCCAGGGTGTGTTTGTGGGCAGCAGCAGTGGGTCAAGCTAAGGCGAGTTTGTGGGGGCAGCAGTGTGGGGGCAGCAGTGGGACAAGCTAGGGTGTGTTTATGGGCAGCAGTGGTACAAGTTAGGGTGTGTTTGTGGGCAGTAGTGGGACAAGCTAGGGGGTGTGTTTATTGGCAGGAGTGGGACATTCCAACAATCCAGGGTGTGTTTGTGGGCAGCAGTGGGACAAGCTAGGGTGTGTTTGTGGGCAGCGGTGGGACAAGCTAGGGTGTGTGTTTGTGGGCAGCAGTGGGACAAGTCAGGGTGAGTTTGTGGGCAGGAGTGGGGCATTCCAACAAGCCAGGGTGAGTTAGTGGGCAGCAATGGGACAAGCCAGGGGTGTTTGTGGGCAGCAGTGGGACAAGCTAGGGTGTGTTTATGGGCAGCAGTGGGACAAGCCAGGGTGTGTTTATGGGCAGCAGTGGGACAAGCCAGGGTGTGTTTGTGGGCAGCAGTGGGACAAGCTAGGGTGTGTTTGTGGGTTGGAGTGGGACATTCCAACGCGCCAGGGTGAGTTTGTGGGCAGCAATAGGACAAGCTAGGGTGTGTTTGTGGGCAGCAATAGGACAAGCTAGGGTGAGTTTGTGGGCAGCAATAGGACAAGCTAGGGTGTGTTTGTGGGCAGCAATAGGACAAGCTAGGGTGTGTTTGTGGGCAGCAGTGGGACAAGTCAGGGGTGTGTTTGTGGGCAGAGTGGGACATTCCAACGCGCCAGGGTGAGTTTGTGGGCAGCAATAGGACAAGCTAGGTGTGTTTGTGTGGGCAGCAATAGGACAAGCTAGGGTGAGTTTTGTGGGCAGCAATAGGACAAGCTGGGGTGTGTTTGTGGGCAGCAATAGGACAAGCTAGGGTGAGTTTGTGGGCAGCAATAGGACAAGCTAGGGTGTGTTTGTGGGCAGCAATAGGACAAGCTAGGGTGTGTTTGTGGGCATCATAGGACAGCCAGGGTGTGTTTGTGGGCATCAGTGGGACAAGCCAGGGTGGGTTTGTGGGCATCAGTGGGACAAGCCAGGGGTGTGTTTGTGGGCATCAGTGGGAAAAGCCAGGGGTGTGTTTGTGGGCATCAGTGGGACAAGCCAGGGTGTGTTTATGGGCAGCAGTGGGAAAAGCCAGGGTGTGTTTGTGGGCAGCAGTGGGACAAGCCAGGGTGTGTTTGTGGGCAGCAGTGGGACAAGCCAGGGTGTGTTTGTGGGCAGCAGTGGGACAAGCCAAAGTGTGTTTGTGGGCAGCAGTGGGACAAGCCAAGTGTGTTTATGGGCAGCAGTGGGACAAGCCAGGGGTGTGTTTATGGGCAGCAGTGGGAAAAGCCAGGGTGTGTTTTTGTGGGCAGGAGTGGGACATTCCAACAAGCCTGGGTGAGTTTGTGGGCAGCAATGGGACAAGCCAGGGTGTGTTTGTGGGCAGCAGTGGGACAAGTCAGGGTGTGTTTGTGGGCAGCAGTGGGACAAGCCAGGGTGGGTTTGTGGGCATGTAGCAGGAAAGGGCAGCACGGGAGTAATGCCATTGAAGTGGTATAGAAGATGAGCCAGAAACAAAAATTGTAAAAATTAGTCAAGTTCTGGAACGAGGATTATCAGGGTGAGGGTGAAAATAGTATGTGTGTGTGTGTGTGTGTGTGTGTGTGTGTGTGTGTGTGTGTGCATGCACACGCACACATGCGTGCGTGTGTGTGTGTGTGTGCACTTGTTTGTTTTTAGAAAAGTGCTTGAATACGTTGCTGCTAGGGTATATTTTTATTCATAAGAATACATTCAGATGTCAGTTACCAGAGTGGGGTTTCATAGTAAATCCAAAGTCTTTGAACAAACTTAAGGTAAGGAGGGAGGGGGAAGGGATTTGAGGGGAAATTATTCTGATGACTTGTGTGTTAACATTTTGTTACCTGTAGCCACCCATTTTGTTTATGTCACAAAAATACCAGAACCTGGGAGGAATGCAAAGTTTGCTGGCAAGAGTATAAAGCAGGTCAATGTGTTATCCAGATCTGTGTTAACTGAACTCCTTTGTACATTTTTTTATTTGCAGATGTACATTACAAAATAGTGCCAAGGCACACCTTACACATACCTTAATTTGTTGGTTGCAGTATGAGAAAACAGCCCATGCAGTATATGAAGCAGATGGCTCAGTGACAACGCTGGTGGATCTGATGTCCATCTACCGTGAGAAGGGTGGCGCCATCTTCACCAAAACCTGCATGCTGTTGGCTCTTCTCGGCTCTGACCCCCAGCGTAAAGCTGTGAGTGCTGGTGCTCTGTGTCTGTGCGTGTGTGAGTGGTGTACATCATCTATGATCTATGCATACTGTTATGTGTGTGTGCTTTTGTTTGAGTGTGTGAACATGTGTGTGTGATGTACTGTACTTGAGTAAAAATGCATTTGTATGTATTTTTATGTGTACATGTAATATGTGATGAGTATGTATCATCACATGGTGGTTTTGAGTATGCATTTTTGCAATCATGACGTGTGTCTTTAGGAGACTTACATGTATGAGTGTGTGTGTGTGTGTGTGTGTGTGTTGTATCACTATCCATATATGAGTGTATAGATGCATGGGCATGCATGCATGGACCTATATACCTTTGTGCACACCTGTATGTGTATGTTTTCCCATGTGTGACTTTAAACAAAGCTAATAATTGTTTAAACGATTCCTCGAGCAAGCATTAAGCTTCGAAGGTCAGGCATGCCAGCTCTTCACTGATTGTTGGATTCCCCTTCTTTATGAGATGCATTTCTGATCATTGACATTGATCTGTTGTTTTTTTTCTGTGAAAAATTATATAACATGATAGACTGCTTGTCCACTTAGTATGTGAAAACTGTTGCATTGAAATGCAACTTGAAGTTACCTGCTTCAAGGGTTTTTTCCCCCCCTCTTTCTTCTCTCTCTTTTTTTTTTTTTTTTTAAATGAGTAGTGAATGCAAATAAAAAAAAGATTTAAGTGGGAGTAGGGGGGAGGGGAGTGGAGTACAGCACAAGGTAGCTGTACATTTTTTTTTTCCCCCCGAGAGTTTTCCCCAATTCCTGCTGTAGTGTTTCCCGACAACTGTACTTTGTAAACTAATATTGCTATTTCCCATGCTTGTGTAAACCATTGATGTTGACAATTATCCCACTGTGTGTACATGTGTAAACCAGTTTTGGATGCATGTGTAAAGCAGTGTTGTTACAATTTACCAACTGAGCATGAGTAAGCCAGTATTATATCCCAAGTCTGCAATGGAATTCAATGTTGCAGACTATCAGACCTTGCATACATTCATAAAGTTGTGTAGATATTTCCCACTCTGTGTGTGTGTTATCTCATGTTGTTACTTCCCAACTTTGAATGCATTTGTAAACCAGTGTTGACTGTTTCCCAACTGTGCATGTGTAATTCAATGTTGTTGACTATTTCCAAATTGTGCATGCATAAACCAGTGTTGTTGACTGTTTCCCAACTGGCCTTGGTAAACTAGTGTGGGTGACAAATTTCCAAGTGTGCATGAGTAAACCAATGGTTACTGACTATTCCTATCACAAACTCAAAAAAACAAAGGATAAACCATTGCTATTTTCCAACTGTGTGTACAAGTGCAAACCAGTCTTGACTATTTCCAACTGTACATACCTGTTTCAACCAATCTTGACTGTTTCCCAACTGTGCATAAAAGTGTGAACTACTTTGTTGACTAAAAACCTTTGATGCTGACCAATGTCACAGGAGATGTGCTCGGACAAGAGACTGAAGGACAAGCTGCAGTCCATCCATGTCCTGGTCCTGCGCAAGCACCGCATGCAGATGGCCCATGCCCGCCAGGTGGCCGCCCGAGCCTCGCTCAATGCCACTCTCCCCCCCGCCTCCTGCAGGGGCCACGTGCGGCACGGGTGCGGCCTGCGTGGGTGCTGAGACGGGACAGCCTGCATGATATCGAGGACCCACTGGCAGCGCTGTCATTCGTGCTGGATGCTCTGCACATCGGTCCCAAGTAGTGGGTCCTACTTGATGTAGAGGGGCACTTGTAAAAGAAGACTTCTGAAGGTTGTTCCCCCAGCGCCTTCTCGTTTATAAGAGAAACATTATCTATGCTTCATAAATGGTGTGATTACTCACTTCTTGTGGAGAATATCCTCAAAATACCCTGCAAACATTGGAAGGTGGCAGATAATAAGATAGCACCTGCTGATCGTGATGCTTTATTTTTAAGTAATCTTCATTCATTTCAGCCCTAAGCAAGAAATCATTATATTGTTTCACATGTAAGTACTTTTGAAAAAGAAAAATGAATAGCAAAATTAAGAAATAAAAACTAAATGAAAGTATGAGTGTGGGGAAACAAATTTGTGTATGATTTTTTGTTTCCTCTCCATGTTTTGTTTGAGAATTAAGGTATTACGCGCACACGACACAAGGCTGCTTTACTTGAAACTTTGGGGTGCTGTGTCAACCGACAACCATCGTCCACCACCATGATCTCATGGGAGAAGTGGAGCGAAGAGGAAGGAAAAAGAGGGAGGGGGTAGGGAAGCATCGCCTTCTCCTGATCTCTCTCACCCTTCAGGATTACTAAGTTTGCTTTCCAAACTTTGACAACTGTGGGAGGGGGGGGAGGAGGAGGGGTCTGTAAAGTGATGTGATCTGAAGGAAAGAAGCACTTGCTTAGTGGGAAGGATGATGATGGTGAGAGGATGTTTGGAAGTTTGACTCTTTTAACAAGCACTCCTTATGGAGTGGCGCAGAGCTGAGATGAACTCTTGTATGACCCCAAGGTGTGTAAGCGATGACCTCAGTCATTTTAACCCTTTGTTGTTTTGAGTTTGTGATGCCAGCAGAAGTTATGTTCTGGTGCGAATGGATGTGCTGGCTTCTACTGCCAGTGACTGGCCCATGATCAAAGTGTTGTGAGCTGTTTGGCTCTGTTGGTTGTTCTCTGTCTCTGTCACTGTCTCAGAATGTCATCTCTTGTCTGTTTTCTGGTCTTTCCTTTATTTGTAAATGTTTTCGCTGTTGTGGCCTGTCCTTTCTGATAGACGATTTCTTTTGTTCCTGCCTTCTCTTTTTATACTCTGTGTGTGCGTGTTTCTGTTTATTGTGTTTGTGATGGATGATTTCTTCTCTGTTGCTGTCTTCTTACTCTGTCTGTTTCTGTTTATTGTGTTTCTGATGGATGATTTCTTCTCTGTTCCTGCCTTCTTACTCTGTCTGTTTCTGTTTATTGTGTTTCTGATGGATGATTTCTTCTTGTCTGTCTGTTCCTGCAGTCTTCTTACTCTGTATTTGTTTCTGTTTATTGTGTTTGTGATGGATGATTTCTTCTCTGTTCCTGCCTTCTTACTCTGTTTCTGTTTATTGTGTTTCTGATGGATGATTTCTTCTTGTCTGTCTGTTCCTGGCTTTTTACTCTGCGTTTGTTACTGCCTGTTTGATCATGGTGTGAATTATGTTAAAAGATGCCATCTCTCTTTTATGGTGGGTTATTTCTTCTCATCTGTCTGTTTCTGGCTTCCTCTATTTACTCTGCATATTTACTTGTCTTTGTGCTTGTTACCGTCTGTTGTGTGTGTGTGTGTGTGTTGATGGTGCTAAATGTCAATTGAGAATCAGAAGCTGTAGTTGCCTGATTGGGAGTGCACAAAGCACACAATGCTTTGTAGGAGGTGAAGACTGGTGGGACATAAATACATGACAGTCATTACGTAGCTTTCTCCCCCCAGCTTATGATTTCTCCATGTGAAATTTGGGTGGAATGGCTGGCTACGTCAGCACAGCCGGTCAGTAATGCAGCTACCATGTCAGGAATTGCTTTTGTTGTTTGTTTCGTTTTCTGGATGTAATTTTTTTTTTTTTTTTTTCAGGATGTGATTTTTTTTTTTCAGAATAAGAACTTTTTTTTTTTTCAGGATGTGATTTTTTTTTTCATATAAATGTTTAATAGCCTTAAACAGGCCATGTCTGGTCAGCTTGGCTATAATGATTTAAAGTCAAGTACATTGTGACAGTAGAGCATGACATCCTTTGTTTCTGTATGTGTTTTATATCCAGACCACCAAAGAGGAGGTTTTGTTGGGAATTTGATGAAATAGAGACAGCTCTCTTATTGCTGCAAGTTCTTTTATGGCCTTGTTTGAAAAAACTTGCAGACACCCTTCCCATTCCTGCCCCCAGATCTAGTGGGGAAAAAGTCCACTTTTTGCAAGACCCAAATCATGGATTGGGGATGTTCTAGTTTCTTTGGTAAGTGTGTTGCCACCGAGTCACCACTAAAGGACAGAGTGAAATTTCTTTCTGATTTTTTTTTTTTGTTTTGATTTTTTTTCCTGCATCTTGTACCATATGACCCCAGTGGCACTGCACCTCCGCTGCTCGTTCCAGGTTGCTGTTCACAGACTCCCCCTGGATTGTCCTACCACAGCTGCAGCACCAGCAATCCATAGGAAGCAGTCAGTGTCAAGTCATCAGGCTACCCACCGCGGAGAGACATACTACTGCTGTAGAGTCACTTTGGTGGTGTACAGTAGTGTCTGTTCTGATCCAATATAAGCAAGACACCACCTACTAAGTCCCCTAATGACAACAAGAATTGCTTAATTAATCATGGAGCCAGCATGAGTGTGAGCGCCCCGCTCCGGAGGGTGCCACTATGTCCGTGCAGTGACGGTCCCCGTGACTTTGATGACACCAGAGACCTGGATGAGAACTCACCAAGAGCATAGATGAGGACAGGAAATTGAAATTGAGGTCACTTTGAGAGCAGGGCATGAAGGGCCACAGACTTTTTTTTAATGCTGATCAATGAACAAGATGGAAATGATGTTATGGAGTTCCGTTTCGATCTGAGACTGCATGACAGGGCAGAACTCCACCATTACTTTCATAATATATCCCATTGTCAGCCGGGGCCAAGATAAAACTACCTGCAGTGTTGATCAAGAAATGTGGGCGACACGCTTATAGGCACGTCCGTTTAGTGGACGAATTGATCAATGGTCCCAGTTTTCCCAGTTGAGTCTATATAAACTCAACCCTGGATAGAAGCTGGTCTGGGCAGAAACGATCCCATATATGAATGTCTGTGGTAGGAATCGAACCTATGATCTCCCAGCCAAGAAGCCACAGCGCTAACCACCGTGCTGTGGCACCTTGTGTCTTTCCTTGATTTGTTACTATGCACTCTGTCCATGTTCCATGGGTATTGGGGTGCATGGGCCGGGGGGAGAATGGGGGGTGCTAAATACTATTTAGACTTTTGATTTTCAATCAATATGGTGATGCTTTTTGTGCATATACTGATCATTGTGGTATGATAAAGTATTTCCCTTTTTTCTAAAAAAAAATTTGGAGGGGGGGGGGAAGGTTAAGCTCTTGTGTGTCAGCCAGCATTGCTTCAGTGCTGTCCATATTAAATGACCATGTTCTGTCTTTAGAAAAGGTGCAGCATTGAACTTAACTGAAACCTATAGCAAGGAAAATAAATTCACCACTTAAGGAAGGCACGTGATACCCATTTAGCCAAAACTACTGAAAGATCCAGTCACCAATTGTATTGAGTAATATACATCTACATGAATTGATGAAGGGGGGACATTTTCTTGATTCTGCCATTTGCAAAACAAAGGGGGGAGGATGTGTACGGACATGGAGGAGGGAGGAAGGGACACCTGCTGATTCCACAGGTTTGAGGTCGTTCGACTTGGGGTCTTCATCAGTTTTGTTTTCTGTTAGTTTTACAAATCTTTTTTTCTAATTGTCCCCAGAGAAATGCCAATAAGTGGGACCATTCTTCATGAAATTCTTTTCAGACCTTTTTCCCTTGTTTCCAGCCATAAAAAGAAACCTGAGGGCAAAGATTGTATTGAGCAAAACAGTTGACATCCAACGCTTCAGCGATAGTCTGTATGAGAGATTCTCATGCCCAGTTCCAAGAGGCATTAATCAATGCCTTTTAGTTTTAGAATGCGAGTGATTTCACTGAAAAACCAGCTGTAAAAAAGATGTACAGTGCATTTCGTAGACTTACAGCTGATTTTAAAGGTATGCATGTGTTCTTTCACTGTAAATGGTATTAGTCCTTCTTCACTTCCTATTGTCTTATTTCTTCTTGATACATGTTTTAAATCTTTTCCTGACCCTTCCCCAAAGTAAAACCTTGTCATCGAAACATGACAACTATGCTGCATATGCGGAGCAAGAGGTTTGCTGATAGGGTTACTGAAGGTTGATTAGATGCGATGCATTTTTTTTTTTTTTTATCTGTCATGCAAGACTGAGGCGAAGAAGGAAAAGAAGGATGAGAACTGGAGAGGACAAAGAGAGAAATGGCTAAGGGATGAAAAAAAAAATGAGTATGTATATATACAGACCTGTTCCGCTTTGTAGCCATTTTCATGTTTGTATCATTATGCGTTTGTGAATGTATTGTATACGAAATGTTCATAAGACTTGCACTAACCTGTACAACGTTATCATTAATCAGGCTTTGAGGCAATTATAGCTTTCACCTGGGGTCCAGCACTTGTCATTTTATGCAGCTTAGCGTGGTGGTGTGTCTGCTTTCCCCCCTGTAAGCCAAAGAACAAGACTCAGCAGTGGCTCAGTGCAGACTGATGAACAAGTAACTTGTTCTTAACAGCCTTTGCCAAATTGGATGTTCTATCTCACCATGTTCTCAGTAATCTGAAAGCATACTTGTTAAAATTTGTATTTAGCTTACTAGTTCTGTATTTCTAGACTTCTAACTGTCCAGACCTTATGCTTATCACATTTCATTGTGTTGTCTTTACGGACAAAGTAAAGTTTGGAAATCTACAGCTGCCAACCCCGATTTTTTTCTTCTTCTGTAGTTTTAAAAGTCGCTCCCAAAACATGGAACTGAGTGACAAAATCATGAATTTCAAGACCCGAGATATAATGTAATTTAGAGTCATTTTTTTAAAATGAGTATAGAATGTTGCTAACGTTACTAAACAAATAAATGAAATTTAGAGTCATTTTTTGAAAATGAGTATAGAATGTTGCTCACATTACTAAACAATTCCTTTAGAGATAGGCACTGCTAACTATGTAATACATAGCTAATATCGCCTACCTCCAAAGGAAGACATATTTTCTTCTTGAGCTTTCCATTGACCAAGCAGCTGGAAGTAAAACTGCATTCAGTTCAAATTTGCTCTGTCCCAGATCTGGACTCCAGAAGGTTGGCAGCTATGTAAATGCACCACACACATGTGTGGCATCACTTCAGACATATCCACGCCCGTCAATTCTGTCTTGAAATTCATGAACCTAAAATCACCCACGATAATTTCATGTGAGATGATAAATCAGGTCTGATTATGAAATCTAACATTTGTGGGATGATGTTTGATTCTGTGGTTACACTTCTTTGAAATCGTTCCATAACAAGAAAGGAGATAACAAGAGGGGAAAAGTGCGTTTTTCCTTGTTCCGTAGTGCCATGCCCATTTTTCTCCCTTTGTTCTCCATGACAACTATGCGTTTGTAAGTGGGCCAGCCCAGTCAGCTTGAGAGGCTGGATACCATGTATCAAGTCTGTTTGTCCATCTGAGATATTCACTATATACCTATCTGCAATACTGAGAACAGAGTATTGAAAGATGATCATCTGTTTGGGTTGTCTTCTCCAGGGACTTGTGTACTGCATCCCTTCTGCACCACATAGAGATGAACATCATGATCTGCAGACGTCAGGGAAGCTGCAGTGGTTGTAGGGACAAATGTGGTGAAGCAGTCATGGACAAGGATGTGCCCATGTAACCTTTGACAGACTGACCCGGTTAAGGTCTACATACTTGTAGGCAGTAGGGATGGTGGCAGGAGCAGTTACCTGCATTACGATTGAAGCCTCACTTACGGCCATGTTTTGAATGCTGCCCCAGGTTAGTTTTAAAGAAAAAAAGGATTAGAAAACGTCCAATATAAAATTTTAAAGCTTGCAGTGAGTTACAATTGAGAGAAGGTACAGACTTCAGAACAGCAGCAACAAAAGCCATTTTCATATGAGTGTTAGTTGCTGCTGATCGCTTGTCACTTCTCATGTGTATCATTGTTCTGTACTGCATTTATGCCAGTATTTCTGTGTGCTGTTATCAGTTTTACCAGGGTTCATACAGGAAATGCAACTCAAAATTCCAGACTTTTTCCAGGCCAAAACCTGCATTTTCAATACTACTTTCAAGACTTTTTTCATAATGCAATGTCTTAAAAGTGATGTTGTAAACACAAACACACAAGAGGCGAAATATCATGTTTGAGGGCACACAGCATTTTTTTTTTTTTTTTTTTTTGCATTATAAACGCTAAATGATACTGAAAATTAAAGCAACCATGCATAATATCAAGCTTACATGCTTGATTCAATTTCCATGCAATGCAGTGGACTTCAAATTTCCAGACTGTTTAAGACCTGTATGAACCCCGTTTACTATCCTTTGGCTTGGAGAACCAGATGAGGATCAATCCTTAAAGTGCAGATGGAAAGCATGGCAAGAACCCCTGTTTGAAATGTGAGGTGTGTTAAGTACTTATCAAGTTTTGACTGTTGCACAGAAAGTGCGATAATGCCACATTGCCAGAGCTGTTGAAAAGAATAAAACTACGTTAAGTTGGATGCTTTCTTTGTGTGTGTGTGTGTGTTTTTTTTTAAATGTCTGCAATTCATATTAGTAAATGACCAGAGAAACGGGTTATTCAACAGTTACAGATTTTCTTTTGAACTCATGAAGAATCCTAGGCATAATGATTATGGTAGCGGAATCTGCATACATGTCTATACTGCTGGGTGCCTTACATGAAT
The DNA here is from genome assembly GCA_016801955.1 of Conus betulinus. Lineage (NCBI taxonomy): Eukaryota > Metazoa > Mollusca > Gastropoda > Neogastropoda > Conidae > Conus > Conus betulinus. The sequence continues at coordinate 331,922 of JADBJO010000386.1, forward strand.
GAGAAAGCTGTGATTAACTTTTTAGTTCAAGAATTGAGTTCATCGACTTGTATGGTGTGCTGACAAACCTGCCAAATATTTCATTAACTGGTTTCACTTTTAGGACACAATCAAAGTTTAGTTTGAAAGCCAACAATCACAGGCTCGCTCTTCCGCATATTTCTTAAATTTCCCTAATCCCTAAATCCTGAATCAATGAAATAATCCAAGAACTAACAATATTGTTGAAAACTGTGAAATCTTACTTATGTACTGCAGAATGAAGCCAAATGATTGGATGTTGGCAATTAACATCCAGTGGAAAATGCATTTCCTTTTCAAACTCCACATTCATCGAAGTAGTAAGCGATTAAAACTATGTTCAACCACAAGCCAAAATACCTCCCCTCCACCCCCAACACCAATCCGTTCATTCCATCTTACCCCTTCATTCAACAGTTGGCAGCTACACTGAAACTAACTTACGGTGAATGCAAAGGGACAATTATGCCCAACTCTTCTGTGATGGAAAAGAACTGCTTTGCATTTCCAGAAAAGCTTGATCCGAATTTTCACTTTCACTTGGAAGTAAACTGCGCAAAATTTGATTGCCAAAGCTGATCACGTGATGTTGAATATCCCCTGCACAGTCTGGGTTTGCTGTTGCTGAAGAACGTTATAACGGGCACTGGGGGAGGTTTGTGGAAAAGAACAGGATGCACTGTATGTAAAAATAGCAGTTCAGGTACACACTTCAACCACTCTTGACTGAAGACTTTGACACACAGCAAAGTATGTAAAATTCAGCAAAATGGTTCTCAACCGGGTCTAAACGGACAATTGCCCCCCCCCCCCCCCCCCCCCCCCCCAACAAATCACAGGAGCGGAGTCTTCTTTTCCTTTATCACAAGAAAAATCAATTGCAAATCTTACAAAAAACAGTATCACTAACTGACACACAAGTTACTCTCAAAGAGTTCTTACTTAAAAGCCTGTTGAATTATTTTTCTTTTAAATAAACAATCCCAATGAGTATATATCTGGATATCCAGTGATAAAGAACTATTTTACAGATCTCAAATGCTACGGAACCATTCTCTACCTGACAGATTTCAGTTGCTGTGCTTTGCTAAACTGGTGCAAACGGCAAAGTAATGAAAGTTAAAAACTGAAGAATACCAATTACTTTCTGTATTGAATAGTTCTGGGAACTCAATTGCTCAAGTGGAACCCTGTACTGACAAACGATCTTGTAAGGAAAAAGAACCTTTACAAGACTGTCTCTCAGAGGCCAAGGACTGCTAGTAACTGCCATATCTCTTGTGAACAACACAGGCAAAATTCACTTAATTCTTCACCATGAAATGGTAAACAGATATGTCAGAGGCACATTTCTGACATTTACCTGAATGAATTTTCTTATTTACATTATTTACATTTTGGGTTTCTGGTGCGCACCCCACCTTGTGCGCACCCCACCTTATCGCGCTCCTTCCAATTGATGCAAAGGCATATACCCTCCTCCCCCCCCCCATATACCCATCACTGCTGCAGGAGGTCAAATGAAAGCTTGCACTTCCCCTTTTCTTCACAATAGAATCAGATGAATTTACTGAAAGCTAAATGAGTTCACAAAGAGGTAATGCATTTTTCCCTGTACACACACACACGTACGTCACGTGCACAGAGTTTGGAATATCAATACCATGCAAAGTTGACCACACACATACACACATAAGTTGGTTTGTTGTTGGTTTAATATTTTCCTTGAAATTCATTGTAGCAGTTGTGGATGCTGAACATCAAACTCTTTGCCCTCATGCACACCGACTACAAAAATTTCACTCCTCACAGAACCAACCGCTGATGGTATGAAAAGTAGTTTTTTCTCAACATTTGGACAAGACGCAAAAGACATGAGTAACAGCCCACTTCCCATTACCTGCTGCACAAAGAGAAGGGTGGAACAAATCATTTCTGCAGGCATCAGAACTGTCGATAAAGCATAGAGGAAATCCACACACACACCACAAAATCTTCAGAACAGGAAATTCACAAAAAAACCTTAATAAGATAATAACCTCACCCATGACATAGAAAGTTATAGTACACATACAGTTTATCAATGAAGGGGAGGAGGGGGGGACTGGTTCTATATCTTGCTCAGCATTTGTGAGACAATGTACAATGTATGGCCTCTAAATACTGTCCCCCAATACTTGTTTCATTATCAGTCTCCATTCCCCATTGATGGCAAATGTGTCTTGGACAACAAGCATTTATTTTGTTGTAATTGAGATAAACTATCAATATTCACACAATTCTGATGCCTGCATTGTCACACATGCCTCTATGTGCACTGACTATAACACACGGTCATGATGGCATAAAATGAATTGAGGTCCATTTTTTTGTGCACACACTGGCACAGCTACACTTGCACTCACAAGAAACTAAAAAAAAAATTTCTGCTGACATCTATACCACACACAAAATTTGAAGTTACCAAATATAGATGTATCGCTAAGGTTCAAAACACACACACACACAAAAGCCCATGTAAACATCCCAGAAATGCACAAACCTTGATTCCACCCATGCATAACGTCAGGATCATCACTAACAATAAAACCAAATAAATAAATATTACATTTTGAACAAATAATGCCTACATAATCATACTGTTCAAAACAAGACATGCATACTTTGTTTTTCTTTGCATATATTTCAGGCTTCTAAAATCAGAAAAAAAAACTAATTTCAAAACTAATAATTTGTAAGCCTTCAGCTGGCTCTAAAGTTCAGAATGGTTCATTTCCACTTAACTGCATTTCGAAAAGTTCAGTAATCTTGCTACTGAGTAAAACAAGAGTCCAGTAAGTAACTATTATGTGGAAATGTATGCATTTTTTTTTTAAAACAGTATATGTATCGTACTGAATATTCAATTCAAAGTCACCAGAATAAATGCATATACACTTAAGAAAAAAAAATCACCACACAAGAGCACACTTACACTTGGCACAAACTCAGCACTAACAGTAAAATCTGAACAAGTAGTGTCACCATCCAGTGTTCCACAAAATCTAATGTTCCATTAAATTAGCGGGTATAAACATTCTACTCCTGCGCAAAACAAAACAAAGAGTTAAAGAACTTGAGACAATCATTTACCGAGTTTTTTCTCAAGCATTTGCAAGACCTAATAAGAAATTAATACATTTTGACCAAATAGGATGGACTTACCACAAAATCAACAAGTCAGAGGTTGTCAAAACACGCTTTTATACTGCATGCACACAGAAACACCACTTGGCTTCTGTCCTTTTCTGATCTTGCAATATTATTTAACAGATTCACCATGCCCAACATCCATCAATATAAAAGTGACAAGCACATCGACTACAGCGAGGTCATGCACGACAGTTGACACAACACACTGAATGTACACAACAGAGATACCCTGCTAAGGTATGATGCGCAAGTCCACAAAAGGCGAATGATGACCTTGCATGGCTAATCAATGTCTTCTGGCCGTCTCATTGTCTGTGCCATGTTAGTGGTATTCCTCCCTTGCCACTCATTTCGCTTCCCCTACACACAACCACACCCTGGCCTTGTCCCGTTGCATCTTCAGCAACATCAGTGGGAGCAACTGACATCAGGGCATCATGAGACAGTCCACCAGCAAGCACAATGCCCTGCTGCCAGGCCACTTCAGCGGTGCCTGTCCCTACCCAGCAGGACACCACACTTCTATGGTTCATCAACATGTCATACTTGCATTCCATGACCAAAGGGCAGCAGTGTAAGTGTACCCCAACCCTACCCCCTTCCGTCCCCCTACTGCTGAAGGCAATGTCCCATCCCATTTTTTCTGCAGTCTGAGCTAGTTTGGAAAATTCTGTCCACCACATCATCCCTATTTCATCTGATATAATCCACACTATTGTTCTGCTGGAAATGAAGAATTGAAAAACAGACTTTAAAATGTGCTGAGCCTGCTGCAGAATTCATTGGAAACTGCTCAGTGACACCCGAAGATATGGGCCTAGTACATGAATATCAAACACCTTCCTGAATGTATAACAAAACAAGCCTTCATTCACCCCCAAAACGATTTTCATGTGCAGGGGAAGCTCCTCCAGACATGGGGCCCAATATACAAGTACACCGAGCAGCTGTCTGTCACTGCCATACAACTGGCAACAATTATCAGACCAAACTGCATACTGAAAAGACCCGTTGACACTGGTGTGCTACTGGATGTACAGATTATTTTTTTCATCTGTTATAATCACTGTCCATCACTTTCAGAACTAGCAACTCCATCCCAAATGAACAGCGTTAGCCTTCTCTGTGGCCACAGTCTTCTTCATGTTCAATGACAGCAATCATAATATTCATTATTCTACCACCTTTAGGGATGGTCTGAAGTGCTCACAAACAAATCCATACATTGCATTCTGGGGACCCTTGACACAGGAATTTTTTGTTCCAAACCAGCACTCATGTTTCATCGTTAAGAATATAGAGTGCATAAAATCTAACAACACTTGGTCACTTCAAAAGGCTTGGGGTCTATAAATACCCAGATTTACTGAAACTTGTTTGTGATCCAAATATGTCAAAAGGATTTTTTTTGGTTTTTTTTTTTTTTTTTTTTTTTTTTTTTTTTTGTTTGTTCGTTTGTTTCCAACAGTGGCAGACTCGAGCCCACAGAACAGATTGACAATGTCAGGTTCAGTCAAAACAGTGCTGAAGTGTCAACAGAACAACACAAGAGAACTGGAAACACTCAAAATTACGGCCTGCTGACTGCTACCTTCTCATGGACATGCGTCCACTAATAGTTACAGGTGAAGCAATAGCATGGAGTTGGCCCTCACAGTCATCTGGGCTGTAAACAACAAACAGCCCAATGGTCATGAGAGAACAAGGAAGCATGAGCACTTGAGAATAGGTCTAGCTTCCACACACTCACAGAACTACAAATGCTGAACAATCCTTTTATTTCACCACCACCTATGTAACACATGCCACCTTTGCAAATGAAATATATTTGATGAACACCATTAGAAAAAAAACAATAACAAAAAATCATTCTATTTCCAAATCAACCAACATGGTGCAGCTTACAAGAAGTTTGACTTAGTTAAAGCTTCAGGTGAAAAAAAATCAAAACAATACAGAGCATAAATGCATTTCAACTTTCTTTTTCTCCAAAGAAAATTTACTCGTTATCTTAATACAACTACTATTAAAATGTTTCTATGTGCTCTGTACATTGCTGTACAATAAATCACCATAATATCAGCCAGTATCATATTTAGTCGCTTTTGAGGCTTTAACAGAACATTCCTACTTCTGTGTAGCAAAACATCAACTGGGATGCATGTGACTGGTGACAAGTCAAAACAGTTCAGACACAAATCATTCACACTATACACACGTACGCACTCAAACAGGCACTGCCACTCCATTTCACAATGTTGCTGTTCCACCTTCAAGCAGTTGTATTCTTTTTACATACACAGTGGTTAATTCTCTCACTCTCTGTACATTGATAATGCACACTGATATAACATTAACAGCTTAATCCACTGGAGGGTGTACTCACAACATCAGGGCTGATTTTAAATAAGTAAACTTTTTCCTTAAAGGAAGAAGAACTGGTGCTAAAGATGGGTAAGAAGAAAATGTCATGTAGTCACTGAAAGATAAAACTTCTGTTAAATACCACAGATTGTATACGTCAAGTTCAGGAACATCTAGTATAGCAGTAGTTCCTCCTGCTTTTTCATTACATTTCTTTTGAAACAAGTAAAATGAAAGAAAAAATCAATATCAAGCTTTCAAAAAATAAGGAACACGAGAACCTTGAGCTGAAATGGAAAAACGAATGCAATACACCCCCTCTAGCTCACCAGTGTATCACTACACCTTCACAATACTATTTCATAAAAAAAACTGTGTATTGATACACTTCATTCTTGACACGCAAGTCAATCAACATCCATTCCAAATGATTTAGTTGAGAGCGTCAAACCTTCCAGTATAGATACGGTGATAGAGATGGGTGTGTGAGGGGGAGGGGAGGGGGTGCCCCTTTTGATCATTACACTTGAAGCCACCTGTTTCTTTTTTTTCTTTTCAATTTACGGCTATAATTTTCACAGCCCACTACGGGGCATTGTTCTGTTGTCACTCATTCCAGCTCCCCCTACATAGCAAACCAGCCTAGTCCTATCGCACCATCAGCAACAGCAATTTGCAGAACACACTGATATAGATCAGGTTGATATGAAGCCATCCACTATTCCATGAGGTGAAGAGAGCAGTCCCCAGCTGTATCCCACAAGAGGTCTTACACATGGAACACCGAACCAACTAAGCTCCGCAGACAACCTGTGACATGTACCTTAACACCTCTGAAGCATGGGGGATCACATTTCACAGTATTTGTCAAGTAGACTGACAAATTTTGCATCAGTCTGACACATATCATCCGTGTGACCATGTAAATCAAGAAATGCGATTACACTTTGCCACATATCTCCTCTGCTGCCATGTCAACCAATAGATCCCTGTTCTGTTATTTCCCCTTTTGTTGCCATGTCGACTGAGTCACTATTCTGTGCAATTTTCTCTCTGTTCCCATACACATCGACAGATCCTGTTCCCACTTTATTCAAATCTCTCCTCCACAAGTAAATATAAAAACTGTTGCGCTTGCACTGATCACACTGATTAAGCTAGGAAACAGATAAGTAAACTTTAATCCATTTTGCTAAGCTATAATCCATTTTTGCTAAGCTATAATCTTCTGTAATTTATTCTGCAACGGAAATTGACAAAGCCTATACTGCTTCCACACAATTTCTTTTCTTTTTTTTCAACGCTTGTGTTCCATCAATCATCACATCCTGTCCTGTCAGCCTCTTTTGCACCCCTCTGCCACGAAATCTGACAATCTCTGTCCATGAGTGATCTCTGCTGCTACACCAAACAAATCCTGCTCCAGGTCCACTTTTTGAAAATACCCGCCCCCCCCACCCCCATCCCTCCCTTTCTTTCCCCCTACAATGTGCAATGCAGCAAACCACAAATATAGCAACCTTCTTCCCATACGAACACACACACACAAACTCACTCACAAAGATCACCGCACAGGCAAAAGCCCTGAACCTGGAAGAAAGAGTACATATGCCATCTTAGCCACAAGAAAGCTGTTCACGGAACAATGTCTGTAGAGACAATTGTAAATACTGACAAGCACTGTTTTAGGCTGGAGTGGAAGATGGAGACAGAGAGATGGGGTTGGGGGTAGAGAGGGGCAGTGAGGTGGAGAGGGGACCTTCCTCTCTCCACTCCTTTTCGATTGTATTGGCCAGTGCCAGTGACTGACAAGATAAAATGGTACACACGATACTCTTCCAGAGAAAACCAACCAAATTAGTACTGTCATAATACAGTGTTATCGCAGAAACAACAGCACCCATCACCTTTGTCCACGTTGAACACCCTGGCAACCATTCCACATGCACATCACATGTCCGCAGTATGGCCACTGTACGTGACTTAACATGCACCACCACCTCTGTGAAAAACAGATTTCTGATGTGGTCAGGAACAATCAAACAGGAAGATGATTGACCGTTCAGGAACAATCAAACAGGAAGATGATTGACCGTTCAGAAACAATCAAACAGGAAGATGACTGACTGTTCAGGAACAATCAAACAGGATGACTGACCGTTCAGGAACAATCAAACAGGAAGATGACTGACCGTTCAGGAACAACCAAACGGGATGATGATTGACTGTTCAGGAACAAACAGGATGATGATTGACCGTTCAGGAACAATCAAACAGGAAGATGACTGACCGTTCAGGAACAATCAAACATGAAGATGATTGACTGTTCAGGAACAATCAAACAGGATGATGACTGACCGTTCAGGAACAATCAACAGGAAGATGATTGACTGTCCAGGAACAATCAAACAGGATGATGACTGACTGTTCAGGAACAATCAAACATGAAGATGATTGACCGTTCAGGAACAATCAAACAGGAAGATGATTGACCGTTCAGGAACAATCAAATATGAAGATGATTGACCGTTCAGGAACAATCACACAGGAAGATGATTGACCGTTCAGGAACAATCAAACAGGAAGATGATTGACCATTCATGAAGCAAATCAACACACAGCCGTCCACAGCCAGAATCATGCCCATCACAGAGTCCAGTCCTACATGTGATCTCCAACAGAACAACATCAGCCACATAATCTAAGAAAAATGGGAAAAAAAAAGTTATGGGAATGAACAAGATTAATGAGCCAATGATGAAATCAAAACATTCCACAACACAATTACAAAAATTCAACTTTATTTAACAAAGAAAGAAAGAAGATGGAACACACACCCAACCCAGGAAAGAAAACTACTTCCATGTAATCCAGATTTGGTTTTCTGCACAACCAAAAATGCAAAAAAAAAAAAAAAAAAAAGCAGCAGCAGAAATACATCTCTGAAGGTCAAGAGGACCTGTGGAGTGACAGACCGCAAAGTCTGCCAGCAGAACAACACAGGAGATAAAGTCAGAGGATGCATTTAAGAAAAGATGTCGGGAGGGAAGCCAGAACAGTGTGAAGGAATCCCACCCTTCAATGCATCCACACCATCCCTTCAAAAAGAACACTGGAAAGAAAACTACAGAACGCAGTGCTGAAAGCCCAGTAGAAAGCTTTAATGAATGTCAAGAATTCACACACAAAAGCAACAACAGCAACAAACAATGAACAGAGGTCTGGTGAAACCCCCCTCCTGCAGTTTCCTCCCAGTCTAGATTACACAGAGGATAAGAAAAAGCAGGCAACATGTCATCCACTGAGACAGAGACTTCCACACAATGCTGGTGCAACAATCTCTGTGCTACATTTAGCTTTCAACAGAAACCATCCTGTTTCAAGTATTGAGGCAGAAACTGATGATGTCAACAAATTCATTCGAGTACATCCAGAAAGCAAGCTGAAGTAGAATGAGGCAGCCATTCCAATTCTGAGTCCCATCCATGCCAGATGTTTCCACTGATTCTGTCAGAAAGATCACAACTATGCACACTCTGTCCCTCACACAGAACATCAGCTCTTTTGTTACATGCACTAGTGATTGATGGAAAAGCACATATTTCACTCTAAAATGGATATCAATAATAAGAACATGAGTAGATGCAAAGAGCTATCATTCACGGACAAATGAACAAAAACTGACATTCCACTGACTTTAAGGTATCTTTGCAGTAAAAAACAAATAGTGCTTGGGAAACTGTGATATTCTTCCAAGATTCTGCGGTCTGGCTCTCAGCAATAAGTCATCCAGGTTACCTTTTACACCTCTCACTTAATGACTACTACTACTTGTGTTAACATCAATTGCTCTAATTTTCATGCACAACAAAAACCTGCAGAACATGCAAAGGGAATTGACAGGACCTCTCTGGGAAGATCACAATTCAGTCAGAGGTGCCAGGGGCTTTACCTCAAGCTAATATACCCAAACCACCATTTCTCACATGCACCAAGCAATCACTTTCTAAATGAAGAAAAAAAAAAAATGGGGGTAAATCTTTATCATTCTGGTCATGCTCAAACACCGAACTTCTCAAAACACTCGGCCAAAAGCCTGGTTGTTTTTTTTTCCCTGTTGCAATCAGTTTCAAAATGTTTAATCATCACTTATCTGTTCTGTGCCACCTCTACCCCACTCAACAAACGTAGCCTAAAGCATTCAGGACCCTAATAGCGTTACCACTTTTTCTTGTGCTCATCCATGCTGACACCGCCAGGCCCATAGGCCACCACCAGCAAGAGGCCCCCAATGACCGACAGGGTCTGGAAAAAGTCATACTTCAGGAAGTCTCTCATTGGGCGGTAGTCAGGGATGTTCCACCAGGCATTGAAGTAGAAGTTGAGGCCGGTCAGCCACAGCACCAGTACCAGAGCTGACAGCTTGGTCTTGTAGCCAATGGCAATGAGGATGATGAGGGCCGTGCCCACCAGGTTGAGCAGGATCTGGATCAGGTTGGCCTCGAAGCGCAGCAGGGTCAGGAACATGAGCACCAGCAGGATGCGGCCACTTAGCTGCATGTACTGCTTGGGGTTGTTGTCACCCATGGAAGGCAGGCCTGCAAACAGGCTCTTGCCTTCCGCCTTGTTCTCTGCCAGCAGCAGCAGCACTCCACCAGAAAGAGCCAGATTCCGCATCAGGAACTTCAGGTCCCACAGGATACTGTAGGCCACCGTCTGAAACCACAGGCACTTGACAACTGACAACAGTCTCCTCCTCCCACCTTTCTTCTTTCTGTTTTCAAATCTTCCATTCATTAACTTTGGTCGACTTTAACCCCTAGAGTGCCTGTAAGCTGTCAGCTGATGGCGCAGTAAAAATGCTCTCCCAGTGCTCCCGTGCCACTGACGTCATGCATTTTCTCTTGAATTTTCATTCGTTACTATTTCTATCAAAGGACTCAAATAGAGTGTGCATAGTAAGCCTTATATGTCTGTAGTATTAAAATGATATGCAAATGACCACACGTGATGGGAAAGACCATTTATTCTCATCACTGACTGGATGACCAGCCAGCGCTTTGTCTCGCTTGCAAAGACGGCGGCGCAACCTTCGACAAGCGTAGTGACCAAATCACATACTTACACACCTGAGCAAGCTCTGCTAATCATTTTTGACAAAGATAATAATCTTTTATTCAACGACTCTCTCGAGCATGAAGGTGAGATGATGACAGTGATGGAATTGCTGACCATACTTGTCAGTTATTGAGTGGTGCTGTGTGATCTCAGAGTGTATTCAGCTGACTGGTTACCAGCATCAAATGAGCAAGCCTAGTGTGTACTCTGCACTGTGTGCGAGTGGTGGCCAGTGACGTGTTAGTCAGCGCAAGAGGGGAGCGCAGCCTGCTCGCAGCATGACACGGGGCAGCAGGAAAGGTAGGTGAAGAGGACGAGTGAAAGACAGGGTTGAAGTCCAGCAAGGAGACGTGGTAGGGGGAGGGGGGTGTGGTTGTTGACTGATCTGTCTGCATGAAGGTGAGCGTCTTGATAGACTTCTAGACTGTTTTACTTTCATTTACAGGTGTAGTGTGACAACACAAACTTTATTTTCAACTTTTTTGCTTTGTGTTCTTTTTTGGATGTGAAACTGTTGTGACCTGACGCTTTACAAAACCATCGATCGGTCCCACTAAAACACCAAACCAAAGAATAGATTTCAAATCTGTGCCCCCCCTCCCCTCTCACCCCCCCCCCCCCCCCCCCCTCGCTTAGGATGGTGCGAAAAGCCCAACTGACACGATCTATGACAAAGGAAAAAATTGCATCACGGTAAATGCGTGATGCCTTTCGTTCTTATTGGCCTACCTCCCTTCCGCCCTCTCAACACTCCCTCCCCATGCTGGGCGATACTACGCAGCGTGGGATGTGCGTTCTAACAATAGCCCACACTACAGCCCGTCTCCCCCCCCTGTGACACAAAGGCATGTTGCCGCGTTCTCCTCCACCACCATCTCCACCCCCACCCCCTAAAACAAAGGCTCATTGCTGCTCTCTTCACTGCCCCCCCCCCCCCCCCCCCCCCCCCCCCCCCCGAGCCACGTGCGGCCTTAATTGACACAAAGGCAATCACCCCCCCGCGATCCCCGTGCTCGTGGACACCTATACAGACGCATAAATTAACTGGTGCCGACTAGGTTCAAACATTTCCAAGGCGATTGGTGACAAGACTAAATCCCTCCCCTCTCACCCCTGATGGGTGAATGACAGGTTGTCAAAATTTGATTCGGCAAGTGAGGAATTCATATACCAGACACGCAGAGGCGCAACTTCACTGACCCCTCAGGACTACCTGTAGTCAAGAACAGAGAAGAAGACAAAGAAACACTTAGGGAAGGCCTAGTACTCCTTGACCTCCAGTCTCTGTCACTGTTCGTTCCCAGGAAAAGTGAGCTGGAACCCTGTTTTACATTTTTGAATCTATGTATTGATTCTATGTATGCTGTGTGTTTTAACATTGTAAAAATGTAGCAACATTTATCAAAATGATGAATGATTATTCTGTATAGTAGTTTGCTTGCCATCATAGGGCAAAAGCCCTCTTCCAGTGGGTTATGATTCTTTGTTAACAATCTGACCACTATTCTTTGTGTGCACCTGACTTTTGTCAGTATGCAACTCTGTCTATTAAGATGATAATTCAATGATTAATTTTGATCAGGAAAACAGTATGCCTGTGCTAGGTAAAAACTGCTACTCTGATTTATAAGTACTGGTGATTGTTGGAATGATTTGTAGTGTATGACTTTAAGTCTACACCACATGTGTACTTGGAGAATGGACTAAGTATGGCCCAAGTCAGTGTGATTTAATTCATATGAAACAAGGACGAGTTGTTCAACTAAAACTGTAACATTGTATTACTGTCTCCTACCCTTTTGTAAGCTTAACTTAGCCATTTAAACAAAAGTGGAGATTAATAGTTATAGCAGAAAACTCTACCATACAGAAAACTTTGCTGGCTGAGTGTCACACTTCCTTTGAAAGAAAGAGGAAAAGGGTAAATGTGTGCACTCGACAAACCAGCCATCAGATTCTCACCTACAGATCAAGTTCTCTTTATAGCAGAACTGGGATCCTGGTCACGCTACACATTGCGGTTGAACCAGAAGCTGGGACTTCGCCAAAAGTCGGGGGAACGCCAGACACCATGGCTTCACTGTAAACCGGGACGACACCAGACAACCAATCTACACCAGTGGGGCAGTCACCAGCCACAGGAGAGATCAACTATTCTCTCTGAAGCAGAGCTAAGTTTGCTTACCACCTGGACTCAAACCCATCAGACCCTTACCCTCACTTTATGATGAAACAGTGAGAACCTGTCTATGAGTACCACTCTGGCTACAACACTGGGTGTTAGCAAGCGGAGTGGATGTATAATAACCATATACATTCAGTGTAACTTAGACAGAACCCCTGTATGCCAACTTAAGCTTGCTGCACAGAGTGCAAGCCAGTAAAGTAGGAGTGAGGAAGGGCCCCTCATTGTGGTAGTCCAATGAGAACTGAAACCCAGTCTATGGAAGTGACATGCCACCATGCCATTTCTTATCTATGTGTAAGTAATAAAAGTTGATGTGTGAAAGTGCACTTAACTTGTGTCAGTTCCCTGTTGTTCAATCAAATGTTGAATGTTCGAACTTCTCTCTTCAATTCTGTCTCTCGGAGCTATAAGTACTTGTAATTAAGAGTACAGGCGCCTCAGGAAAATTATCTCAGAGCCATTCTTCCGTATTTTATCAATACCTGGAACAAATAAAAATTTCTTTGATGACTAGTACCAGAAAGTTGCTCCTTCCACCACTAGTAAGAAAGAGGGTGTAGGTGAAATGTTAAGATAATTCTCATCGACAAATTATTCAAAGTCCTTCCCCTAGAGGACCCACCTACCACTCATATCCATCTCGTCACAGCTGTAGTGGTAAATACATATGTTTTTGATCGTGCAAATATAATCTATCCGAATCTAAATGCCTAAATATTCTTTTTATTATCAAAATTAAAACAAAAGAAGCCCAGTTTCAAAATCTCCATTTAATTTCCTTCAAAAATTATACATTTTTCATTTTCATATCTTTCGTAGTTTCTGAGCTAGAATTTTTTGTTAATTATTACCCCCAAATCATTAGATTTCCCTGACACTGGAAAAGCCTTTGTAATATTTTCTGGCAATGAACGGGTTAAGACAAAATACTCTCATCTCTTAAAAGATAATGTTTATATCATGTGACATACAACAACAGTCACCATAATCATCATCATCATCGTCCTCGTTCACCTGCAAGGCAATGATGCCAAAGAGGATCCCACAGGCGATGGTCACCTTCTGACGGCTGAGCACCATGCCGCAGCCCACCAGCTGCCCCAGCAGGTTGACCAGCACAAAGACGCTGGCCAGGAAGTAGCCGCAGCCCCAAGTGGCATTCATGTAGTCGCGCTGCTCATTCCACTGCGTGTACATGCGGATGCCATCTTCGAAGAAGGTGCTGATCAGACAGAAACGGGCCAGGTGGGGCAGGACATGCTTGGAGTGCCGCAGAACCTGATCGCAACAGGAAGTCTTGAATGAGGCAAGCAGCATTAAAAACAATGGGTGCAAAGAACAAACCAAGACTGTTTCATACAAACCCTTCACCTGACCATTAGGAACGCATGAAGCACCAACAGAATAACCGATCATCAGTACCTCTCCTAAGGATCATATTTTCATCCACATCCTTCTATCTGCCTGTTAGCAAGTTCAAGCAAAACTACCAGTGCAACTCAAATTTGGTGGAGAGATGGAATGTGACCAAGGCCCAACCCATTAACTTGTGATGCAGTAGGTCACAATTAAGCATTAGATCCAGAAGCAGTTCAGCATGATTATTAGAAATGTTTTCACTGAATTAGTCGATATGAAAACTGTGGTTCTGTCTATAAACATATTTATATGGAACGCTAGACCTCCCTGGCGATATAAAACATCAACATATTCCTTTTTCCCACACCTTACTACGAACAAAATAACAACAAAAGGGAATTAACTCAATCAACACCTAAATTACTTCCCACAGCAAAAGGAGAGATAAAGAGATCTACGTGAACCTGATGGAAACCTGTACTGTTCTGGATACGTTTCTACTTTCTTATATTATAATGTGTCTTTAGTTGCTGCTCAGTGCAAAATGTTAAGTGAAACTTATATGAACAGGCCTGGGATTTCCTTCTAGGAAGAGCTTTCTTATTCGTTCTTGGGTGCTTTGCAATTTTGCAACTGCATGATCTGGTTAAAAGGTGGCAATAGTCACCTGTCTGTTATAGTCTAGGGCAGCAAATCTTAATGTCCTTGTTCATTATTTACTTAGCAAATTAAAACAAGAAGATGTTCTTGTTTTAAACTGGTAGGGATAGGATATGATTTTTTGGGGGATGGGGGTACACCATTCTGACTTAGCAAATAGCTAATTAAAAACAGCTTTAACATATCCATGATTCACTATGTGATATGCAATTTCAGTTAGTAGGTCAGCATTGCACACTGCCTGGCTAAATGTACACTCAAGGTAGACGTCATATAAAACAGAATGCTCCTGTTTGATTCAGAGAACACTTTCGGTGAACAGAATTACAGATAGATGAATAAGTGCTGTCCCCACAGTTATTCAAGTCTGTTTTCTAGCCATGTATCTTGGTGAAATACTTTGGACAAAAAAAGTTTAAGAAAAAATGCTGTAAAGATATACATTTTTCTTTTGCTATACTTATATCTCTCTATTGTGCATACTTTTGGCAAAATCTTTTTCATGCACTGGATTTGTTTACAATAGAATTACAGATATACATGTGTGTGTGTGTGTGTGTGTGTGTGTGTGTGTGTGTGTGTGTGTGTGTGTGTGTATATAATAAATTTTTTTTCCTGTTAATAGGACGAGTAACAGAAATTTAAGTACACAATATAATGAAAAAAAATCTATTAGAGAGAGAGAGACAGACAGACAGACAGACAGACAGAGAAAGAGAGATTGAGAAAGAGAAAACAAATCATTTTCCTTAACTCAGACGGCCATTGTGCCAAAACAGTTATGACTTACTGTACTGACTAGCACAACCACAATCATCATCCTATTTTCTTTATTACTGCAACTCATATGATGACTTCATTCAGGCCTGCTAGACAGTTTACAACATCTGGTGTTCTGTAAGTTTCTTGGTGGAAGACTTAAACCTTGCAGTTGCAGAATGAAAATGCAAAGGCAGGGTACCTGTCACAATGGTATTAACCGTCAAAATGTGCGATTCAGTTAAAACTATCTACAGCTGTGCCAACAAATACAGACTGATAAAAGCTGTCCACAAAGTAAGACTAAGATAATACGCCAATCAAATATTACAGCAAGTCCAGAGTTTTATTTTTGCCTGTTACAAAGCAGACCTATATATATCTCTGCTTTAAGCTGCAAACATGTAACATTCCACACTTGCTTAAAAGTAGAAACTGTGGTGGCATTCAACATCACAATATACAATTTATTAGACAAACCATCGATTTCCAAACACACACATGACCAAGATGCACTGTGAGTGAGATTACTTTAGTTGCAAAGTGAAACGACTGCAGGCGGAAATCTAAACAAATCTTAAATAATTTCAGCCAACCGCCCAGAGAAATGTGGATAAACGAGCCACAAGACAACACACAACGCGTTTCGACCTCTTAGGTCTTCCTCAGGTGAAACAAAGACGAACAAAATAATGAAAATGCACTAGCATCTTGTGACTCGTTTGTCCACGTTTCTCTGGGTGGTTCGCTGACATTTATTTGAGATTACTTTGTCTGAAGGCCGGCTGAGTCAAAATGAGCCCTGTCCCCTGATAACTACTGAACTAGTCTCCCTCCACTGCCTGCTGACCCCATTTTCTGACCAGCCGTCAATCTAGAGCACCATTTATTTTCTTATTCTGTTTAAGTCACTCTCTATCATGCTGTCACAGTTCCTGCTGTTCACAGAATGAAAGGCAACAGCATGTGTGTGTGTGTGTGTGTGTGTGTGTGTGTGTGTGTGTGTGTGTGTGTGTGTGTGTGTGTGTGTGTGAGTGCCACTGTGTGTGTGTTCTGTGTATGAGAGAGAGAGAGAGAGAGAGAGAGAGAGAGAGAGAGAGAGAGAGAGAGAGAGAGAGAGAGAGAGAGAGAGTGTGCGTGTGTGCGCACATACGCAAGATACCCTTTAGAAATTCAGAACTCAGGTGATCAAGATAAACATCTGAAGGAGGTCAGAGATGTGGACGGAGAAAATGCAGTCAGGCAACAGGCAGTGGGGAGAAGGCTGGCATAGCATTGGCAGGGCAGATGACACAAATCTGAAGTCCTGTACAAATTAGCAAGTATGTCTGGTGCGTGTTCACACACATAGGCATGCACCTTATCAGACATCCATGTGCATAAACAATCTCAAATTGATGTATAATAATATACCCATATCATTCTGTGTGTGTGTGTGTGTGTGTGTGTGTGTGTGTGTGTGTGTGTGTGTGTGTGTGTGTGTGTGTGCCTCCTTGTCAGTATAACACTACGTTAGTCTGACAGTAAATGGTTTCAGTCAGTCAGTCATGTGTGTGCATGCGCACTCGTGCACACGAGAGAGGGGCAGATAGAGAGGGAGGGGAAAGTGTATAGGTGTATGTATGTGTGTGTTTCAATAAGCAAGAATATGCATATGCATGCTTCATTGCTTGTGTGTGTGTGTGTGAACTTAATGCTTTAATTACTCTTTTAGCAGTGACACTTTATTCATAATGCAAAAACATATGTATGAATAAATTTACATATGTATATGCTTCAAGCAGAACACACACACACACACACACACACACACACACACACACACACACACACACACACACACACATTCTGTTGGCATAAACAGAATCAGCAAAGTGAAGGTAGAGCTGTGTATCACAACCAGAAACAGAGAGAAAATTTTCAAAACAATACTGAGACAAAGTTCCGCTATCTATTCAGTGGTTCACAGAAATAAAACTGTGTTAAAATTGGTGAGAGTAAGTAACAGATTTAGCCGGTTACACAGCTGGTGCACTGCTTCTCTTGAAATACAACAGCTGTTCTCGGCTCTGATTTTGCAAGTCTCTCTGGACTAAAACCATCAGAACAGCCAAACACATTGTCTGATAACCAAGCATGACAAAGTCTGATGATGTATTATATCATATCTGATTTTTGTATGATCCAAAAAATGACTACTGTGAGACTACTGCAGAAAAAAAACAATTTTAAACACACATATGATCTCCAAATAAAAACACACACACACACACACACATACACAAAAACAAAACCCAGCACCTTTGAAAAAGACACACCCTGCGCAGTTATTACACTCTCAACACATAAAAATTTAGTCCCTTTTCAAAAGTCGCTCATATACTCTGCTCTGTTTTTTTTTCTTCTGTTGAAAACCAGCCTGTGCAAAGAAAGAGAAAGGAGGGAGGGAGGGAGGGGGGGGGGGGGGGGGGGGAGGATAGGGTCAAGGAAGAACGGAAAAAAAAACAAGTCTCCCATGACTTAGTTATCACGCAGGCACAATGAACTGCTCTCTCACATGTTCGATTCACTGAGACAAGGCTAGTGGATTCATCAGCAGATGTTGTTACAGAATGCAAAAGTCTAGGTACAGTGTACCCAAGAAGTTGGAGAACCTAGCTTTGTGCGTGTGCCCGCACTCTGCTACCATTACAGAGAAAGTACTGACACATGAAGTCTGCCTATATTCACTCCACTTGCTCCTTGTTCTTCAAACAGTTCGAATGTATGAAGTTTCTGTGGCATGGAAATTTTCAGTTCACCACTGGGTGACTGAAACCATTAGCTGGCTTTGCCTGATATTATTATTATACCTTCTTTACACAAAAGACACTATTTTTCATCTGTTTGTGAACAAAAACTCTGAGATCATAGGAAAGTTACCTCCCATATATTGGATTTCAGGGGCTGACACTTAAGATCTGGCAGCAATCGATTTCAGCTCTAAAAAAGTACATTAGGTGTGTGTGTGTGCATGTGTTGTTTTTCCTGGCTTTTTTTTTGTTTGTTTTCCTTTTCATCGACCTTTATACAGTTTGATTGTATAGAGAGGTTAACCATCCCTCTCAAAACTATCGGCTGAAACTTTCCTTCAACTATTGTTTGAATCTTTTTTTTCAGAACCCTAAACCCTACTTATGATTATATTTTTTACCTGAAATTTCTTAAGAAATTTGAATACAAATGAGATCTCTTGTGCTTTTGGAAATCTGTAGTGTTCAGTATCTGAACAATGCAGACAGCCTTGGAGTGGTGTGCGATTCATCCAATATCCTGATGACCCCCACCACAGACAGACTTCCCAGATCTATGTATACCAGAGATCCATTTTCATTTGGGTTCTTATTGCACAGACCAGCTCTCTGGTGTACAAGACATTTTTCATTAACTTTCTTCTAAACTTCCATCCTTTTTAACAGAATATTGGCTGATGATTCCACACCTGAAAAAGGAGTTGCTTCTGCTGTGTAAATGCTCTACAGCTCCCTCTCAGAAATGTTCTACATACATTCCCTCAGACCGCTCCATCCACACTGCTGAGATCACAGCATTGGTCCTGGCACTAATCAAAATAAAACTTTTCTCATTTTCTCTTACTCCTTTTCCACTTAGGGGGCCATTGCAGGCCATAACCTCCAGTGCCCTCAACTTACACATTTTCTAATTACTGTACATCTATCTGAAACATGATGATTACAACTTAGTTTTTTTCTTGGTTCCCAGCATGTCAGCATTCAAGGCAACAAGATGGCTGACCAGCTCACCATGAATCCTACCAATAAACAGTTGTGCAGATTCTCAATAGCGCAAACTGATCTAAAACCTAAAGCTTAGACTTGTGTCCAAGATCTCTGGCAAGAGGACTGGAACAAGCAGACTGATGACAAACTCGTTTGAATCCATCTAGATCAAAAACAGTTTTTATGTGGGCACAAACCCCTCCTATTACACCCTTTCATGTCTCTTACAAGCTGAAATGCACCTTGTCTATTCCATTGTGATGTACCACTTATTGTAAAACAAGTTCCAATAAAATGTTTGGACTTATATGATGTCACACTAAAACACTAACAAGATGCAAAGTATATTTATAAACGTACTCCCAGTTTATCTTGAATATGCGTGTACATGTTCTTTCTGAAATATTCCATAAAAAGAAGAAAAACTGTTTTGGACCCTTACAGCTGTTAGTAACGGCTATTCTGGTAAAATAAAACATCAGGCATCATCCGTGACCATAATGAACATACATACAAATTTTCAAAAAGACTGGCCCAGAAGTTTTGTCTGGAGTGAGTGGAACACATTTTGACCACGAACAGATACACAGACAGACAGACACACAGACAGCATTTCTTCATTCCCATTGTAAAGTACTCCCGGTTCTATAAGAACTGGGAATACAAAGAGCAGACTCCATGAACATGACTGTTCAGAGACATCCCACCTGATATGATTTTCTAGTTCCTGAACGAAACATTCTTTATCTAGCCTAGGATTCTACAGTAAGAAAATTTTACAGCAACTTCACTTTGTTTTCAGAAAATTTGTTTTAATGACTTTTTTGAATGTGAATTTTTGATTTTTAAATCTGTGTAGACAGTGACACTGTGACAAGATGACAGCCCTAATAGGGCTCTTTACAGTCCATGCTTAGGATTGGCAGGAAAAAAGGGTCAGTTGATTTGTTTGAACCAGAAGTATGCATGTATTATATATATATATATATATATATATATATATATATATATATATATATATTTTTTTTTTTTTCTTTAGTCATATTTTAACTTAAGCCATAAATATCATGCAATCATATGTACCACCAATGGCAGCTACCTTAACATCCATGCATTTCCTTCTCAGATCACTCTAAAAGCTTGCAGTCACACACACACACACACACACACACACACACACACACACACAAACCCTTCTCATCCTCAGTTCATTATCTTCAACAATTTCTTCTGAATATATTTGTGCAAAATCACGCAGGACTTTGGCTTACTAACTCAATGACTAAACTAGATGACAAATGAGCACTTAGATGATCATGCTGTAGTATTGGTGCAAATATTAATCTTACATAAATAGCCCTGAGTATCTTTTTTCTTGAAATGATCTCTGCCTGCAGCTGCCAATATTTGGTAGCGCTTGCTTGTTTCTTTGATATCATATGAACAGTAGAAATTCAGTAGCAATACCCCCAAAATGATGGCACAATTTCGGTGCTGGTAAAATTTCTCTACAGTCATTTGTGGGCTAATTTTAACATGTTTACAGTCAAATTCACCACTCACACGCACAGGAGAGAGAGAGAGAGAGAGAGAGAGAGAGAGAGAGAGAGAGAGAGAGAGAGAGAGATTTTCAAACTCACTGCGATGAGAGACACACAAAACTGAGTGAGATAAAAGTTTGGAATGGAAGGTTGTTGAGGAGGGGGGGGGTAGGTATCTACAGACTGAGTGGAGTATATCATGAGAGAATGGGTGAACTACGTGAAAACGAAAAGACCTGTTGTACGTTTCTTTGTCATTAAAAACTGGCAGCCTTCAAAGTACTTTTCACTCAACATGCACATACTGACATGACACAATCTGTACACTGATACAGAACATGCTGAAAGTGTAACTGAAAAACTGTCGTGTAGTTTTAACTTCTATCAGCGACAGCTCAGAAATAACTGATGTACACCAACACCACAGACAGTTGTATTTACAAATGAACACCAACCAAAATATCCATATGAAACTGAAACCATTTCCCTAATTACCTGATCTGCGACATCTTCTGCTCTGTCCATTAACTCGTTTTGCTTCGGCATTTTCAAGAATTAGCCGTAAACGCTACCGGCAATTTCAGCCACGTACTTGTCTGCAAAATTCTGACGGAAGTTCCGGAAGTAAAGAAATATAACAGCCGATCAATAAAAAATTGACGGCTGAAGGGAATAAGTGTTGTTAGAAGGACCAACAAGAATAGAAAATGTGCACTTACAATGAAGAATTGGCTTAATTATTGTATATTCCATTTGTAGGAACAATATCTATATACACTACACCACTTAGAGGCATGAAATACAATTCATTGCAATATTATGTCGGGGGGTGTGCTCAGTAAACTGCACCGCTGCCACGTACACAAGAATCCTCTCGGAATGACCTTCTGAGCCTACTAAGGAATCGGCAATTTCCGGAAGAATCCGAAAATGAACATGGCGGCGCCCATGGACTTGAATTCAGTGAGAAAAAGTCTGACCGAAGAGCTTGGCGAATCGTCAGCCATGTAAGTTTTATGTCTTCTTTACTTGTTAAGTGTTTAGCCGTTAAGTGCAGAGTAAAACCTTCATGAAGTGATGCATCGTCAATGTTTAGAATATATGGGTCGTCCTCGGAAACGTGTGGCATGGGGGTCATCATACTTGATACTTGATTCTTGCGGTTTAGAAGGCCTGTATGGCCTGTTCACCGTTCATCCAGTTAAATGGCCTCAATCATCATGTTGATTTTTTCAGCCATTGTAAAGCTTTTGAGAGGATTGCAGAGTGAGAAAAAAAAAATGTGGATAGAAAGTGAAAGGCCTAGAGATAGTGAGAATAAAACCAGACCCTAACTTCTAAATTTACTAAAGTGGGAATTACCCGGCAGACTACTACATCTTCACTTTTTGGGGGGACGGTGTGTGTGTGTGTGTGTGTGTGTGTGTGTGTGTGTGTGTGTAGAGTCGTATGTGTGCATTCACACAACATCTACGAACACAGCTTGTGTGCTCAAAATATTTAATAAAGCAAACTAAATAGAAAAATGTACAGAGCTAACACATCATGTAGATCGTTCGTGGGCTTTTGTTGTCATCGTTATGTTACCAAGGGCAATGTCTAGAATGAGGCTTAATTTAAATGTCTATTGACACAGATCATGGCTAACTTATGCAGACATTACAACCCTCCCTACCTTAGAATGAATTGTGTACTTATGTGGATCTTGAAAAAAAATTTCTTAACACCAATTTTCACTTTAATTGTCTGTTCATTAATTGAAATGAAATGTCAACTGAGATAATATATATCTCTTAGTGGAAGAATTCAAGGTCAGTATGGAAGCAGAGAATTATTGTCATTGAAGTCTCTGGCTTGATTTTTTTTTTTTTTTTTTTAGTATAATTCATTTTGAAACATAGTCTTTGAGATAGTAGGCTTTTCGTCTGGTTCTTCTTGAGAGTTGTCTTGTGGGTCTGCTGGTGCTGGGCTGTCGCACTTCATCTGGGTTGTCTTCTTGATGAGCAGAGTTGGTAGCAGTTGTGAGGGAACTCTCTTCTTCCTTTTCATTGGGTGGAGATGTTGCTGGCAGATTGACCTTACTGAAGAAAGATGAGTTGCTCGTGACTTGTTTTTCCCCTTTTCCAGCTGTCAGCGTTGATCCTTTCTTTGTCATGACTTGAAGGGGTCTTGGATTGTAGCAGGGCGTTAGCTTTTTTCTTTTCTTTGGCGGACAAGAACAGTATCACCAACCTGAATGTCTGAGTCTGTTGCATGACGTCTCTCATCAGCATATGTTTTCATTTTTGTTTCATGAGATCATCATGCTGGCGGATTTCTTTATTAAGTCTCTGTGGCTGTGCACTGGGTTGAGACGTTGCGGACTTGTCGGATCATTTCTTGTTGCCTGGGCAATTTCTTCCAACTTCATGTTTTTGGAACTGTGTGATCGATGACAAACTTGATAGTCCAGGTCTGCTCAGGCTTCAGCACTTTTCCGCCTTGATGCCGGCTTCCGTGCGCAGGAGACCTAGCATAACTCTGAGCAGCGAAAACCAAGGGGCATGAAAAACGAAAATAAACAAAGATAATAGAACCCAAATCAAAACAAAAACAACTGTAGATCTAGAAACGAACATCACATCAAAAGGAAAAAGAAATTAATAAATTGATCAATATATAATTTTTTTTTGTAAACAAAATAAACAAAAATGAATGCAAAAAGTATCACTGTGATACCACTGAGAAGAAAGCAATTAATTTTGAATTGATTAAATTTTGGCCCTCGAAATACTAGTTGAAATGCACCAGAGGTCTAAGAGTGCAGAAGGAGGTGTCTTAGCATAAAATGGGGTCACCTGGCCCAAAAAATCTTAAGGTTGAGTCAGGTGATGTAAGGTGACAGCAGGTTAAGTTACACACACACACACACACACACACACACACACACACACACACACACACACAC